>CM021106.1:131665744-132142480 GCA_007115665.2 Sequoiadendron giganteum
TACCTACTTTGTCTTCATGCATTAATTACACAAACATGAAAAGTCAAAAACATAAAATGAAAGGGTACATATTAGGGCACCAATGCCTGCAGGCCATCTGAACTCGCCAACCGCATCCACTCGATGTGGGGCTCCTCAAATCCTTACCATAGCTCCTCGACAATCGACAAAACAAGAAATTCAGAGGAAAGAATTCTCTATAGGCTCAAAGTGAAAATGAGGTAATTAGAACCCTAATTACCTATTTTAACCCTCAAAGCCCTAATTTTTTACATAAGAAGCACTCCTAGGTTGAAATAAGGACCTCCCAGGAACATCTAATCTTTCAGCGAGGGACCTATACGCTTAATTTTTTATCCTCTATACATCTAAACTGAAATGAAATAGTGTCACGAGCCTGACCTCAAAAATGATATTTTCGGACAACCTCTCGAGGGGGCAACCCGGAGTCCTACCATCATTCCATTGACCATCGAGGCATAGTGAGACATGTAAAAAAATTTAAATCTTGATCTTAACATCAAAATCTTTGAAACAAAGCAATCACTACTTTGTCTCAAAGAGACATGTAAAATTGACCTAACACTTATTGCACATCTTGAATGAAATTTTTGCATCATTGGCATCATTATCGCCTAATATCACTGCATTTCACATCAAATACATCAAAAACCCTAATTTCCTCTATTAATTGAATAATACGACATTATCAAATTAATACATTTTTTCATCATTTTTGACTAATTAAATTAATATCACATAGTCCTAATCTAACTTTATTCCTCTTGATTAATTAAATAACATCAATTATTTAATTATGTCGCTTATTCACTTTATTCCCTTAAGTCAATTAAATTGTTAAAACATAATAGTCTAATTAAGTCACTTTTCCCCTAAAACGTGAATAATTTAATAAATTATTCAAAAACATCATCAAAAAGGTCAAATCAAACAAATACAACTTTGTTTATGAAATTCAAACTTGATTTGCACGTTCAAATCCAAAAATATAAATTAATTATCCTCACCCACTTTCATGATTGAGCAAATTACAATCCCCCGATTGCTAAATCTATTTCTTGACTAATCCATCTATTCCTAACTAATCCATCTATTTCCTGACTGATCAATCTATTTCCTAACAAATCAATCTATTTTTTCAATCACATCAATTACGTAATCAAAATGCAAAGATTATGCCCATCTAAATCCTCTCAACGGTTTTGAATCATTGATCGGGATATTCTACTATGCGATCTTGAGCATTCATTTCGAAACACAAATTCTATATAACAACCACCTTTCTTCTCAAAAACGATCGGAGAATCAAATATCATTTGCACAATGAAGTAATGCAGGAATCTTAATTAACATTTTGACAAGCTTTACAAACATCTTCGATCAATACACACATGTTCTTCAAGCTTTTAATACACACAATGGAGGCTTCGCATTGATACGAACAACCCAACATCTTTGTGAAAACACTCTAACACAGGATGGTAACGCTATGCTATTGAATTCATTTTATGTTTGTCTCTTTTGATTGTTTTTATAAATTCATTTTTCTTCGTAGTTTCATTTCGTGAGCATTGGGCATGAATCTTGATTTTTGTTTTGAGTTAGATTAGTTTCAATTCATTACATTTATCTTATTCGATGCCATCGATTTCCCCCCTTACACAGTAAATTACACCTATCAGTGTAACTAGGAAATATATATATATATATTTGTATATATATCCTATCAACAATATCATTTATATAATTGCAAGGTTGAGACACATTTTCCCAACAAATCTCCCACTTTTTGAACACCTTGCAAGAGCAACGGGAGGGAGTAAACATTTTTTCTTAATTGTTAGGGGCTTAAAGGCCCATAGTCTTTGAACACCATCTAAACTTCTCTATGCTCACAAGTTTAGTTAAAGAATCAACAAAATTCATCAAAGTCTCTACCTTAACCAGTTTCCCCCTATCATCTTCGACCATATCTCGAACAAAATGATACCATACATCAATGTGCTTGGTCCTAGCATGAAATGTCGGGTTCTTGGCTCGACATATCACACTCTGACTGTCGCAATAAATTTTCATTGCAACTTATTTTATTCCAATATCTTAACACAATTTCTTAATCCAAATGGCTTATTTACAAGCATGAGTAGCTACCATATACTTTGCTTCAGTAGTGGACAAAGCAACCACGGCTTGTCACTTACTCATCCAACTAATTGCACCACCAAATAAAGTAAATATATAAGTATTGGGGGGTCGTCTGCTATCAATATCACCTACCCAGTCTAAATCCACATAACCATGAATATCAAGGGAAATATCGTCTTCAGTCACATTACTACGATAACACAAGGAATAATCTAAGGTCCCCCACAAATATAGGAAGACCCTTTTAACTACATCTCAATGAACTCTACTAGGATTAGACATATATCTGGAAAGAACTCCCACTACTTGGGAAATTTTTGGACTAGTACAAACCATAGCATACATCAAACTTCCAACTGCAATCTAGTAAGGCACTCTGCTCAATTCTTCCATTTTTATGGAGAGGTTGGATAATCTGAAATAGATAACTTTGTTCCAATAGAAAAAGGAACACACAATGGTCTACAATCCTACATGTTAAATCTTTGTAAAATTAAATTGACATACTTACTTTGGCCAATCCATAACTTTATGTTATCTCTATCTCTTTTAATTTTCATCCCAAGAATGTGTCTAGCTGCACCAAGGTCTTTCATTTCAAATTTAGCAGCAAGTTGAGATTTTAGTTTTGAAAGAATACCTTTCCCTTTTCCAATAAATATCATCAACATTTAATGCAATAAACAAGAAATGATCACCATCATTTTTATA
This sequence comes from Sequoiadendron giganteum, assembly GCA_007115665.2. Classification (NCBI taxonomy): domain Eukaryota; kingdom Viridiplantae; phylum Streptophyta; class Pinopsida; order Cupressales; family Cupressaceae; genus Sequoiadendron; species Sequoiadendron giganteum. Next base: position 131,668,622 of record CM021106.1, read on the forward strand.
ATAAACACAATTATCTAATTTAGAATGCTCAAATCCCAAACTCAACAGATATGTATCAAATTTTTGGTACCACATCCTAAGACTCTGATTTAAGCCATACAAAGATTTCTTCAATTTTCAAACTAATTTACTTTTACCTTTCACCACATAGTGCTCTGGCTATGTCATATATATATCCTCCTCCAAGTCACCATGAAGGAAAGTACTTTTCAAATCCATTTGTTCAACCTCTAAATCATAAGTAGTAGCAATAGCAAGCAAAAATTAATGGATTCCATTTTTGCAACAAGAGAGAATATATCACCATAATCAACACCCTCAACTTAAGAGTAACCTTTTGCAAAAGAAATTTTTTTGTACTTCTCAATACCTCCATCTGAACCAATCTTTTTCTTCAACACCCATTTGCAACCAACAAGAAATGGTACAAGATCCCATGTATCATTCTTTTTCAAAGATGTCATTTCTTCATCCATAGAAATATTCCAATATTCTACATCATTCCTACCTAATGCATCTTCTATAGATTTGGGTTCATCCATGTTAGTGTTCAAATAAAAAATACACTTCCAATCATCAAGTGTATACCTTTCAAATGGTTATATATGCCTTGTAGACTTATGAACAAGTTGAGTTGGAAGTTTTTCCTCCTCTTCTGAAGATTCAGAGCTAGATGAGCTCTCCTCAATTTCTTGTCTATCCATGGGCCTCGATTCAAATTTCTTAGGTGTAGAATTAAATTGAGTCACATCTTTCTATTTACTTTTTTTTGGCCACAATGTAACAGAAGAAGGCTTAGTTTCTCTAAAAATAACACTTCTACTACATATTACCTTTTGTGCAGTAGGATCCCAAAGCTTGTATCATTTCACACCATAACTATATTTGATGAAGATACATTTCATAGCCTTGTTCTCCAACATTTTTCGCTTCTCCTTTGGCACATGTACATATGCCTTGCAACCAAAAACTCTAAGATAGCTTAATGAAGGCTTGTGACCTGACCATGCCTCTATAGGCATCTTATCAACAAGAGTTGATGTAGGAGACCTGATAGTCAGGTAATAGACAGTGGTAATAGCTTCAACCCAAAACCTTTGTTCTAGACCAGCACCACTTAACATACTCCTAACCTTCTCCATCAGTGTCTTGTTCATTCTTTTTGCAACTCCATTCTATTGTGGAGAATACAGAGTTGTCTTCTATCTATGAATACCACAATATTTACATAATCTATCAAAATCATTAGAGAAAAATTCACCTCCATTATCAGTCCTCAACACTTTATTTTCTTTCCAGTCTGCAAATCAACCATTGCTTTAAATTATTTAAATCAACTGAAAACTTTAGATTTACTCTTTAGAAACCATGTTCATAGATACTATAATCATCAATAAATGAAACATAATATGTGGATTTACCAATCAAAGAAAAATCTACAGGAACAAACACATCATAATGAATAAGATCCAATACACCACAAGATTTATGAGAACTTGTGTAAAACTGAACGTGTTTTTAATTTTCATAAATGCAATGCTCACAGAAATTGAATTCAAGATTATAATTAGAAAAACATTCAACAAGGTTTTTTAATTTTTCAAGGTCCTTAGACCCTTTTCTCCAATGTGGCCAAATCTTTGGTTCCATAACATAGTTTTATTTGCAAGTAACTTGGATTCAGAAGAAAGAGCACCCTTGGGTACCCATAAGCCATGACCATCTGTTGAAGGTGAAACCCTCACCTCTTTCATAGCCTTTATTTTCACAAAAGTAATATTGCACTCAAAAGTGCATGCATCAATCTTATACAATGTTATGTATCTGACACCTCTAGAAATCACCATAGCACCTCTAACCATCGTACATCCTGCATCAGAAAATACTACCTACACACTTGCATCTATTAGTTTTCTTTTAGATAACAGATTTAGTGCTAATCTAGGGATATGCAACACACCATTAATCCTTTTTATTCTACCATCAGGAAACCTGATTTTAACTTTACCACGGCCAACAATGTTTAAATGAGAATCATCACCCAAGTACACCTTACCTCCATCAAATTCTTCATATTCAAAAAACCAATCTCTATTAAAGGTCATATGGAAAGATGCACCTAAGTCAATTAACCATGCACCATTACCTAAAATGAGTTGTCAAAGCTGCAATGAATGTGTCACCATCTTCCTTCTCAAACTTAGAACCAAAATCAGATTTACTTTTTTTCTTCTTCTTTTCTTCTTTGCATTCCTAACGAACATGTATAGGCTTACCATAGTTCTAGCAAATAACTTTGGACTTTCTAGGAGATTTAGATCTCCCCTTAGACTTGGATTTTTCACGCTTCTCATTTTCCTTTCCTTTTTCCTTAGGTCTTCCATGAACATTTAAGGCCTCCTTGGTAGTGATGGATACCTTCCTCCTCATCTCTTCAAAAAGAAAAGAACCCACCACATCTTCAGTCTTCAAAATTATAGAAGTACTCCCAATATCCATAACAAGAGAATCCCACGAATCAAGCAAAGAACAAAGCAAGATCTGACATTTCTCCTCTTCATCCATTTTGACACCAATTGATGCCAATTGAGGCACCAACATATTGAATGCTTCTATGTGGTTTGTGATTCATTCACCCTCTTCCCCTCTCAAGGAATACAACTTCCTCAAGAAAATATTTTTCACTAAATATTCGGCCTGATACATCTCACCAAGCTTCTTCCATAATTTTTGTGTAGAGGTCTCCTCATGGACATTAATTAAAATAGATTCTGCCAAGAACAATTTGATTAGACCCTTGGCTTTATAGTCCATAACATCATATTGAGAATCTTGGGTAGGATCTGCAGGCCTTGAAACATTCTCATCAATAGCATCCCATAAATCTCGATTTATCAACAGATCCTCCATCTTCAACGTCCACATTTCAAAATTATTTCTAGAAAATTTATCTAGCTCTATTCTCCCTGATGAACTTGCCATCTAAAAATTCTTGCAATAAGATCACAAAGTATCTTCTACACAAGCTCCCACTCAAATCTGGATTATTTCATAAAACCCAACAACCCACAACTGAAACCAAAGGTGATCAATGTCTGATACAACTTGTAAGGAAGCTAAGGTAGCAGAACAACTTCCTACACTAATCTTGAGACAATAATAATGCAAAAAAATTACAGATCTTTATTAATTAAAGAAACTTAAAAATAAATAAACATAAATATCATGCATACCACAACACAGTGATTTACGTGGGGAAAACCCTTTCGGGAGAAAATCCCCACACTCCAAAAGTCACCCAATATATTATTCAAAAATCATAAAGATTACAATATACTTGCAGAGCAAGCTTCTCACAAGAGTATCACCAACCAAAGATCTTGAGAAAACACAACCGCTACCAGACTCTCAAAATACATCACCGTCTAAAATTGTAGTACAACGCCCTCATAATATAGGGTTCACTTATAAGGCAAGACAGGCCAAAAAATATCCACCATTAGATCTAAAACCTAATAATTAACGGTCTAGATTCACAATGTATCATTTATTTAATGTATGTCGACCATTTTAGGAGTTTTCTGATAAAGTTAACAAAAAAATATGTACATGCATCCCACTCCTCCCCTTGCTACCATTATATATTACACCTATCGGTGTAACTAGGAAATATATATATATATTCATATATATCCTATCAACAATATCCTTTATATAATTGCAAGGTTGAGACACATTTTCCCAATAATTCTATTTACCAGACATGAAATTCTTCATTAGAACATTAAGATAAACTACTAAATGAAAAAAATTGTAATAAATACACAATTATATTCATTCACAATGCGGAATTAACATCATATTTCATTTCTTTCAACACCATTTAAACTTGTTGCAAATAGATCTTTATTATTCCACTAAAGAATTAAAGATCAAATAAAAATTAGATAAATATCATTCAAAGTGAGACTTAAATGTGATTTAAGTCTAGCTACTTCTATTGTGTTGAAACAAATAAGTAACAATTACAACTCCAGCAATCCTCATTGGTGTACGAAAATCATTATCTTCAAATTCACTTTTCTAAACTATTACAGAAAAAGTGAAGTGTAGAAATCTAGAAAATATGCCTAACCTATGGACCTCAAATCTCACTTCAATTTGTGGACCTTTACAATGAAATATTTTTTACAATATATACTTATTACAATATTTTTCCCTCCAAAAAGAGAGACATACAACCAAAAATTTGGATGCCCGGCATGCAGATCCACAAAATTAGAGTGTGAGGACATAAAGCAGCGATAAATCATTTTAAAACTAATTTTTCCAAAAGTAGGCACCCATTTCCTATTTTAATTACCCACTAATCCAGCTCAATTGCTACGCATACCTATTTTTGTAGGAGAGCCTTCAAAACATCTTTAATGTTTGACTTAGTCAAAAAAGCATATTCCTCTTTTCAAAATTAAAAACTCAACCTTTCGTTTGTTGCTTGTATTCTTTCAAATTGGCTAACACTTGGGTTAGCACTTCCATATCTACTCCATCAACCCATTTGAGCCTGAACTTTGTCTTCTCACAACTAGTGGTTATTTTGGCTACATTGTTCTTCATCTGATAGATTCCATTCTTTACCCATCTCACATCAACTTTTATGTTCATTAACTTGTCCAAAATTGTTTCTTCTTCACCATTTTTTGAATTAATCTCTCCTTCCATCTTGGCATTCCAAGAATCTTTGATTGCTTATAGAGTATCTAGCTTATGTGTACCTTGTAGCAAAAGATATGAACTGATAATGGTGACTATAAATCTTTCAAAAACTGAAAAATCTGCATACAAACTCTTATAAAACTTTAGCAACATTATCTATTCTCTATTATTAATTCCATCCAAAATGATATAATCTTAATGCACTTGTCTATGAAACTGACATCCTCTTCACCCAAATTTGTAGATTGAATAAGCTTTGTTGCACCCATTTTAACAACTCCTTGAGCTTCTTTAAGTCTATTATATACTTATCTTCCTTGTCTCTCAAATTATGTCTATTGTTGCAATTACTCTTCGAAAGAGAAAGCCTCCTTATAGTGCTTATAGCCAGACACCATAATTTCATCCATTTCCATCTAGAACCCCTCGATTCATCAATCAAAAATGTGATCCTTCTTCTTCATTTTATTGAGATCATCAACCTCCTTTCTTCTCATCAAAATTGGAGCCTCTAACAATGATGGATGCTCTCAAACCGGTGAGGTAAGACCTCTCAAAAACCTCTTCATCTTCTCCAACTGAGCTTTAAGCTCATATTTACTATGCTTATCCTTAATCATCTTGGCTTCTACAAATTTCACCACTAATTCCAATGATGTTATTTTTTCACCTTGGGTTTGCTACCTAGATTAACAATTAACAATTGATAATTTGTTGCTTGTAGCTCCATGTCATCTTTGTCCACTATGGGTGTAGTTATCTCTACAACCAATTTCCTTGCTTCATTTAACCTGGTGGAATGGAGAGTTATTGATTTCTTCTTAGGTTTTGTCTTCTCCATCTTAAGTTTTGTCTTCTCCACTTCCACTACCATGTATTCCCATCTTAGGGGTTGTACCACTACCTATTGTTGTTTCTCCAAATTCTTCAACCAAGTGAGAGCTCCTATAGATGTAGACACTTTTTTCTTCATCCTCAAAGTCTCCTTTGGTTTCTCTTTTGTGAGTCTCTCTATCTCAACCCTCCTTGAGGAAGAGGCCTTTTCTTGCTCAATTTTCTCTTGTTGATCTTTCTCTTGCTCTACTTTCCTCTCTATGCATTCAATCAGCTCTTGTTTCTCCTTCTCTGTGAGCACATGTTACGCATCTTCTTCCTTATCAACCTAAATGTTAAGAAATTCTTCATAAAACTCTTGAGTATCCTCCTCGTGATGTTCTTGCTCTTCAAAAGCTATATCTTCAGCTAGATTTTTCTCCTTTGAGTGTGTGTCTGGAGTGGATTCGGGTGAAATATCCACCTAATCACTTTGCTTTCCTTCATGTTTAGCTTTAGGGTGAGGAGGGGAATCATCCACATCAATAACATTTGTCTCATTGATAACCTCTTGTGTTGATGTAGAGGTTATGGTAGTGGTAGAGAGAGGCTCGGTTGAAACAGTCTCCTTTGTAGGATGGACTTGATCAATTGGCATTAATCCAAGCTCAAAGAATACTCCTCTAGAGTCAGCCATGTATGTAGTTGAAGCTGATTTTAGAGCCTCTTCCACCTTTTCAATTGTAGGATCTTCATCCTCAATCACCTAGGGTGGTGTATTCTCCTTATTTACCCTCTTGTTCTCTTTGGTGGTTGCTCTTGAAGAGGTTTTTGTATATGAAGAGGTTTTTATATATGTTCCCTTTCTCTTATTTACACGCATTCCTTTCCCTTGATAATTTTTGATTCATACCTCAACCCATGAGATAATCCTATACACAACCTTTACAAAAACATCATCAATTGAGTACTCTTCCTTTTCCATCCAACTTATCAGGTCCAATGACTTGGTGTCAACTCTCTCTATGTCATACAAGGGGTCTAATGTGTGGCCATCATCTAATAATCCTTCTGGGATGTCATCTTTTATTCCAAATTCCTTCATATGTGGAATTGTCAATCTATCATAGCCCCTTTTCCTAACTTCATATTCATCCTAAAGATCTTCCTAGAAGTCTTCAATGTTGGGTTCATGATGAGGAAACAATGATGCACTTAGGCTCCTCATTTTGTCTTTGGGATCAAAAATATCCCTTGCAATATATTGCTTTAAGTTGATTTCTTATATTTTCTCGGTAGTTGTCTTCGTAGCTATAACAGATGAGCATGAATAAAATCCAAGCTGAATAGGGTATTTCAACCCTCTTGCTTTATGCCTCGTAGAAAAATTCAAATTGGATCCATCATTTGCCTAAACAATTTAATTAGAATGAGTTTATCACTGCAATTTCCTGGAAGAAAGGAAGGTGCTTTGTCATACCCGAATACTTTGATGTATGTAGACTTGGGTAATTGGAAGAACCAATGTCCCCATTCTCCCACTAGAGCCATGGTTCTTTTGTCAATCTGAATCTTGCATCCCTAGTGAGTTGGTTGATGACTAGGTACAAGAAAGCATCATTGACCCGCTTAAAATGTGCCTCAGCTTTCTTGTGTTCTAATTGGGTATAGAAATCCCAAATTTTATTTTCTCTTGGTGCCTCTCCTCTAAAGCTTGCAGTACTCAAACCAAGAAATTTTCCTACTCTTGTAGAATAATAGATCACAAACGATGACATAAAGAATTGCTTTGTGTCCCTTACTCTAGTTATTCGAGAATGAATAGTGTCAGAGACAATTTGTCCCCAATCCAAAAATACTTCTCCTTTTAGAATGATGTTAATAAAATGGAACATCTAGCTTTCATAAGTATTGGATTCTTCTTTCCCAAAGGCTTTGCATAGCAAAGTGATTATCTCCTACTTCTAAGTGAAAATCTAATCTCTTGAACTTTGTAGGAAGTTTTTCAATTGAATTCCTCTCTATCTTCAACCACTTCTTAATAAGATACCTTAGGTTTCCACTAACATCCTTCTCATATTCTTTGATTTCCTCAACTTCTATTATTCTCTTCAAGCAAGGATATGGAGGAAAATCAAAGACCATTTTGATCATTGGTGGAGATAAGTCAATAATTTTTGTACTCTAGGGATCATAACACTTCCTCTAAACTAAGTTATAGGTTGTCGATGTTGCTAGAATGAATTTGGGACGTTGTACTACTACCAAGAAGGAAGCTACATGTGACAACCCTGAATTGGCTATCTTTTGTGCCCTTGGAGTAGCCTCGGTAGAGAAAGTGTCTTCTTTGAAGGTATCCAAGTCTATGTGTCCCAATTTCGTGTCGGTGATCTTCATGATGTGGGAGGTGAAATTGGAGACAATGGGGACTCCTTGGAACTTATAATTCATTGTTAGAAGGAGTTTATCTACTTTATTTTTCCTAGCTCTGGGTTCCCTTTATGCACCCTCAAGACCAGATTCCCCACTTGATTTAGACATTTATGACACCTAACAAAAAGAAAATTGAGTTTGTAAGAATCCCTCGAAATCCTTGAGAGAATTCGACTTAAAAGATAATTATGAAATTATTTCCTATCGGGGTTCCAAGCCTCGCAGAGACCTCATTTTTATTAAGTAGTTTCAAACCTTAAGCGGGAGTTGGGATCAAATTCAGACATAGAACCCTTTAATAAAAATTTCAATCAATACTTAGAAACTCGATGGGACTTTACCTTTAATGCATAGGAGTCGGGGTCAAGAATAGACTTAGGTCTTGGACCTTCGTTACTAAGGTCTAATCGAGATTCATAATCTCAACCGGCCTTTGACCTTGGCGAGAATCGAAGTCTATGGTGGATATTGGCTCTTAGTGCTAGAGTGTTCGTTCAGGTTTTGGAAACCTAAATGGAACAAACATGATGCAGTTTAGTCGAGACTTAGATCCCTAATCAGTTTTAGTGATAGGTGGGAGTGGAAACTCCATTCAACTTAGGATATTAACTCTTTGGGTCCAATCAGGACTTGGAGTCCCAAACGGACCCTAGAGCAGTTGCCTTTGACTTTCTACAAACTTGACAAACTATGTAATACGAAGGTCGGGAGCGGGATTGGATATTTCTTTTGGACCTAAAGTTAAAGTGTCCTTTCAGGATTTTGAATCCTGTGAGGACCAAAGGAAACTTTGGAATGTTTTGACTTAGAAAATTTTATACGATAGGGATCAAATTCAGAAATGGATCTCGAACCTAGACCATTTACCAGTAAGGATGCACATGGTTTCAAATTCCACGAGGATGGTTTGATTTGAAGTTAACCTAGAAAATTTCGTTGAAACCCTAGGAAACTAGGGCACGACGAGGGTGCAAAACCCCAAAGGCCTAGGGCATGTTGAGATCACAAATCCTGACCATAACAAGGGAGAAAACTTAATTTATTTTCCTTCAAAGCAAGCCCTCGAACAAGGGGGAAAACCAAACAATTCCCACAACAAGCAAAAAATAAAGAAAAATAATGAAAATAAAAATAAATACATGCAAAAACAACCACAGCAAGTGAAATAAAAAAAGAAAAACACAAAGCAACAATAGCACCAACTTGGAGCACATAAAAGGAATAAATTTGAAAGTAGGTCAAGAGCACAATTCCCTAACAACTTCAAATCCACTCCTTTGCGCTCACTCGGATTTAAAATTGATCGATTGATTGCAATGATGGCCAAGTTTCGATTAAAAATCCACTCTTTACCTTTCTTTGTACATGTGAACTAGAACGCCATTAATATGATTAGTGGCCAGAAGGGTGGAGGCAAAACAGACGTCAGGACTTGGAATTTTGATCATGAAGTCCAGTCAGAATTTCAACCTATGAATGGTCCAAGGTAAGCAGAAAATAAACAAACACAAAGCAAAGAAGGGTCAAGAATAGAAAACGGACTTGGACCAGACTATACAAGGTCCAAGTCTGATCTCAACCTCTAGGCCTAACAACAAAACAAAGCGGGAGCGGGGATCCGAAATGGATCCCACCCTTCTAACAAAAGGTTTGAAGTTCGTTTTGAGACCCGAGTCCCGACATGAAATAAAAGGACCAGGACCAGGGATCTAAATTGGATCTAGACCCTTTCAATAAAGATCTGAAGTCTGATTCAAAACCCGAATCCCGAAAAGGTGAGGAACAAGGTGGGGTCGAGAAACCAAACCGGACCTGGACCTTTCTGTGAAAAGTCTGAAGTCCGTTTCGGGACCCAAAACTCGCCAAGAACAAGAAGAAACGGGGCCCAAGAGGACAAACACTCTCGAGACTAGAACAAAAGACAAGGCAAAAAGAAAAGGGGCTAGGAAAGAAGAATCTCTTAGGACCGAGACAAAGGGAAAACAGCAAAGGGGAAACAAAAAAAGAAAAACAAAGGGGGGAAAAATGAAAACCAAGAGGGGGACCCACTTTGAACTAAAGAAAAAATGGGGATGCGTATGCAAGGCATAACACTACTGACACTGATCATGTCTCAAGTGTTGTTATGCCTATATTTGCACTCGAGGTTGACTCACCCCCTACTTTTGGTGTAGTGGATGTTGGCTCTAACCCCCCCTCTAGTGCCTACGTTTACAGTTGGTGGACATAAATTTTATCAAGAAATGGATTCTAGTGTTGTTTTCCCTTAGAGGGAAAAACATCATCCTATTATTTGTGCCAAATCATCCTTGGTGGTGGTTTGTGGCCAAGATGTGGTGTAAAATGAGGACTTCTACCAACATAGGGGTCTAGTGTGCAAATTCTACAACCTTTAACTTTCTTTTCTTGAGCTCCACATTGGGTGTTGGATTCTTGGAAGTCTCTCATGTCATATACGATTGAGCTCTTCCCTTGTGCTAAATGTTTCTTCATTGTCTCATTTTCCTCTTTTTAGGACAAAAATTTAGTTTTTTCTAATCTATGGGCTTGGGGAGAGGACACTCTCTCCACTAAACCTTTGTTTACTTCCTTTAACCCCCTTATTAAACCACTTAATTTATTTTTGGTGTGGGTTAGACTTATGAATCTCCCCCTGCAATTATGGGAGGTTTCTTGTTACAAGGCCATTAGCAACTCTAATGGTTACTTCTTGAAGGTTGACGATTCCACTTCCTATATGGGGAACTCTACTTTTTCTTGCTTTTTTATGGGCATTGACATCTCCAAGCCTCTTCATGGGGATGTGGTTCTAATGGTTGGGAATAGGCCTTGGACTCAACTTGTTGATTATGAGGGTCTCGCTTCAAATTTTGTTGCTTCTCCATTGGTCACCTAGCTATGGATTGTCCTCTCATGTTTCATAAGGGAACTACTACTTGGTAGGAATGTCAATGAAGATCACTTGACTATCATGATCTTGATTCTTTTTCAAATGATTCCTCCCAAGATGATGTTGAATCCTTAGCTTTTGGTGCACCCTTGACATGCCTTGTGGACCCTTCTATAGAACCTCTTGTCCCAAGCTCACAACCTAATTTTCCCTTCGGTTTGGTTCAGCTCTAGATTTATCATGTGATGGAAGGTCACCTTTCACATCATGGTTCTATTGCTTCCTCTTTGCATACCAATTAGATCTTCATGAGGGATTCTCTTCATACTTCCCCTTGTTCTAAGAATTTGGATGATAATGTCTATTGGATTGTTGTGAGAAATAAGAAATGCCTTCCTAATTTATTTTCCAAAACTCATGCTCAAGTGTTGCGTGAAAGGCCAACTCATTCTAGGCCTGGGATTGTCTTAGTGGGACCCCGAGGGTCTCAGCTCTCTTTTATTTGTAGTCATTTTTGGCAGCTTTGCTACAATTGTTCTTCTTTCTCTTGGTTGTGTTGTTTCTCCATTTTTCCAGCCTATTTGAGCATGCTTTGCCTAGCCTTTAGGAAACATTTTTAAATGGTTAGGACCCTTGATTCATATTTAATTTAATCAAATACATATGCGTGAAAATATTTGCATGAATTTCATCCTTGATAACACGAATAAAATAAATTTATAAATAAGTGTCATCAAGCCCACTTGTTTGATTTGCTAATTTGTAACTATGTTTGGTAGTCACAAATCGAGTGTGTTTTTCATAAAACTTTAGTGAATGGCCCTATGAATTCTCCATACTTGGACCAAATTGGTTGAGGATCATCTTATAAAATTCACCTTATGTTAGTCATTTTTTTAGTTATTAATTCCATTGAATAGCTTCATGTTCTAGACCTTAAAAGGATGTGATAGAGAGTATTTTAGTCATGGGAATTCAATAGACTATAAAATTACTATGGTCTATATAACCAACATGCAGGATCATTAGGATTGAATTTAAAGGAGGACAATTTAGGTGTGCATTGAATCTTACCAAGACTCTATTGGTTTTGAAAATTGTTTGATTCAATGTGAGAGCTTTGTCTAATATATAAGTGTCCACCCTATTGGAGTTGTCAATATCATCAATGAGATCTAGCTTGTCCAAGGTGGACAATTGTCGATTTAGAGTGAATTGTAGGTGTTTCAATTCTTTATCCAACTTTTTCAATGAAAGGTCATGCTAGTCCTACAATAAGTTATGCACCCAAAGTTGTCATAGGGGTTACCAAAATTATCAACAAGGTAAGATGATAAAATTGAGATAATTAGTAAATAGTCAAAAATAATTCATCCTACTCATTTTTATAGATAATATTCTTCAAGCAATTTTTCTAGACATAAGTATTCCTCCCAAATTTAAAGAAATTTACCCCTAAAGTTTCAACCCAACAAACTATAAAGTATTTAAACTAGGATACAACTAGCATAATTGTTTTGTTCTAGGCACAACACATTAGCCTGAGTTATATTACTATACAAATATGCTCAAAGTTGTATAAATCCACTCGTAATTGTATGGTACTTATCAAATTTGTGTCTCTACTAGGCTCTATCAATCTCTATCCAAATATGCGTAAATATGTCCACAACTAAGGTTTAAGAGTAAAAATTTGAAGCTAGGGTGTCTAATACATAGGATTTTAATATACTTTTCATGTTCATAAATAGTCAACTAGCCTAATATTTCAAAGCTCTAACTACAAAGGGTTCCACCTTCCCACAATTGCATTATTTCAACTCCAAAGTGAAAAATAGTAACTCCTTGGTGATAACTACTAACCAATGCAAACAAATTACATATGGTTGATAGCTTCTTATGACAAGGATTTTCTCAACCCTAGAGGGTCTCTTGATGTATTTCAATATTGGTGACTTAAATTGCATGTCACTTCATATACTAATTCAACATACTTAAAACAAAAAAACAACATTTATCTAGAGATATTTCAACCCCCAATAAAAGGCTTTTGTCACATCTCGATTTTATGCTACATTTATTTTCCAGTATACTGATGAGACTATTGGACATCACTTATGACTGTTTGATTATCTGGTATTTACATGTGTGTGATTGGTAAATTGGATGGTTAACTTGATCCATTGAAATGAAAGTAAAATAATTATCATGTTGTGATTATGAGTTTAATTTCTTGTATGTGTTTCGGTTATGGTTTTAAGGACTAACCTATTGATGGCAATCTGAGTGTGACTGAGCATAGGAATATGAGCAAGTAATTGTCAAAGGCAAGAACATGGTTGATGTATGGGTGTCCTAGCCACTTGATGAATGAATAGTAGGATGTAATCCCAAGGCATTCACACACTCTCATAGTCACATTCTTTGCATTGTATGATTGCATTGTGTTAATTATGATTGTGATATTGTTGTGTGTAATGAGTATATTTCATTAGGTTGTGAAAGTTAAATTACTTGAGAGCATAAAATATGTTGTATGATTTTATGTTGTTTTATTTCTTTGAAAATTAAATTAATTGATTAGTTGGAAAATTAAAATGATTAAGACTTCATTTTCATAATATATATATATATATATATATATATATATATTGTTGGATGTTGTGGTTGTGTTGCTAATATGTGGTTGTCATTGATGTCAACACTATTGGCATTGATGATTCTGACGGTTGTATATGTCGACGATATTGAAAAAATTAGAAAAAATATGTTGCAGGCAGTTTGTGAACAAATATCCTTTGTGTGTTCAAGTTTTCATGTTCTTGGCCGACATGATAGTGGTAGCGTGTTGTGGATCCTTATGGATTGATTTTTTAATGCTTGGCATGTTTGAGGATGTTCATTTAGGTCTTTATTTTGTTGTGACCGACTTAAGTTGGTGCGCATTGAGATTTGCTCTTGAATTGGGCCGACAGTTTGTAATTTATTGTTTTATTTGTTGCCGACAAAGTTGATGTAAATTCATGTAGCGGATATATAAGAGTGATTGTTTCTTCATTTTGGAGTGTGTGAGGTGTGCTCAATGAATTTATATGAAGAGTGAATGTCAAATGTGCGAATAAGGATCAGATCATTCAATTTTATAACAGAGTGAAGAAGATTGAGCGAAGTTTGAAGAAGTGTTTATGTGCCTAACCGGAACTATCACCAGGCTTTTATAGAAGCTAATTTCTCAGTTCAACCTCATCAAATGGATTTAATATGATTGTTTTATGTAAGGAAGTGAGCCTTCCCTTTGAGCAATGAGCTCTAAGCAGTCTGCCTGAATGCATGTGCATTCCTTTTCTTTTTTTTATTATACTTCTAACAAGGTATAATCTTGTGGACTAACATCCACCATGGTTTCTCCCCTAACAAGGTTTCCACGTATAAAATTTTGGTGTTCATGTGTTTCTGATGCGTTGTTGATTCATGCTTTCACTATTAATTATCATATCTGAGATTAAAGGTTGATTAAGGTTAAATAATTTTAAATTATGTGACAACTGATTCACCTCCCTCTTAGTTGTCTATCTTTGTTTTTCCAACAATTGGTATCAGAGTTGGTTCCTCTAAAGAAGTTTAAAAGCTTGAGGTCATCTGAGATGGCATCATACAAGAAGGATAGTCCCAAATTCGATGGTACAAATTACTCTTTGTGGAAGGTCAGAATGGAGTGTCATTTGAAGTGCATTGGTGAACCCTTCTGGAAGATTACAAAGAACAGATATAATATTCCTCAGAATGGTCCCTCTACTCCTAATAAAATCAAAGAAGTTGAAACTAATATCAGGGCTATAGAAGCATTGTTAAGTGATTTCATAGATTCAAAGATGACAAATGTGATAGGTCTAAAAACAGCACATGAGATATGGAAGAAATTGGAAACATTGTATGAAGGAGATGCACAAGTGAAGATTGCTAAGCTAACAAGTCTAAAAGGCAAGTGGGAGAACTTGAAGATGAGTGAAGATGAAAACATTGTTGCTTTCATGCAGAAGGTAAATGAACTGGTGATGGATATTAGATGTGTCGGTGGAGTCATGGATGAAGATGAGATTGTGGCTAAAGTGCTCAAATCAGTACCTACTTCTTACAAAATGAAAGCTCGTGCTATTGAAGAACTCAGGACAGTAACAAATGTGACAAGAGACATGTTGATTGGTAAACTTGTTGCCTTTGAGTTGAGTGAATTTGGTGTGTCTACTCCTAAGACAGAATCTACATTTAAAGCTACTGTATCCCGAAAAAGCCAACAGAGATATGATCTGGGAGAAAGTTCAAGAAAGACATTCAAGTATGAAGATGAGATGAAACAAATTGAAGATGAAGAAAGAGAGCTAGAAGAGCTGGAAGCATTGATTGTGAAAAGAGAATCCAGAGGACATGGCAAGTATAAAGGAAACCTATTAAATGTTTTTCTTGCAGTAAGATAGGTCATTTTGCATCAAGGTGTCTTGAAAGAGTTTCTAAGTATAAACCTGACAAGTCTAGATTTCAAAAGAAATGTTATTATGCTGAAGAAGGTGTTACTGATGATGAATCTGATAAATAAAATGGAAATGAAGATGTATGGGTATTCATTGCTATCAAGGAAAATGGTACAGTGTCCACTGAATCTGCTAACAATCAAAATATTGAGAAAGCTCTTGCAGCCAAAAAATGATGAAAAGGATGAATGGGTGATTGACAACAGATGCTCACATCATATGACTGGTGACAAAAGCAAGTTTCTAAGCCTGGAGAAGTATGACGGTGGTGTTGTAAGATTTGGAGATAACAATGTTGGTGTGATTTGTGGCAGAGGCACTATTTCTCTTAGTGGTACATAAATACTGATGGTGTCCTTTATGTTGAAGGATTGAAGCATAATTTGTTGAGTGTTGGACAGATGATAGACAAGGGATACAATCTTCAGTTCAAAGATGGAAAGTGCATGATATTGGGAAGCTCTGGAAATATAATTGCTTCAGGTACAAAAACAAGAGGTAACATTTTTCACCTGAGTGTTTCTAGTGAAAGTTGTTTAATTGTTCAAGTTGATGTAAGTTGGTTATGGAATAGGAGGTTATGTCATGTGAATTTTGATAACATTGTCAAAGTAAGCTCCACTCAAGCAGTCAGAGATCTACCTAAGCTAGTGAAGCCTACTAACACTATATGCAAGGAATGTTAGATGGGAAAGCAAACAAGAATTTCTTTTCAAAGAAAACAGCATCATTCTAATCGAGAACTGGAGCTGGTACATACTGATCTATGTGGTCCATCCAGAATCAGAAGTCTACAAGGAGAAAGGTACTTTATGTTGATTATTGATGATTACTCTAGGATCATATGGGTTGCTTTCTTGAGAGAGAAACATGAAGCACTAGAAAAGTTCAAATGTTTCAAGGCTTTGGCAGAAAATGAGACAGGTTTGAAAGTTAAATGCTTAAGATCAGACAGAGGTGTTGAATTCACTTCCCTGGAGTTCAATTCGTTTTGTGAAGAGCATGGAATCAAAATATAGTTATCTTCTCCTTGAACCCCTCAACAGAATGGAGTTGTTGAGAGAAAGAACAGAACAATTCTAGATGTTGCTAGAACTATGATGTTGGAAGGTAATGTTCCTCATATCTACTAGAGAGAAGTTGTAAGCACTATTGTATACACTATCAACTGGGTAAATGTTAATGGTAATTCTGGTAAGACTCATTTTCAGCTATAGTTTGGTTATAAGCCTACTATTAAGTATTTCAAAATCTTTGGAAGTAGATATTATATCAAAAGAGATGAAGATATTGGCAAATTTGATGCCAGAAATGATGAAGGAATCTTCTTGGGTTACTCTCCTAATAACAAAGTCTATCGGTGCTATAATAGAAGATTGAAGAAAATGGTTGAAAGTGCAAATGTCAGAGTTGATAAAGACATTGTTAGATCATCCAGATACTGTGGATATGATTCAGATGACGAACAAGATAGTACTAATAATGGAAAGAATGCACAGACACATAATCAAGTTCAAACTATTCCGGTGAATCAAGAGAATCAAAAAGGAGAAGCTAGTGGAAGTACAGAAGAGAGAACAGACGAACCATAAGTTAGAGAGAATCCCAAAGTCCTAAGGTATGTAAAGCTAAATCATTCTGAGAATTAGATTCTAGGAGACAAGAACAAAGGTGTGCAGACTAGAAGAAGAATTGCAAAAGAATATTGCCTGATTTCCAAAACTAAGCCTTGCAATGTTAATGAGGCATGTAAAGATGAATATTGGATGGAAGCAATGAAGGAAGAACTGATGCAAATAGAGAAAAAGATACATGGATTCTTGCTCCCAGACCTCAGGATAAAAATGTAATTGGAACCAAATGGGTCTTTCGGAATAAGCTGAATGAACAAGGTGAAGTGGTCGAAAATAAAGCAAGACTGGTATGTAAAGGATACTCACATATGGAAGATATTTATTTTGAAGAAACATTTGCCCCTGTTGCTAGAATTGAAGTTGTAAGGTTATTTCTTGCTTATGCTACTTGTAAAAATTACAAATTCTATCAAATGGATGTGAAGTCAACATTTCTGAATGGTGAATTAGAAGAAGTTTACGTTGAGCAGCCGGATGGATTTCAATTGACTAATGAAAAAGACATGGTTTGTTAGTTAAAGAAAGCACTATATGGACTCAAACAGGCCCCTAAAGCCTGGTATGCTAGATTGGATAAATACTTGTTGAAGCTTGGATTCAATAAAGGTACTGCTAACAGCAATCTGTATTTCAAAATGGATCAAGATAAAGAGTTTATTATTGAAGTCTTTGTTGATGACATTATTTTTTAAGGTGATGCCTATGCATGAAATTTGTTGATCAAATGAAAAGTGAATTTGAGATGTCAATGATAGGAGAGCTGAAAATATTTTTAGGATTGCAAATTACTTAGTTAGATGATGGAATCTTCATATCTCAATCCAGATATGTAACAGAGTTATTGAAAAAGTTTGGCATGGAAGACTCAAAACTAGTTGGTACACCCATGGTAACCGGATGCAAGTTAACACAAAATGATGATTCTCCTAAAGCTAATCAAACAAGGTATAGGTCAATGATTGGTGGATTACTCTATTTGACTCATACCAGACCAGACATTATGAATGTTGTATGTATGGTTGCTATATATCAAGCCAATCCAAAGGAATCACATGTGACTGCAATAAAGAGAATTTTCATATACCTGAAAGGAATAGTTCATTTTGGGCTATGGTATCCTAAGGATGATGATCTTACTATGAATGCCTTTACAGATGCAGATTGGGCAGGAGATGTGGATGACAGGAAAAGTACAAGTGGTGGTGCATTCTTTTTAGGGAAGAAATTGGTGCCTTGGCTAAGTAAAAAAAAGAATTCCATTTCCTTATCTACTGCTGAGGCAAAATATATTGTTGTTGCAAACAATTGTACTCAAGTAATGAGGATGAAGCAGATGCTAAGAGATATCAAAATTGAGTATAATGAGCATATTGCTATATTTTGTGATAACTCAAGTGCCATAAACATTTCCAGGAATCTGGTGTTACATTCAAAGAAAAATTATAATCTATCAAGTATCAATTTTTGAGAGACAAAGTAAGTGATAAAGAAGTCAGACTATAGTATGTGCCCACTAAGGAACAAATTGGAGATATCTTTACTAAATCGTTGCCTAAAAATACTTTTGAGTATCTCAGAGGTAAGTTAGGGGTGATTTCCCCTCCAAATCTGAACTAAGATGCAAGTCTTTGCATCCATCTGTGCACTCCTAGTCATATCTTGTTTCAGATTGTTGTTATGGTGGTTGCTACTCAGGGGGAGTAGTCAGATGATTCAGATATGTGGTTCAGAGCTTGTGTACCTTTGCAATTGATGTCAAAGGGGGAGAAGAGTAATATGAAAAACCTTTCAAGAAGAAAGGGGGAGAAGAGTCATGAAAGAAGAGTAATGTAAGAGGGAGAAGAATAGTATGAGAAGAAGGAGCCAGTTGGAGAAGAGATGGTTGTGTTGATGGTAATTTTCACATCATGTGTTGTCATCAATGCCAAAAGGGGAGATTGTTGGATGTTGTGGTTGTCGATATGTGGTTGTCATTGATGTCAACACTATTAGCATTGATGATTATGAAGGTTGTATATGTCGATGATATTGAAAAAAATAGAACAAATATGTTACAGGTAGTTTGTGAAGCTCTGAAGATCAAAATGGTGTAAAGTTGTGTACGTTGATAATCAAAAGTCATGTATTAAAGGGTTCGTTGATGAGCCTATCTAGTATGTTATTTGGAATTTTCAGTGGTACGCATTAAGATTGGAGAAAGTTATGAATTTATGAGTTCTTACAGTTATTTTGTTACTGTAGCAAGTGTTTCTGGAAGAAGAGAATGCAATTCTGGTAAATTGAATTGTTGTGTATGCTCTTGAGACGTTCAGTGATGATTCTAGACCGTGCTCTATCATTGTGGTATGGTTGCATTGTTCCATGTGTTCGTGATCGAAGATTTTTCCTGTGTGTTCAAGTTTCCATGTTCTTGGCCAACATGATGGTGGTAGTGTGTTGCGGATTCTTATGGATTAATTTTTTAATGCTTGGTGTGTTTGAGGATGTTGATTTAGGTCTTCATTATGATGTGACCAACTTAGTTTGGTGCGCATTGAGATTTGCTCTTGAATTGGGTCGACAGTTTATAATTTATTCTTTTATTTGTTGTCAACAAAGTTGTTGATGTAAATTCATGTAGCAGATATATAAGAGCGATTGTTTCTTCATTTTGGAGTGTGCAAGGTGTGCTCAATGAATGGATATGAAGCGTGAATGTGAAATGGGCGAATAAGGATCAGATCATTTGATTTCAAAATAGAGTGTGAAGAAGATTGAGCGAAGTGTGAAGAAGTGTTTTTATGCCTAACTGGAACTGTCATCAGGCTTTTGTAGAAGCTAATTTCTCAATTCAACCTCATCAGATGGATTTAATCTAATTGTTGTATATAAGGCAGTGAGCCTTCCCTTTGAGCAGTGAGCTCTAGGCAGTGTGTCTGAATGCATGTGCATTTCTTATTCATTTTTTATTATACTTCTAACAGGGTATAATCTTGTGGACTAACATCCACCGTGGTTTTTCCCCTAACAGGGTTTCCACGTATAAATTTTGGTGTTCATGTGTTTCTGATGTGTTGTTGATTTATGTTTTCACTGTTAATTATCATATATGAGATTAAAGGTTGATTAATGTTAAATAAGTTTAAATTATGTGACAATTGATTCACCCCCCTCTCAGTTGTCTATCCTTGTTTTGCCAACAATTGGTATCAAAGTTGGTTCCTCTAAAGAAGTTTAAAAGCTTGAGGTGATCTGAGATGGCATCATACAAGAAAGATAGTCCCAAATTCGATGGTACAAATTACTCTTTGTGGAAGGTCAGACTGGAGTGTCATTTGAAGTGCATTGGTGAACCCTTTTGGAAGATTACAAAGAACAGATATAATATTCCTCATAATGGTCCCTCTACTTTTGATGAAATCAAAGAAGTTGAAACTGATATCAGGGCTATAAAAGCATTGCTAAGTGCTTTCACAGATTCAGAGATGACAAATGTGATAGGTCTAAAGACAACACATGAGATCTGGAAGAAATTGGAAACATTGTATGAAGGAGATGCACAAGTGAAGATTGCTAAGCTAACAAGTCTGAAAGGCAAGTGGGAGAACTTGAAGATGAGTGAAGATGAAAAAATTGTTGTTTTTATGCAGAAGGTAAATGAACTAGTGATGGGTATTGAATGTGTCGATGGAGTCATGGATGAAGATGAGATTGTGGCTAAAGTGATCAGATCAGTGCCTACTTCTTACAAAACGAAAGCTCATGCTATTGAAGAACTCAGGACAGTAACAAATGTGACAAGAGACATGTTGATTGGTAAACTTGTTGCCTTTGAGTTGAGTGAATTTGGTGAGTCTACTCCTAAGATAGAATATACATTTAAAGCTACTGTATCTGGAAAAAACCAACAGAGATATGATCTGGGAGAAAGTTCCAAAAAGACATTCAGGTATGAAGATGAGATGAAACAAATTGAAGATGAAGAAAGAGAGCTTGAAGAATTGGAAGCATTGATTGTGAAAAGAGAATCCTGAGGGCATGGTAAGTATAAAGGAAAGTTGCCTATTAAATGTTTCTCTTGTAGTAAGATAGGTCATTTTGCATCAAGGTGTCCTGAAAGAGTTTCTAAGTATAAACCTGACAAGTCTAGATTTCAAAAAAGATGTTATTATGTTGAAGAAGGTGTTACTGATGATGAATCTGATAAAGAAAATGGAAATGAAGATGGATGGGTATTCATTTCTATCAAGGAAAATGGTACGATGTCCACTGAATCTGCTAACAATCAAAATATTTAGAAAGCTCTTGCAACCAAAATTGATGAAAATGATGAAAGGGTGATTGACAACAGATGCTCACATCATATGACTGGTGAAAAAAGCAAGTTTCTAAGCCTAGAGAAGTATGGCGATGGTGTTGTAAGATTTGGAGATAATAATGTTGGTGTGATTTGTGGCACAGGCACTATTTCTCTTGGTCATAAATATAATACTGATGATGTCCTTTATGTTAAAGGATTGAAACATAATTTGTTGAGTGTTGGACAAATGGTAGAAAAGGGATACAATTTCAGTGCAAAGATGGAAAGTGCGGGATATTTGGAAGCTCTGGAAAAATAATTGCTTCAGGTACAAAAACAAGAGGTAATATTTTTCACCTTAGTGTTGCTAGTGAAAGTTGTTTAATTGCTCAAGTTAATAGTGGGACATTGCATGTTCATATTAGAAATGCATGTATATTAATCAACCTTCATTGAGATTTCCCTCCTGCTTTTTTATTTTCGGGTTGTTAGATACTTCGTGCATAAGCTTCGTGGTTGGGCAAAAAAGCGCCTGAGCCATGTTCTCGTCTCTTGACTTGTGGATGACTGTGAGGGTCAATGGCAGTCTGAGGCTATATTGTTTGTGTCCTCACATTATTCTTGTATCATTATATGTATTTATATTTTCAAGTTGTGTCTTTAGATGTTTGCTTGGCATGAGAGTCTGAATTGTATTTTTGTATATTAGATATTATATGCTTTTACTTGATTTATGCACTACACATATGAGGATGTGTTATGAAATTTATTTACTTAATGAAGTTTCAATTATATTCCATGCTTGTGAGATATTGAGTTGATTATTTTTGTGAGATTAAATTGGATCACGATCCTTACAGCTTCTAACTAGACCACTAATGCAAGAAAAGAATTACCAAAAATGGTTCATATCCCACAACTTTAACCACTTTTATCACCAAAATCTCACAAAGGCAAGGTGAAAGCATATAATGTGTAGTTGTAGTAAGACACTAAACCATTGTTGTTACATAATAAAGCCCTAGAAAATAGTACTTGTTAGGATCTTGATTGTAAAATATTATGAAAGAGAAGCAAAACCTATGATAATGAACATAGGGCTTGGAAGAACTACAAAAATAATTTCATTCAAATATCATTGGCCTCTTCAAGGGGATGACTTCCTTAAAAGCGGTGCTCTAAAATAATTTAATATCAAAGGTGATCGTCTCTTTCATTACAATTTTGATATAAAGGCCTCATAAAGAAAGACTTATAATGTACAGCCAATGTGGGATAAATTCAAACACCTGCTATAAAATCATTACATTGAATAACTATGATTATTACAATGCTCATAAAGGTTGGGACAAAATGTTCCTAGCACCATCATAACATAAGGTCTCACAACACATATTAGGCATTGTATAACACATTTTCCCCTTTTATACCTAATAATTTTCTTTCATCTCCCTGGGGTCTCACTACTATTATCATTTGACAATCTTTGATTTCTCCTACTCATATGGTATCTACCACATGGTATTTTTTACACCATCCTGCATTACTTATTAGTGTTTTACTCTTTACAATAAATGGGAACTCATATTGTGGGTCTCCTTTACATTTATAACAATAAAGTTTGCATAAATGTACCATTTCTCATTTAGTTTTAATTCCATTTTGAGGAAATGTCTTAATACATATGCATATCGACAAATGGTTCAACTAATGTTAGTGGTCTTATTTCAATGATCAACCAGTGTGTCATCGGAGGTCCTTTTGTAATGACTATAAACTCTCCAAGGCATTATGATTGTGCCAATGTGAAGCCTAGTGCTTCAATTTCAAGTGGCTGATGGTCTTACACAACCATTGTCAACTTTGGGGTTCCTATTTGTCCTTTGCAATGAAACAAGATTTGACCTCTTCCCTATTCACAATCCTCCCATGTGGTGGTCTGTGAATAGGATGTGATTGAAAACGAGGAATTTTACCTTCAACGAGTTTTAGTTTGTAGATTCAACAACTTATGGCCTTCTCTTCCTGACCTTCACAACTGGATCTTGGATCTTGGAAGCCCCTCATTGATGGTAAGATTAAGATTTTCCCTTGTGCCAAAGACTTCTTTATTGCGACTTTTTTCTCTTCAAAGAATATGAATTTGGTGCTTGACTACAAGTTATGGATGTGGGAAGAGCATTCTCTTGGCCAAGCCTTGGATAATCTCCTTCAACCCCTTTTTTAAAACCCTCAATGTTAGACCTATGTGGGTTTGGCTTCCAAACCTCCCTCTCCAATTTTGGGATAATTGCTTTAGTGAGCCCATTGGTAATGCTATTGGCCTTTTCTTAAAGGTTTACTCTACTACTTTCAACATGGGTCACTGTACATTTGCTTGTATTTTGGTGGACATTGGTATCTTTCGACTTCTTCACGAGAATATTGTTTTCATGGTGGGTGATAGGCCTTGAACTCAACCGCTTAACTATGAAGGTCTCTCGTTTAAATGTAGACGATGTTTTTCCATTAACCACCTCGCTTTTGATTGTCCACTATCTCGGCACAAGGATGCGACAACATGCTGGAGAAATGCCCATGAAGATCACTTGACTAGTCACGCTTTTGATCCTCTTATTGATAATTCCTCTCGAGATGATGAGTCCTCTCAAGATGATGGTTCTCCTCCAATTTTGATTTCTTAGGTGATTGGTACAACTTTGGTGAGCCCTACTGCTACTCCATTGGCTCCTATTAGGGAATCCTACCCACCTTCTGCTCCAATTGCTCAATCTATTGTTCCTTCAATTTCATATATGCTTCAACTTGCTCCTAAGGTAGTTGTTCAATGTCTTGCAACCCTAACTTGACATTCCTCTATTCCTATTGTATCATAGGCCCTCTTTGGAAAATCCCCCCCTATTCTTAAATCCAAGGATTTGGAAGATAATATTTCCTAGATAGTTGTACATATTTCAAGCCAAAAACAATCAAGACCTAGACTCTTCATCCAAAGAAAACATACATTTATTTCTTGGTACTTTTCACACTTAAAATTAATTTCATAATACACTAGCTCATATTTGTCACATAGCAAAGCTAATTTACTTGTGTTTACATCTAATTAGATTAGCCTCGACTAACTTAAGAAAACATTTTCCTTTTACGTCAACAAAATTTCCATAATGTTTAAAAGAACCCCATTTTTGCATTTCAAACACCCAATTACCACTTTTCTTTTATGTACTTTCTTGCTTTGTCATCTTTGTTCGATGTTTCTAGTTTATAATAAAAAGTTTTGTTGTTTAACATCTAGCATTTGCTAATTTGCATCTTAGATGTTTTGAAGTCAATCTATCTAAACGTATTTCGTAATTTGGTGACAAAATAGTGTTGTTTCAAGTCATCCCCTACTAAATTATCCAGCATTTGTAGTAAATTCTACAGTCCCCTATAGTAATATTGTGTGTTTTATCATTGGTAAATTATTCACACTATTGGTTTAAGCATTTATATGCAGCACTTTGAATTCGTTTGTCAGTGTCACTTCCTTTAAAAATAAAAATAAAAATAAAATGTTTTTAGTTGACTGAAGCACTTAATATTCTAATTTTGATTTTCGCAAGAGTATTCCCAATTTAGGCCATGAATGGCTGGGTCTTGCTTTAGTTAAGCACCACAATAGGCAAGTCTAAAAATCAAAGATGATTTTGTGTCTATCATATTTTTTACAAGTCTTTGCTTAGCCCTATGTTTTTCACTTGTGTTGGTAACTAATCAACTCCAAATCCTTTTTCTCATCAAATGTCACTTCCTCCCCAACCTCGCTTCAACCTACAATACTTCTATGACCAATTTAAACCCGTAAAACTAGAAATCAGATTGCTATTGATATCGTTCAGAGGTTTTTTTCTTATAACCTTAGAAGGCTTCCCATGTACCATACCACTGATTAATTGGTTGCTTACTTTTAGGTGCTTCATCACTGCCTTGACAACTGAAAATGTTGATTCCAGCGTGTTAAGGACTGAAAATAATATCTCTAATTAAAAATGCTTTTACAAATAATGGCATACAACCTTCACTGTGCTGCTTCGTTAGGTTCACTTTCATAATCATGCATAATGTGTTCAAGTGTTAACAATTTAATCAGAAACTACAATACATAACTATAACACCAGAATTAGTTATGTGGAGACATTATAAGTACATAACAGACGAATGACAGTTTTTTTAGCTATGAGCTCCTCTATATATAAGGTTATCATCAAAGGTTATCAATATACTAACTAAACTAAACTAGAATACATTAAACAAATGTACTTGGTGCTCAGTCTAAGTCGCAACCATTAAGTTTTCCAAAAGCAAATTTCTACTGAGCATTCATCCTTCAAGTTGATAAGGAAGCATTTTTTTTCTCCCTTATCCAGAGCTTTGCTTTGTGGCCTATAAAGACTTCACAACTATTTGTGCCACTATGCAAAAATTTCAACAATGCACTATAGGGATCAAGGTTCTCCCCAATCTGGCCAACATTCATAGTTGATTGAAAGTTTAACTTCAACTGTTTTTGCAAATGAGATGGATGATGTCTTGCATCCCTTGTGCAGTCACATGTTACACTAGTCACCCATCCAATTTGCTGAAGTATAACCATTAAAGGTTGCCATTGCAATCAACTATCTGAACAAAAACTTCTCAAACACCCAAACCTTACTGACAATAAAAGCACCTACAAAGATCGTTTTCACAACTCACTTGTTTGAATGATGCAGTTTAACACATAGTTGAATAGTACCTGATCTTCAAAGGTATGCTCCTGCAAATCCAATTCTATATTTCCACTCCCCTGGAGTTTTTACATAGCGGGAGCATAACTTCTAGAAAAGTCCTACAAATTTAACCCTATTCTACCTAAAATATATGTTGCACTCTAAATTCATCTAAGAACAATAGCAATCTAATCCAATCAAAAATATTTTAATGGTCAAGACCAATAGAAACCTAGCTATCCAAGGAAACAAACCATCGATGCAATAAACCCAGAGGCTGCCTGTTAAGATGCTCTCTATCAAAGTTTGTCCAAATTCAATAATAGGGGAACCCTTTGTGCTTGAATTGTTAATAATGCTCAATCCCTTTCCTTCTTGGTCGGATCTAGAGTCCCCTTCCCCTGATGCATTGGAGCTTTGACCTGCCTGTGCCACCCTATGCACCTCCTAATAACAAGCTTGATATGGATATCACATGTTAAAATGAATGGCCTGATCTTGCATACTACTATCAGAATAATTTTCAGTATTCATTAAGGTTCTAAAGATGAGATAAAATAGTAATTTAATATGGTATTGTGCAGAATCAATGCACTAAAGTTAACCGATACTGGACATCTAATGAATCGGTGAGATCTAAAATTTTGGATATTTTAGATATTACGTAATCAATTGTTTGAATGTCATTACGCCTCCTAACAAATTGGTGAAATCTACAAGTTCATAAATTTAAGTTTTCAGTAATTGATTATTCAAATTCATTATTATTATCAAGAAATACTGAGTCTAACTGAAATAGCTTCCAAGTTATCTTGAAAAGCACATATTAAAAGTTATTTACTAATGAAGCTATTGGAAACAAAATTTTAACAGACAGCTCTTAGCAATAAACAAATAGTAAATATTATATATCCTCGTATAAATTTGATGTATGTGCCTTACTGAAATTTGTGTATATGTCATCAGAACCAATTCTTCAGCTATTAAAATTTCAGGATGTTAAAACTATTTGATACCCTTTCGTTGAAAGTCTGATATACATAAACGACAGATGGATCACGCCCAGTTCACACAGTCAAAACACCAAACATGATATATTAGACGATAAATAGTCCTTCCCAATTAATACTGGTCCCAAAAGAACCCAACTTCACATCCAATTTAGTGATATAATCTCAAAAGTCATCACAAGATGCTCAAACACAAAATAGGTTTCAAGTTGATACCCTTGCATTAAATGCAGCATTCACATCTCACCAACCGAGCTCAATTTTGAATTCATTGCCCATAGATAAGATCTCAAACTGTACAAGGAAACCCCAGGTTGGAATATGCACTGTAACACTTATGTCTGCACTGTGAACATCTTTATATGCATTTTCGTGGATACTTCTAAAATCATACCACTCCTCCAAAGAAATTCCCTCAAGATTTTGTTACAGATCAAAGTATAGTCTTAACAATAGAGTTACATCCTTCGCCGTTTTGACTCCAGCTGCAATTTGCCAGATAAAAACATAATAATAAGAGCTTCTCTCTGACAAGGGAATCTATAACCTATAAACCCAGTCACAAAAATAAAATAATCGCAGAATTTAAAAAAGAAGTGAAAATATCATACACCTCTCAATAAATGTCAAATCATTCACAAACAACAATAAAACAAGTAGAAAGCACAAGCAATGTCTGAGACTTCATGTCAAAATGATTAAGAGGGTGACCTTCTGTTCACTAAAAAGGTCCGTATAGATAATTGTCACTATGAGAATGGTTAATGGGTATCAACGTAAATATGGGCACATTTGCACGAGTACAAACTTAAGTACAAACTTGTGCCACCATCTAAGAATATAACTGGCACAATTTTTATTGTAGAATAAAATTTTTGCTATTCAGGAAGAATCAGAAATATGACATAATTTCTACCGTGCAGTGGTTTTTCCATTCTAATGCATGTGAAGGCCTATAGTTCATGGATGGCAGCACCATGCATCCAGTTAATAATAGGATCATTCCATTATTAAAACATTGAGTCAATATTGGCATTGAAAGCTTACCATCGGAGTTTTTTCTCCATGGAAAATACCTTCACTTACAGTGATATGGTACACAAACAATACAAAAGTATCCATGCCATAATAAACCAACTGCATACATTCGTAATTAAATAGCAGGAACAAGAGAACATTTCCTTACATAATAAAATTCAGTAAATCAAGAACGGAGTAATTAATGCAGTATAGTATTACAGCAATCTACTGTAGGTTGCGGCAGCATATGTATGCCCTGAAATCATTGGACGTAATGGCTTCAACAAAAATGCTTGGTTAAAAAGCCTAATATTTAACACATAGGGTTATGATATCACAAGGCAACTCTTAATCCTGTTTAAGACAATATGTCAGAATCATAATAATTGTAAATTCGTAATATGCAAGAGCACCAAAAAAGGCCAATAAACAGCATGGCATGTGTATATATAAGAAATGAAGGTTGCATTGCACGACTTTACACAAATTATTTTTTAATTTCATACATTTCTCATCTTCTCTCTGGTGATTTGACAAACTATATTTTTGTATGAATTATCAAAGGTTTTTTTCTAATTTCTTAAATAAATTGCTAGACAAGAGCATCTACCAGGCATGGAACACACATTTTCATGTAACGTCTATCACTTACCTCTTTTTGGTAAAAATTAAATCATTCTTTCTAGTTTCTACAACCCAACATCTATTTAAAGATTTGTTTGGCAGGCTTTTACCCCATTAACAATTGACATTTTCTACCCAGAAAGTTCCATCAATAGGATCGTTTTTTTGTTCCTATTTAGATAGAAATCCAATGATGCAGTACACATTTGGATATGATAGCTAAGTAGCTCAATAGTTGGAAAGTTCTAGATAGTTTAAAGGTCCAAGGTTTACTTAGTACTAGGGAAATTTGTTTCCAAAAAGCAACAAAAGTATCTTGGTCGATGCATATGGCAAGTCATGAATCACATTTTACATTACTCCCTAGTTAAGTGTGAAATACTGAAAGTGTTATAAACTTGTGTATATATACATAGCAAGAAAACATATAATCATGACTCAATGATTGTACAAAGGATTAAATTGGAAACCTTATTGTGGGTGTAGCTCCAATTTCTCTCAAGAAAACCAGCTCAAATCACATCAACTACACAATCCTCATTCCCTAGTTCTCTCGTAATCCTCCCTTGAAGATGCATCTGCAACTGACAATACTTGGACTGCAGAGTAAAAGACAAATAAAAATGTATATCTAAAGTGTAGTCCCAAACGATTGCACATTTTAAACCAAAACTAAGATTTTTTCTTATTTTTTATGAATATCAGCAATGTACAGCAGTAGATTATACAGTTTGGTCAGATAATTAGCAGCCATTTCAAAGCATAGGTTTCAACCTTAATCTTTCATTTCACTCTTGTTTACATTGTTGTTATTGTTGCTGCATCAGCCAGAAGGTAGCTACAAGCTGGGGCCTCCATGCTGAACCAGCTGCCAAGTTAGCAATAGATAGCAGAGGAATGGAAGAGATGGGATAATAAGATGAAAATACCAAACGTGTGAATTTTAAACTAATCTGCAAGGGGGAATCAATGTCCTTTGCTTCTTAAATGTCTGTGTCTCTAGAGTTCATTTTTCCATCCTTTCCCATGGTAGATGTCTTCTGCTTCTTAAATTATCATTTGATAAAAGTTGTTTGTTACTATTTGTTCTGCAATTTCTGCTATAGTAATGCCTTTCACTTCTTAAAAAAAATTGAGAATAATAGCATATTAAGAATATTTCTAGATTAATATATTAGTAGCTGGTTTGTCATCTCAGATAGCAATTTACTGAGGCAACATTGAATCAAAAAAAATATCATCTACATCACAGACTACAACAGAGTTGTGATAGATGTCAGAAGATGAACATTGAAATCCACTAGAAGATGTGCCACCTTCAAGCACCACAGCATCTATAGCTATGCAATTGTTCTAGAGTTCCAGGATATATACAACTGAAATAGAGAGTTTTAAATTTTATTGCAGAATACTCTCTGAAAAGTCCAGATAAAAAACCTATGAAAATGTTTATCAAAAAATATTGCAAACCATGATTAGTAAAACATGGGACATTTAAATTGCAAATAATTTCTGTACTCTTGCTATTTATGGTTGCAAGGTAAGACAAACATTTTATATCATCAAGTATCGCAATTTTGTATGCAAATAAGTTTCTCATTTATTGTCAAAGAAATTGACTGGGTGTAGTAGAGTTGTTTATAATCAACAGCACTCAACTTCAAGGTTAAAACATTTGAGAAAATACCACAAGCATTCAAGTGTTTATTAATGACACTAATTGAATTATTTTACAGATCGGCCCATTCATATTTTTGAGATCAATTGATACAATAGAAATTCATGCTCTACCAATTTCAATGTAGTCTGTAAAAGACTTGCCCTGGAGTTTTTCAATGACTAGATTAGGTTGATGGAATTCCAAAATCATGTGCCTCTTTGCTTTTCTGGCCTCCTGCTGGAAACTTCGTATAGATTAATTCTCTTCATAATTGTCATTGGAAGCAATATATATTGCTTATACCCATTTGCAGTTATATGCAGGAGCATGATGTCATAATGGTTATTCAATATCAG
Organism: Sequoiadendron giganteum; assembly: GCA_007115665.2. NCBI lineage: Eukaryota > Viridiplantae > Streptophyta > Pinopsida > Cupressales > Cupressaceae > Sequoiadendron > Sequoiadendron giganteum. Next base: position 131,699,337 of record CM021106.1, read on the forward strand.
AGAATCAAAAAGATCTAGAAATGATTCATCATAGAGCGATTTCAAAGCCCACTGATATTTATGGTGTAAAAATTGCTCATTATAATGCTTGAATCAATGCGCAGAAGAGGTATGTATGTATGTTGAATCTGCATATTGTGAAGCAAGGAGTAACTATAACTAAGGAAAACGGAAGACAATCCTTTGCCTGCATGCATCGTTTGTTGAATTTGACTTCAAGTTGTTGACATCAGGTTGGGCAAAAAGGTGATTACAGCACAGCAGAAGCATATACTTATGTTGAACCCCATATTGTAAAGTAAGTAGCAATGAAACCTATGAGCAATGGAAGCTCCATACTTTATTGTTTATCAATTTTGACGTCAGGTTGCTGACATCAAATATAGAATGTAGAGGATTTTCTGATGTACCACTGTTCCAAATTGAAATGCAGAATGTATAGGAACTCATAAAGACATGCAGCCAATAAGACTCAGGTAATAGAAAGCAGGCAAAAATATGATGAATCATGAAACTGTGCAACAGCATGCACTGGAAATAACTGTATAAGACATGCAAGAAAAATTTAGAATCACAGCTTTTCTGCTTGAGCATAAACACTTTCTTCTGTTTTCATATATTTAGTGTTCTGATGTCCACATTTTGAAAAAGGTATTTGGAAAAAACATCAGGCAAGAAGAGGAAATGAAGATTCTCCCATATGCATTACCATACAAAGTTACTACTTTTATTGGCAGGTTTCCAAGAAAAAAGTTCTACATTTGACGCCACCTAGAAAAAAGCACTTACCTTTGCCTCTGTGGGTGCTGAAACAACATGAGAATTCCGTGACTTCTTGTCCTCATCTTCAGAGGAACAACTGGGGCAAAAGAAGTGTTCAATTTTCTTTGCTTGTTCTGGAGTCATATTCATACAAGTAGGGTGAAACCTGCCAAAACAGAGGCATCAGATAGAGAAAAGGAAAAATAAGTCACCAGAGCTACAAGGAAAAAATGTTTCTGTAGTAAAATCAAAAGCATGCACTATATTAATAGACCTAACACTGAGTTTATGAAAAAAACTAATGATCAATGTTAACATAGTTATGCTACAAATCAAGACTGTCTCCATATTTAAATAACAGAAGTTAAGTTCTAATAGGAAGATTCTAACTTATGTTACCAAAATGAGCATACATAAAATATGACTCCAAACTAAAGCAACTTAAAATATCTGATCAGGAGTACTAAAAGTAACTCTGACAACCAAAAATCTAATACTAAATTTAGGGAGAAATAAAAAACAGTTTGAAAGGACTTAAACCAAAACAGGTGAACCCTGGAAATTCTAGTATAGACAAAAGCCATATAATCAGAAATAATCCTGCCAAAGAAAGGTCCCTTCTAAAATAAGATCCTCCAAAAGAGCTAAGAAACATGGAGATCAAGGCTCTAGCCTGTGCCATAATCAACAGCAAAAGAAAGGCCAACATGCTCATCAAGCACCACAAAAGTGCCAAAGAAAATTCCACTTGAAGTCTCCAGGAGAATGATCTGAGCTAAGGTTGCCTACCTAAACAATCCTAGGGTGAAGCAGGGTAGTCCTAAAAATCTAAGGAAAATATTACTCTAGAGATATATAAAATTGGCATCCACGACTACCCTTGCGGCATGGACTGCAAACAAAAGCAGATGGATGACCTTCTGCAATGGTTGCACAAGTAAAATACTGGATTGCCCTAAGGGACACATGAAAGTGGGATTAATGCATCTTCTCCAGAATCTGCCATAATCTGCACTAGTGACTGCAATAATTATAGGACAATTGACACCCCAAATGCTTGAAATATAACTGAAAGAATTAATATCATCTGAAAGCAGTTTATTCCTGATGCTAAAGATCCAAACAATTCTAAACTGGATAACAGAAGAAACTAACATGCAAACCTCCCGAGTTGTCGTACAAACAATGATGTATCCATTATAATTCACAAGAGGCCTGAATATTGGAAAGTTGTAATCTGAACCATTTTTATTAAATTGTAAATGATTTTCATTAGGAAACACTCACAATACAAACTAGAGTATTAAATCTTTGCAAAAGTGTTAGGGTTTATTCTGGCAGCCTTCTGTCATTGCATGCACTGTCCATGTGAGATCCATGTCTCAGGATCTCAGTTAACGCATTCACTCAGAACCCATCCCACACCCAAAACAGTTCAGAACAGGTACAGATCCTAGTCCAGGTGTTTCCCAGGTCCATCCCGGGTTTTGTCTGGGCCTATGGATGAGCCCTTATACAAAGATGAGGTTAACTCCTATGTTCAAGGAAAAAGACAATCCACATATTGCAGGGGAAGATAGAAATCCTAAAGCATCTCTAGGGTCCAAGATTGGACCAGAGACATAAGTTTGAAAGCTTTAATTATGTTAGCTCAAGAGACTTGCCAAGCTTAATCACTTGAGAATTAGTCGGACCCACAAGAGATTATTAACTAGAGACCAGAATGCATAAGGTTCAATCTAACTTCTTCAATTGACTCTCAGGAAGCATAAACTTCTTGACTTGCTTCTTGACTTGCACAAGTGCTACAGAACCTATTAGTTTATCAATTATTAGGTATCTAGCCAGTTCATTCTCTGCAGGGCCAGGTCCAGTTTGAACCCAGTTCGGATTCCAGGCTGATCTGAGCAGGGTTTCTTGCAGGGGGCATTTTCTTGACTCTGGATTTGTGCTGGACAAACCCACACAACTATGTAAAGAACCCAAACAAATCTGTCAAGAACCCAAATTAAAAAACGTCTTTTTTTATTTTTTATTCTTTGGTTATTTTTTGACTTTAACTGGGTCTGTGTAGGTGATGTTCAAAGGTGTTTGCCCTTTCTTCTTTATATCACTGTTAGCACACCTAGGTGGTCGCAGAGTGGGACTCACATAGAATGAATAGGCGCTGAAGCAACTACAGTGGTTCAGAACAATATCTCATTTAGAGGCAAGCATAGGGTTCACACCTACCATTTCTGGCATGACAGACCAGCCATATACATTAACAGGCCATTTCCTACTTTTGCAATTAAAATGCACTCCAAGAAACCGCCTGCTGAAATTCCAAGGGGTTACAGTAATTTCATTGTCATTAAAAGAGTTTATGAGTGGTGATACTTTAGTTTTCTTTAACTAAGAAATAAAGAAAATGTATGCTTAACCTTAATAGCAAAGGTGGCTATAAAAGTGACTAATAGTTAATACGTATTGTTACTAATTTTTAAAATTAATAATAGATATTAATATTAACATTAATTATAATTTTATGATTATAATATAATATTTACTATATTAATATTGTATAAAATGCATAAATATTCCTGTACATTAAAAATAAAAATACTTGGAAATATGTATATTGCTTCTAATACTGCTGTTTTTAGGCTGCAAATATGTATATATTTATGATTTTTATCTATATCTTCTGCATGGATGAACCAAAACAACCCCACCCCCAAAAATATTTTGCCAAAAACATGAACCCAACACAACCACAAACCAGCTACTTAGATTATTAATATAGGGCAGCCACATCCATCATTCTGTTACTATAAAAATGACAATCACGATGTGTGACTCACAAACTGTGGATCATGAAATGATTAATTATTACTTTTAGGTCTAACATAGCAAATTTGTCTATATTTATGATCTTTATCTGTTTTTTTATGGATGAACCAAAATGAACCCAACCCCAAAAATATTTTGCCAAATCCATGAACCAATCCCACAGGAACCAGCTACTTAGATTATTAATATACGAGGAAAACCACATCCATCTTTCTATTACCACATAAATGATAATCACGATATGTGATTCCCATAATGTGGCTCAGCCACTCATGAAATGATTAATTATTAATTTTAGGCCTATCGTAACCATATAAATTATTAAATAACAATCATGATATGCGATTCACATACTGTGGATCATAAAATGTTTAATTATTACTTTTAGGTCTATCATAGTGCTACGATAGACAAATGTACAAGTCACTTCTGCAATTGTTCCCTTAATGTTTTTCTCCATAATGTTCATTTCAATCAGCATGTCCCTCTTCTATCAACCTAGCAGTGCCTTATTCTCTTCCCTCACTAGTATTGTTCTACTAGGTTATCTTGCAAGAGAGTAATAGAACATATTAAGAAATTAATTATAAGTATAGAAGGGCATGCACATCCATTTTTCTTTTACTATATAAGTAGCAATCATAGTATGTAATGTTGGCCCACAGTTGTCATTGCACCAAAAGATCGACCTGTTAATGCCCGATACAACTGTCAGAGTTAACGGATCCACGAGAGGTGGTTAGTCCATGTCACGTATCCCGAGGGGAGCACTGACCATCTGCCAACAAACTCCCCCTCAGCGTTACCCGAGGGGATTCGAACCTGGCACCTTTGGCTCTGATACCACTTGTTGGCCCACAGTTGTCATTGCACCAAAAGATCAACTTGTTAATGCTCGATACAACTGCCAAAGTTAACGGATCCACAAGAGGCAGTTAGTCCATGTCACGAATCCCGAGGGGAGCGCTGACCATATGCCAACATGTAATTCACTAATTGTGGATCGTTAAATAAGTAATTACTAAGGTTACATGGGGGCACATCCTCACCCCCAAGCCCCACATCCCTATCATCCTTGTCCCCTTGGATTTTAAGGACCCCAAAATGCTTCCTAATGAGGCCCAATGTCTTGGGAGCATCTATGACATCCCTCAACCATCCCATAGTCATCTAAATGTCACATTTTTTCTACCTTCAAAAAACAGTTCAAGTTTTATATTTAAAAAAAAAAAAAACAAGACACCACAAGCCCCTTATCTAATCCTAGACCCTCCCTAGAACTAACCCACCAACCCATTTGCAACTCACAATTATCACAATTTATTTGCATTTTGCGATTATCCTAACAAAAACAATGAAATTTCAATTTTGTCTTGCTGCTATACTTGAATAATGAACATTCAACATTGAATGTCAAATTTGGTGCACTATGTGAATGTCTAGACTTGAAATTCATATCATATATATACATACATGGCCTCCCCAACTGCTATCCCCTACTATCCCATTCCCAAAAACGCAGTGGAGCATAGTTGATTATCTGTAGATCTATAATAGGTATCACAAAAGAATTTATCAGTCACAATCCTGTAAAATTTGCCTCTACATTTTTCTCAAGAATCTTCATTTCCACCTCTGTTTTGTTGTTCCTTCAGACTGGTGATGGTGAGTTCCCTTCTGTCACTAGTAATGTTCTAGAATCTAGCACAATAACAATAAACAAGATAACTACATATCCACCATGTTAAGAGTCTAATACCATGTTCACTATTGATCTTCTCACTTTGAATCTATTTCTACAACTTGTTTTCTTTGCTTCCAGCTTCTATTTCTCTTGTACAAATCTGCCAACATTTCATGTTTTATTTGTTCAATTCTACTTTATTCTTGTGCATTCTACTACATCCCTGCCATCTCTCCATCCATCCATATCATCAACCATTGCATAGCCTTTCATTTTCAGTCCACGAGAGATAAGTCATTGAGCTTTTACTCATTTCTTTTATAAGCAACCATTGTTTTCCTCTTCTTTTGTTATTGTATGTTGTTTTCCATTTATACTCTTTTCTTCTATATGCAGCCATTGTTTTCCTTTTCTTCTGTCATTATATATTGTTTTCCATTTATACTCTTTTCTTCCATATGCAACCATTGTTTTCCTCTTCTTTTGTCATTGTATGTTTTTTTCCATTTATCTAGTTGTTTATCCCCACTGTACTTAGACATTAACTGCATGGCTTGTATACTAGCTCACATGCAACTAAATACAGGTCTGCAATTCTACAATAGGCCACTCCCAATGTTCTCAAATCCACATCAACCATCTATCCCATACTCAAGAAAAGCAAATGGACATCAAAACATTGAGATTCAATCCTAAAACCAAATTTTAGATGTGATTCATATCTAGCCTAGCTAGATATTAGACATTTAAGACTGATGTCTATCTCATAGATAATCTTGTTTCCAGACTATATATGCAAAAATATGTGCAAAAATGGTACCATGCCTATGCACATTAGTCCACAAGAGTAGCCATATTACATCAATCAAGTAAAGAATTGAGAATAGAATTAACAAACATTGAAAGGAAGTGAAAACAGCCAACATGCACAAAAAAAATCCAGATTCACCATGGAGAAATCCAATGTGGGTAAGCTCCAGCAACTGGATTTGTCCCTTGAATCCACTATCAACAAGAAATACATGGTTAAAATTTCACCATGCTATGGCATGCAACCAAAAACTTATCTGCATCTCTAGAACTCTGCTCTCTAATCTCTTCCTCTTCCTATTTGCTCTGCAACTGAACTCAGATAATCAGGTGACTATTCACATTCACCTCATTGCTCCCATTTAACAATGGATTGTTCTATGCTCAACAAATAAGACTTCAATTGACAAGCGAACCAATGAACAGCAGGCCAACTGTAGAACCCCAAAGCATACTTGGTAAATACAGAAGTAATAATGATTGGAGTTGGACTAATCTGATGTTATGTTGGGAGGACTGATTTTGTCTTTTTGAGACCACAACTAGTGCTTTTAACCATCACCTTTATGCTAATACTATATAAATTGCTCTGAGCTATGTAATTATCCAAATGTTCTATGTTGTGATCAATTCATATCTCATTGTGGCTGTGATGTACTTTGAGTTATCTGAATACAATGGGGTTATCTGCAGTATCTTATGTTATTTCTCGTATGTTATGTGATGTAAGTATCACACTGACTAGTTATGTTCTTATAAAATGGAGTTACTCTATACAGGATAGTAATTTCCAGCAACAGCAACAGACCCACATCCCAACCTAGGTGGTTTGTTTCATCTTTTGTCTCTTTCGCGACAAATTTGAGCTCGAACAAACATGTTCACAAAGAGTTCAGTATAAGACAATTAGCTCCATACTCCTGCACATTTCACATCGCAAGCTTATTTCTATAATGCATTTTGTCAAATCTGAGTCTTCAACAGACCTTCCTGATCATTCTCGTTTGGTTTTCAGATCTCTATACAGTGTTCCAAACACACTTTAGATCATAACCTAAGGTAATCAAATCGTAGCAGCATTCTGTTTATGCAACATCAACAAGGCATAGCAAAAGTGTAAATGGAATTCAATTACCTGAGTTTAAAATAGGGTAAACTTGGCAAAAACTAGGGAAATTAAAAATGATGTAGTATTCATTAAACTAGAGAGGTTTTTTTTAATTTAATATTTCATGTCGAGTACAATTCAGATTCAAGTGGCCTTTGGTCTATCGGTTTAGTTGAATGCGTCACAATGAGCCCACCAAGGATCAAGTTTTGCTGAATGCGAAGGCCCGTGACACTCTATAGGGATGAGGCTGGGATCATGCCCCTAGCAACTTTAGTGGAATGGATACCCATCACTCCTTGATGCTTAGCCAAAAGAGATTGATTATTTGAGCGCCTGTGATTCATGCTCACAATACCAACCAGTTGCTACAATGATTCAGGATGTTTATCTTGTCGTAAGAAATTAAAAAATAATAATAATTAAAAACAAAATTTAAAAACAAACATAATACATTGAAAAATGCTACTCCCCAAAAAATGTATAGGGCTTTACAAAAGTATTTTATTTTTATTCAAGAGGTTCCATGTAGGAAACAAAGGACTGGCCCTATAATAATAGTGTTGGAAATATCGGTGTCATTGATGTCAAAGACGATTGGTGAACTGTTGATGATATTAGTGGCCCCAAATAAAATCGATTTGCTTGCCCTCTTTGAAGTATTGCAGATAATTAAATGAAAATAAAACTAAATGATTTTATGAGGCCGACCCCCCTTGGAGCCATCCCATGTTGGGGAAATTTAATTAAAATTAAATCTATTTTCTTTTAATTTTTTATGGTGTCTCAAAGAGGGACGATCCCCTAGTAGGGTGCACCCAACTATGGGCAAAGCAAATGAGATAAATAAAATTATTCTTGCTGGCCGCCCCATATGAAGAGATGCTTATAAAGGTAGGGTTGCCTCTCTTGGAAAAGAGTGTCTTCTAAATGGGTGCCACCCTTGGGAGAGATATATTAAGGACTTGTGAAGGACTTTTCAAGGCAAGCTTTTAACGAATATCTCTTTATGTATCAGCAGATTTGAAGAACAGTTTTGTGGCAGAATTAGTGAAGACATTATTGCAGATTTATGAGAGGAAGTTTGGTAGATTTATGAGGTGGTGTTAGGGCAGATTTAAGAAGTTGCAAGTCAACTTATCATATTGTTCTTGTGGTAATTGAAGCCTCTTACTTGAGGAGATTGTGAGGTTGGAGCCTCTTATTGGAAAAGATTAGAGTCTCTTGTTGAGTCGGTGCTCAGTGGTGGGGATTGGAGTCAGCAGATTTTTCCGTGGTTTTCTTCCATAGGGGTTTCCACGTAAAATTGTCTCTTGTGCATGTTCTTAATTGCTACATCTTGCATGAATGATATTGCTATGAATACTTAGGGCTTCAAGTAATATTTCTATACTTGATTAAGTTGAGGAATAAAGTTTTGAACTATACTGATTCAGCCCCCCTCTCAATATAAGTGTGTGTTTCATCAAATAGGTCATATTGTCCTATGTAACACATAGAGCTAAAAACACACATAATACATAGAAAAATGTCACTTCTAAACATAAACATAAGGATTTAAAAATACTTGTCTGAGAGGATTAATGTAGGAAATAAAGGGCTGCCCCTAAAATCACCCTAAAATAGTAGGCCATGTTGATTTTAGGGGCAGCCCTATGTTTTTCATCTAAACTGTCATTAGCGGATAAATTTTAAAATTAACCAAAAAAAACAAAACCTTCATCAAGGTTTAGAATTTTCAATTTTACTTCTCAAAATAAATCTATGAAAGAATAACTTCTCAAACTATTAAAATGATCTTATTGCAACACTAAACTAAAAAATTTGATAGTGCTTGTGTTCTTTATTTTTCTGCCTCTAGTATCCACCATTAAAATCAATTTTTGAAAATCTTATCTCTGATTTTGTATTATATTTCACATGAAAAAATAAGATAATTATATACCATCAAAAATCATTACCATTTTTTGAAAACCTCACTAAAAACTCAAGAAATGTCATGGCAAATGCAGTTATCACAAGTATTGGTCATTTGGTGAGATTTTCTTGGCCAAAATTCTACTATGAATGAGATGGTCATACGCATCCCCATCAGGACTCTTTTAAACAAGGTTTGTTTAAAATTCAATACAGAAGAATCCAATCAAATAGGAAGCCGAAGGATAGCATCTCAACCAATTCACACACCCCTAGACAACTTGTTTTTTTCCTCAGTTAACGGTTCGGTTTTGGGTTCGGGTTCGGGTTCGAGAACCCGGTTCGCCAGTTTGGGAAAAAAAAAAATTGGGGTTGGGTTCGTTTTGGGTTCGGTAATACAAAAACATATAAAAATCAGAAATATATAAATATTTGCAGCAGTAATTAAGTTCAGAATACACCACCATATTAATAGTCAAATAACATAGCAAAAATACACCACCACTTTATACTCAAATGTCATCATATAGAATTATAAATTAAAGTTCAAACTTCAAACATAAAAATGTCAAATATTTACAATCAGCCATTAATAATTATTGATCATTGATCAATCTAAATCATATGGGTCATCAAAACAAGCAACAGCATCAGCATCATTAGATGCTACATTTTGTGTAGAACCACAAATAGCATTAGTGGCACTTGCACAAGCACTACCACTAGCACTGACACTACCACTCTCATGCTCAGTCGCTGCTTCAGGCTCATACTCATCATCAATATCAAGTGCAGTTAAGTGACTTGTGGAAGCATCCAAGTCAAGCTACTATGGCTCAATATCCCACCTCCCAATGTCTCCTTCTTTGTAGGAACTTTGCTTGTGTGTAAGGAGGCGCAAGTTTGAATGCACATACACCAAGTCCTCTACCTTTTTTGAATGTAGCCTATTACGTTTTATTGAGAGGATGAAGGAGTATGTGCTCCAATTCCTCTCAGAAGAAGATAAACTAGCAACATCTTAAAACCAAATTAAATAGTTAAGAGTTACAAAATTTAACTAAACAAAATTATTAATTAATATAAATTAAAATTAAAATTACAAAAAATAAAACTCGGAAAAAAAAAATTATTCCAATAGGTTGGAGGTGCCTGTATTCTTGCCCATGGAAGTACCACCAACTATGAGCATCCACCCTGAACTTGTCTCAAAGAGCATCAAGTTTCTGATCAACACTACCAGAGCATGCAAAAGCCATGAAATCAGTGTAATGTCCCCATTTTAGCCATACGCTTTTTTGTAACTGATAGCCTATTTCCGAAAGCCCATAGGCTCGTCTGTGGTAAAATTAGGGTTTTCGCTTTCAGATGCAATTTTGAAGGTTTGCATGTAAGAGTTTCTGACACATGTCTGGTGGAGCTTTCTGGGTTTTTGGAGAGCTTCAAGATGAGGTAACATGCATGTTAAGATAATGTCATGCAATTTTGACTGATACCTTGCATGTAGGAAAGGTTTCTGGGTTTTCAAAGACCTCTAAGGTGGTGTGACATGCATCTAACAACCTTTCTGGGCACTTACTATTTATAGTAAGTCATGATGGCTCTCTGGTTTGTGCTCAGTTGATATTTGGAAACACTTACTATTTATACTAAGTCATGATACTGCTCAGTTGATATTTGGAAACACTTACTATTTATACTAAGTCATGATACTGCTCAGTTGGTGTTTAGAGGAAGTTTTGCAAACATACTATTTATAGCAATTTGCTATTTTTGGTAAGTCTATCTTTTAGCGGTATCATTCTAGCAACAGCTCAATCATTTGCAATTCAATGTAGCTGATCAGTTTGGCTTTCTGATGGATTTGAAGTTAACTTACTATTTTTGGCATTCACTATTTTTAGTAAGTCCATTTATGATAGAGGCATCATCATCAGCTTGGTTCAGCTTGGCAAATGTCAGTTTGCTAATTTTAGCAGCTTGTCAGTCGCAGCTTGGGCGTTGCTCTTGGCTACATCTTTGGACTCAGTTCTATACTTAGTCAATTTTATGTTCTGAAGTCATACCCCACGCCTAGGCTTGATGACTTCAAGTCGTTTTTTAAAAAGGGGCATAAAGGGGTTGATTTGAGCATTTACTATTTATATTAAATGTTTTATTGCTTAACTTGTAAATGGACGCCTAGAGGGAGATGATTAATGTTTTAATAATTCAAATAAAGTGCAACATGAGAGGTGGCGTCTTTTGGAGGTAATTGAAGAGTTTTTTGAAAGGAGTTACAGATTGCTTGGTTTGCTCTTTGAAGGCTATAAAGGAAGGCATTGCTTAGAGCTGATCATCTTTGGAAAATATTGTAAAGTTATGCTACTGAATTGATTTCAGAACCTGGCTAAAAGGCAGCTTAGTATTTACACCATTCGTCGGGCCTGAAACTATGGTTCCCTAAATAGTCAATTGGGAGTGTGCTTCATTCTGAAGTGCATATTGAGCTTCATCGTTGGAGAATTTGGTGATTTTATCAGTTCTTGTGTTTGCTGGTTTGGACATGGCTGGAAGTGATTTCTATTTATAAATCTTTTTGCATATTGAATATCATTTTGGGTGTTTATTCTAGAAGATCCTATGGCCCAAACACCTCTTGATGCTAAATTGCAGATTTTATTATTGAGGAGTTGAATTTTAAAGCAAGGTTGACCCCTTTCTTGGCCGTACCATGTCCTTGCTGCTTTGGAATTTGTGCTGGGCATATTTGGAGCTGTTGGTGCTTTGATACTTGGAGTTACTTGGTCGCCTAGCAATTGAGGTGTGTTTTTAGTTTTAGATGAGTTGGTGAAGTGTGGTTGGTGTTTTTGAGTGATTTGGGAGTGGTTTTACTTGCTGGTCTGAACATTGGTTTGCTGTTTCTATAAATCAGACCTGATTATTCTGTCCTTATGCTATGTTTCCTTTGATTTTCTACTCACATTTGTAACTGGAGATACAGAATAATCTTTGCAGTTGATTTGGAGCAGGATTCTAGTGAAATTCATTGTAATAAACTCCTTGTAAATCCTAGTAACAATAGTTGTTCCAGTCATTCTTATTTCTGCATTTACTTTATGTTTTAATTCAAACATTGTAACCCTTGGATGGTTTACCGCCGGTGTGGAGGAATTAAGATTGTATCTTTCATATTTTACCCACTGTTTAAGTGGAGAATCCTCACTGTATGTGGATGCCTGTTGAAAGGCAAATGAATTGTTCTTCAATGTAATATATTTCCCCCCACTGAATAAGTGGTAGCGAGGAGTCTTCATGGACGGTTCTCCGCCTGCTTTCATTTCCAGTTTGTAATTCAATTCAATTGTTGCTAACAATCCCATCACCATATGCTATCACCTCGCCTTTCAAAGGATCTTGGTGAACATTCTTGGTAAAGGTTACCCTCAAGTTGGATATCTTTTGGGAGCTAACGCTAACCATTGGTGATATTGTTGGTTTTTGTGCTCGAAAATTCAAGAAAAAAACAAGGGGCATGTTTCAATGGTATCAGAGCCAAGATCCTGCCATCCTGTGAAAAAAAAAAATCAAAGCTCAGTTGTCAAATGAGTGACAAAGGAATCAAGTTTAACAGAGGTCAGAACTGAGTTCAAGTTTAATTTTCAAAAGTTCCGAAGATGATGCATATTCTAAAGTTTAGAAGTCGTGAGCTATCTAAATTAATCAAGACTTGTGAAGAAGAAATAAATTTTGCAACGTCAATTCGCACCGTAGGAACAAGGTTCATTGAAGAACGTCAGACAAGGGAAGAAGTCAGAATACATCTTACTTTGGAACATTGTTTGAGCCAGGTGAAATAGTCACCTTTAGTGTTAATTAAAACAGCCTTAACGCCTGCAGTGACCTCTCTAAAACGCCCTTATTGGTTGAGGCATCCGGATGAAGAAATAAATCTGCTGGTTACTTCATGCCTCAATGAAGTGATGAGAATTTGGGCACCCTTGGTGCCCTATGATGATGAAACTATGAAAAGAATTCTTCAAATGTTCGTGGAAAGCTTTCAAGACCTTGATGAAACTGATAGCATTTAGTACTCCAGAATAGCTGCTATACTGAAGATATTTTCAGAACTCAAAACTAGCATATTGCTAGTAGATTTGGGTATGCAAGATCAAATATATTATTTGATCCATTAGCTCTTTATTTCAACCTGGAGTGAACAAGAGGAGGATGTAGTTGCAGCAATGATAAACATTTTAGTTTTGACTATCAATGAGATGGATGACATTCCAAAATCCATCCTATCTTTTCTGCTAAACATTCATGAACAAGAAGGAAAGAAATCTTCTACTGTTGGAATGTTGATCAAAGACTTGTTCAATGAGTGTGAGGGAAAATTGACGCCACACTTAAAGAAGATAGAGCAGAAAAATGAGGTAGTTATTAGTACAAAAGACGGAAATAAAATGTTGTTTTTCAATGATTCTAAGGCGGTTTCTCAAGAAGTACCTATTGATATGCAGTTGTCTGTACATGTTGAGGATGAGTGCAATGAGGCAACATCAGTTTTGAATACACATGAAGAGTCTATGAAAAGTAATCAAAAAGACTTCCTTGGTATGCTTGTGACAAATAATGGAGATTTAGGTGGTCTTGAGTTCGTTAATCAAACTAAGCTCTTGGAGTAAGATATTCATGAAAATATCGGTTTTGGTGCGATGGGAGGTGTCTTATTCAAAGAGGCATCACTCCAAGAAGAGTACAAAGGGCATGTTCCTTTGGATCAAAATAATCAGCCCTTCATCATTTGGGATACAGATGTAAAGTCAACTAAGGTTGTCAAGGAACCTTTATGGGATAGATTTCCCTCTGATCCCAATAAAGTACAAAATTTTGATTTCAATGCAAGCTATGAGATGGCCTTTGGAGAAGAAGATGTCTTTGACATAGTAGCTTGCATGTAAAAGCCCCATAATGACCCTTCCAAGATGGTTGCAGCCACTAAGGAAGAATTTGTTGCTACTAAAACTTTCAGGATGCGATCAATAATGACTCATTGATCAAGTTGGGGGCTTCTTTAGCATATAATCAAGGAGACAATGAAGGGGAAATGGAGCTTTAAGACCACAGGGCCCTTGATGATGAAAATTTTAAAGAGGTTATCAAATTGAAATCAGATTTACCACATCGTGAAGCTGATTGTAAACAAAGGCTTGAAGAATTGGTAGAATTTGATCCTCTTCATGACCTTGAGTGTTTCCAGTTGGTGGATGGTGAAAGACAAGAGTCTTGGAGCAGCTATGAGGACAGCGAAGACATGAAACCAAGTTCGGATTTTGATATGCAGCTTATCAGCAGTTCACCATCCTTGCATATTTATGAGTGGGATGGTCAATTAATGATATCCATTGAGGATGACATGCATGTCCTATGTAGATTTGACCGCTCACATAGTTTGATTGAAGAGAGACAGGGAGGAGTTAGGGATGGAGTCACTCTCTTTAATTTGCAATTCATTAAAGACTCCTTAGAGATTATAAGATCAAAGTATCTATGCTGGATTAAGGATCGGAATTACACCAACGAATTCACAAAGAAAAGCATTGGTGCATTTCAAGGAAGTAAGTGCAAAGTTGATAAGCTTATTATGGAGCTTGAATCAACGAAGTGCATGTTAGAGAATGCTCAGTTGGGTGTAATGGAGGTAAGGAGACCAGCTAGCTGATTTCAAACATCTCAAAGAATGTGAGGATGAGTTACACTCTGTGATTGATAATCCTCCAAGCTTGCTTGTAAGTGAATGCATAAGAGGTTTAGAGGATTCAGTCTCCATTTGGGAAGTGTTGATTCATGATGACTTCCCCTTCTTTGACACCAAGGTGTTGTCAAAACATGTTTTGGTAAAACATGTTGTTTACATGCTTGATAGTTTATCCTTTGGATTGAGTAATGCTCACGCTAACCTGTCTTGAGAGATGGATTTGAAGACAATGTTTGTTTCAGGCTCCCTTGTTTTTGAAGCTTTTTTCAATAGACTTCAGTGGTTCACCAAAGAAGTCAATAATTTTATGAGTGTGCATTTGGAATTGATTGGCACTCTAGAATGTGTTGTGAATTTCTTTAGGGGTGTGGTGGATCATTCTTGGTCAGGTATCTTTGTTTGGCACCCTCGATATGGAATGAAAAATCTTTTGGGGTATGGTAGGAAGGTTCATTGGAGGGATAAGGATCAAACTTTCAGAATTATTGGTGTTGTTTCCTTTCTTACCAGCCACTTGATAATGGATTGGAGAGAAATTTTGAGCAAAGAATGGTTCTTTGTTGTGATGGAACTGGTTGAATGAGTGTTCCCAGCTTCAAATCTAAGCAAATTGGTTAGATTGAATGAGAATTTTCAGTATGGCAGCAACAGTTCTTTTCTTAGCATGCTGATTTCTCTTAGATTAGATGTTGAATCATTCAATTTTGACTTGGTGTGCAGTTGGTACGCTCATATTTTCACTTCACAATCTCTTTTTAGAGATGATTTTTGGCCTCAAGTAGGAAAAATGGTGGTTCGGACTGATCAAAACCAGTTTTTGGAAAGAATTCGAGTTCTTTTCAATGATTACCTACACACATTCTTTGGTATCTATGTTTGGAGCAGCAATTTAGTAACTAATTTGGTTCACCAGTTGGAGACTCGTGAGGTGAAATTTGTAAGTTTTTCTTGGAGTCTTCTCAGTTATATTAGTTTACTTCAAAGAAGGCATTATACATTTTCATGGAATTTTGACGATGTGATGAGGGATCTTTTGCAAGGAGTTGCTCTTCTCTTTGCAAGACGTGTTGGAAGCGTCACATATGTTGTTGTGACTCTGTTTGATGTTGTGAGGAGTTATGATATGGAGCATGTTTTTGAGTTGAGAAGACTATCTTTCTTATTGCTCAAGAATGTATTAGATTTTGGCGTTGCAGATTTTGACTCCTCCGAGCTTTTTGGTCATAGGATGTTGCAAGATTATGTTTTCAGTGCTTTCAGGATTGTCAGATTAAGCCACATGTTTGGAAGGAGGACAGAGAAGTCTTGGAACTTTGATCATGTTGGTGTGATCAGTGTGGTTGTAATGTCCCCATTTTAGCCATACGCTCTTTGGTGACTGATAGCCTATTTCCGGAAGCTCGTAGGCTCATCAGAGGTAAAATTAAGGTTTCCTATTTTATAAGGGTTCTGAAGCATTTTTTAAGGATTGCATGTAAGAGTTTCTAATGCATGTCTAGTGGAGTTTTCTGGGTTTTAGGAGAGCTTCGGGATGGCATAACATGCTTTTGAATCTAACAACCTTTCCAAGCACTTGGTATTTATAGCAAGTCATGATGGTTGCCCAGTTTGTGCTCAGTTGATATTTGGAAACACTTACTATTTATAGTAAGTCATGATACTGCTTCTTTGGTGTTCAAAGGAAGTTTTGTAAACTTACTATTTATAGCAATTTTCTATTCTTGGTAAGTCTATCTTTTAGCAGTATCATAGCAGTATCATTCTAGCAGCAGCTCAATCATTTGCAGTTCAGTGTGGCTGATCAATTTGGCTTTCTGAAGGATTTGAAGTTAACTTACTATTTTTGGCATTCGCTATTTTCAGTAAGCCCATTTATGGCAGAGGCACCATCATCAATTTGGTTCAGCTTGGAAAATGTCAGTTTGCTAATTTTAGCAGTTTGTTAGTTGCAGTTGGGCATTGCTCTTGGCTACCTCTTGGGACTGAGTTTTATACTTAGTCAATTTTATGTTCTAAAGTTGTACCCCACGCCTAGGCTTGATGACTTCAAGTCGCTTTTTTTAAGGGGGACATAAAGGGTTTGATTTGAGCATTTAATATTTATATTAAATGTTTTATTGTGCAACTTGCAAATGGACGCCTAGAGGAAGATGATTAACGTTTTAATATTTCAAATAAAGTGCAACATGAGAGGTGGCGTCCCTTGGAGGAAGCTGAAGAGTTTCTTGTGGGAGTTTCAAGTTGATTCATTTTCCAACTGAAGAGTCTATTTATTGATGCATTGCTCATTCATTCTCATCTTTGGAAAATATTGTAAAGTTATGCTACTAAATTGATTTCAGAACCCAGCTAAGGGGAAGCTTAGCTATTTTATACCATTCTCCGGGCCTGAAACTATGGTTCCCTAGATGGTCAATTGAGAGTGTGCTTCATTCAGAAGTGCATATTGAGCTTCAACGTTGGTGAATTTCATGATAATTTCCAAATTTGAGCTTGTTGGTTTTCATACAGTTGAAGTAGATTTTCATTTGCAGCTCTTTGAGGGATTTTATTTTCGTTCTGGGTATTGATGCCATCCATTTCTTGGCTAAGGGCGACTCTATTTGGCAAGTTGCAGATTTTAATTTGAAGTTTCCAATTTTTAGATGAAGTTCGCCCCTCTTGGAGGCCGTACCATTGCTGGGCTTGCTTTCGAATGCATGCACAATTAATATTCAAAGTTTTGTTGCCATTTCAGAGATGGATATTGGGCGCCTTGCTCCTTAGAAGCTGTTGCAAACATTTTCAGATCATTTGGAGGAGATTTGAGGAATTGGTGAGCATTTTGGTGATAGCATAGTTGCTGGTAATACTTTTTCAGATTGTTGTTTCTTATATCAGATTTATATTACTTCTAATTTTGGTTTGCAAATCCAGTGGTTGATAAGTTTAGAAGTTTGAGCAATCATCTTTTAGTGTTTGCTTGATTTTGCTATTGTAACACTTGGTAATTTGCAGAAATTTTACATTGTAAGGTTGTGTATTAGTAGTACTAATCCAATCAATATTATTGCTGCAATTACTTTGTGATTTTAATGCAAAACACTATAACCCCTGGATGGTTTACCGCCAGTGTGGAGAAATAAACCATTGTAATTCTCATATTTCACCCACTGTTGAAGTGGACAATCCCCACTGTTATGTGGATGCCTGGTGAAGTAGATGAATTGTATTTCATTGTAATTATTTTTCCCCCCACTGAACAAGTGGTAGCGTGGATTGCTCATGGTTCGATTACAGCTTACGTTTCAATTCCAACTTTGTATTTCAGATTAAGTTTCTGCTAATGATCCCATCGCCATATGCTATCACCTCGCCTTTCAAAGGATCTTGGTGAACATTCTTAGTGAAGGTTACATTCAGTTTGATTATCTTTGGGAAGCTAACGCTAACATTTGGTGTATTGCTGGTTGGAATTGTGAAATCATTGAGGAAAAATTTAGGGGCACATTACAGTGGTGCAGCATCAGCATGGTGGGTCTTTACAGAGATGGATTTGGGACACTGGGATCCTACTTGGCATAGTAAGGATCAAGTTGTTTCCTTGGAGTGTAGTGGATTGCTTGAGAACAAGCAAATTTGGGAAGGGCGGACTGTAATGTCCCCATTTTAGCCATACGCTCTTCTGTGACTGATAGCCTATTTCGAAAGCCCGTAGGCTCGTCTGTTGTAAAATTAGGGTTTCCGCTTTCATATGCAATTTTGAAGGTTTGCATGTAGTTGTTTTTGACGCATGTATGGTGTAGCTTTATGGGTTTTTGGAGAGCTTCAAGATGAGGTAACATGCATGTTAAGATAATGACATGCAATTTTGATTGATACCTTGCATGCTAGAAAGGTTTATGGGTTTTTCTGGGTTTTCAGAGACCTCTGAGGTGGTGTGACTTGCATCTGAATCTGACAGCTTTTTCTGGGCACTTACTATTTATAGTAAGTCATGGTACTGCTCAGTTGGTGTTCATAGGAAGTTTTGCAAACTTACTATTTATAACAGTTTGTTATTTTTGGTAAGTCTATCTTTTAGCAGTATCATTCTAGCAACAGCTCAATCATTTGCAGTTCAATGTGGCTGATCAATTTGGCTTTCTGATGGATTTGAAGTTAACTTACTATTTTTGGCATTCGCTATTTTAAATAAGTCCATTTATGGCAGAGGCATCATCATCAACTTGGTTCAGCTTGGCAAATGTCAATTTGCTAATCTTAGAAGATTGTCAGTTGGAGCTTGGGCGTTGCTCTTGGCTACCTCTTTGGACTGAGTTCTCTACTTAGTCAATTTTATGTTCTGAAGTTGTACCCCACGTCTAGGCTTGATGACTTCAAGTCGTTTTTAAAAAGGGACATAAAGGGGTTGATTTGAGCATTTACTATTTATATTAAATGTTTTATTGCTTAACTTGTAAATGGACGCCTAGAGGGAGATGATTAATGTTTTAATAATTCAAATAAAGTGCAACATGAGAGGTGGCGTCTTTTGGAGGTAATTGAAGAGTTTTTTGAAAGGAGTTACAGATTGCTTGGTTTGCTCTTTGAAGGCTATAAAGGAAGGCATTGCTTGGAGCTGATCATCTTTGGAAAATATTGTAAAGTTATGCTGCTGAATTGATTTCAGAATCCGGCTAAGGGGGAGCTTAGTATTTACACCATTCTTCGGACCTAAAATTATGGTTCCCTAAATGGTCAATTGGGAGTGTGCTACATTCTGAAGTGCATATTGAGCTTCATCGTTGGAGAATATGGTGATTTTATCAATTCTTGTGTCTGTTGGTTTGGACATGGTTGGAAGTGATTTCTATTTATAAGTCCTTTTGCATATTGAATATCATTATGGGTGTTTATTCTAAAAGATCATATGGCCTAGGTGCCTCTTGATGCTAAATTGCAAATTTTATTATTGAGGAGTTGAATTTTAAAGCAAGGTCGACCACTTTCTTGGTCGTACAATGTTCTTGTTGCTTTGGATTTCATGTTGGGCATATTTGGAGTTGTTGGTGCTTTGATACTTGGAGTTACTTGGTCGCCTAGCAATTGAGAAGGTGTGCTTTTAGTTTTAGATAGTTGGTGAAGTATAATGTTCCCCTTTTGGTAGTAATCCTGTCAGTGGCTCATCAGCCTATTCTGAAATCCTGTAGGCTCGTTGAGGTGTTTCAAAGGGTTCCAATTTTGGAGGTTTTGTGATCTTTCCTCATTATTTACTATTTATAGTAAATACTATTTTGGCAGTTAGCAGTTGTCAGCCTTCAGTTCATCACGTCATTGGTAGCAGTATTCAGAACTAAGCCTTGGCCTTTTGGAAATATTATATTAATGGATTTCTTCATTAATTGAGCAATTGGTTCTAATTCGCAATTACCCCTTGACCTAAGGAACTAACTTCAAGTTGTTTTTAAAAAAGGGGCTTTAAGGGTGGTGCCACATGAAGAAGTTAAAAGGTTTTTTAGTTAATTCTTCTTAGTCTCAAGTGGGTCGTATTTTTGAGAAGGAATTATAATTCTTTTTGGAAATTTGGAAAGGCTTGGCTTTTGGCGTACCTTCTTGGAGGATTTGAACAGTCCCCTATCCTCCTTTAAAATTGAGGCTTGGCTCCAGCATTTGATCATCCATTATTTTGTTAAAGTTATGCTCTCAAAATGATTTATCATTTTATACTTCGAGGAATGCTAACCTCCTAGTTCTTTCAATTTCGTGTTTGCAAGACAACACCTAATTGAATCATTGTTGCTTCTCATCCAGACTAGCAGATAGAGTTTCAAGGTGATATTTTGAAGTGTTTTCCAGTTTTTCAGTTGTTGTCTGCACACAACTGAAATTCGATTTCATTCATGGTTGAGTCTATGATTTTAATTTGGTTCTGGGCAATTGAAATTATCATTCCTAAGGTCTAGGCGACCATCTCCACCAAGTTGCAGATTTTATTTTGAAGTGTTTATTTTTATAATGAAAAATCGCCCCTCTCAAGGGTCGTACCATTTCAACAAGCATTGGGAATTGTGCCAATAAATATTGAAGGTGATTTGGAGCTGATTCTTTGTCTCAACTTGGTCGCCAAACTTCCAATTGATCTTTGCTTTTGATCCCACGCATTTCAGAGGTATTTTGATTGAGTTGTGAGCAATTTATGAATTTCTGTAGTTGCTGATATACATTTCCAGAATTACAGTTCGTTGATCAGAATTAGAATCAATTGTTGTTTTCCATCTAACTTCTTCTTTTCTCGTTATATTCTGACATGGAGATAATGTATAACATAGTGCTTGAATATTGGTGAAATTGACATTGTATTTTGCAGCCTTCTCTTTTGTACAAGCTGCTAACAGTAGTATTGTTTCAGTTTAATTATTGCTGCTCTATTTAATTAATTTCACACTAAGCACCCTTGGATGGTTTACCGCCAGTGGAGACAATCTGTTTTGTAACCTCTTTAATACCCGCTTCAAGTGGAGAATTCCCACGTTTCAGTGGATGCCTACAGCAGCAAAAGAAGTCTTTAATGTTGTAATCTTTTCCCCCCACTGTTTGGTGGTAGCTTGGAAAGTTCATTGGCTGGTTATCTGCCTTGTTGTTATTTCAATTCAGCAGTAGTACTCCACCATATGTTAGCACCTCGCTTGCAAAAGGATCTTGAGTCCACATCCTTGGTGTCGAGTTTAATATTTATCTTTCAATATAATCTCGTACTTGTTGATTCAATAGATCCTAGGGATCCTTTGACCATATGCTCGCCCCTCCTCCTTAAGTGGTTTTAGGGCACATTCTTGGTTAGAGTTCTTTCATGTACGTTTTGGTTATGCTAACCTTAACGGGTTATTGATTCTATTGTAAATGTTTGGTTTAAAAATCAAAAAAATTGAGAAAGAATATTTCATGAAGTGTGGCTGGTGTTTTTGAGTGATTTGGGAGTGGTTTTACTTGCTGGTCTAAACATTGGTTTGCTGTTTCTACAAATCAGACCTGGTTATTCTCTCCTTATGCTATGTTTCCTTTGATTTTCTACTCACATTTGTAACTGGAGATATAGTATAATCTTTGCAATTGATTTGGAACAGGATTCTAATGAAATTCATTATAATAAGCTCGTTGTAAATGCTGGTAATAGTAGTATTGTTCCAATCATTCTTATTTCTGCATTTACTTTATGTTTTAATTCAAACATTGTAACCCCTGGATGGTTTACCGCCAGTGTGAAGGAATTAAGATTGTATCTCAGAATCTCTCATATTTTACCCTCTGTTTAAGTGGAGAATCCCCACTGCTATGTGGATGCCTATTGAAAAGCGGATGAATTGTTCTTCATTGTAATATCTTTCCCCCCATTGAATAAGTGGTAGCGAGGAGTCTTCATGGACAGTTCTCCGCCTGCTTTCATTTCCAGTTTGTAATTCAATTCAGTTGTTGCTAACAATCCCATCACCATATGCTATCACCTTGCCTTTCAAAGGATCTTGGTGAACATTCTTGGTGAAGGTTACCTTCAAGTTGGATATCTTTTGGGAGCTAACGCTAACCATTGGTGATATTGCTGGTTTTTGTACTCGAAAATTCAAGAAAAAAACTAAGGGGCACATTTCACTTAGCCCTCACTCAATCACGTTGGTCACGATCAGTGAAGAGTCTACGAAGTGCTGCCTTGTACCCATGAGCCACTTCAACATCCCTATATGGAGCAACTATTGATGAAGCAGAAAGTATCTCAAGACTATAATATTTGGGACTCAATGCAAAAGTGAGAAGATGCAACGGAGTGGTCATTTTGTTCCATCTATGAGCAATGATTTTGTGTAGCTCTTTGAAGAACTTTTCTTCAGGATCTTCCTCTTTTGCATTCATGATGGATTTCATCTTCTCGATCATTGAGTCGATACCATCATATACTTTGCCCAAACAAGGTCTATCCATGTCAGTCTAACAGATCATGCTCAATATGGGCTCAGTGAAACTGATGAGATACTCAACACAATCCCACCAACTATCATCTAGGATCCTTTGCTTTACCCTATTTGCTCTTTCACTGCTAGATTGCCTCCATATGGTCCAATTAGGGTTGATTACCATGGCACAGAGTGCCTCACGAACCTTTATAAGTCGTCCCAACACAATTGTGTTGGAGGCAAAACGAGTCTCGACAACCTGTTTGAAAATCAAAATTAAAATTAAAATATAATTTAAATTTACAAAATCAAATTTTAAAATTAAAAGAAAATTTAAAAATATTGAGAATTAACTTACCTTCAACAACTCCAATTTTGAGAATTGTCTAAATATTCCTTGTGTCATATGGTGGTTGGTGACAAACATTTGGATGTCTTCGCCCTCAACATACACCTGTTTGATCCACTCAATTTTGGATCCAATTTTTTGTAGCATTCGACTGAGGGAGTGGATAGCACAAGGTGTCCAAAAAATGTGTGGATACTTCTCCTCAACCAATAACCCAACAGCCCTACAATTTTCGGCATTGTCGGTTACAACTTGCACAACATTTTGATGGCCCACTTCTTCAATAGCTTGGCAAAGGAGGTTAGCAATAAATGGACCATCCTTCACAATCCACTACTCTCAAAAACATTGCCCCTTTAGGGGACACGGCAATAACATTGATCAATGGGCGATTTTTTGCATATTTCCATCCATCATAAACGATGGTCACCCCTATTTCAATCCACAAATCCCTTATGGTCTTCAAAGAGTCCGCTACATGCTTCACCTCTTTCTCCAATAAGGTGCAACGCACCTTCTCAAAACCTGGGCCCTTATACCCCTTTGGAGCATAAGTAATAGATTTCACCATTTTTTGCCAATATGGTGAACGAACAACGTTGAATGCCAATCCATTGGCATAGACACATCTTGCTATGTCTTGATCAGCAATCTCTCTTGCCTCATTCTAAAATGAAACTTCCAACGATCCCTTAGATCTTTTATTTGAAGAGGGCATGGTTTTCTCTTGAGGGATGTCCATAAATGGATAGCTTTCTGTAGGTAGAAAATAAGAAGGCAATGCAGGGGGTTTCATGGATCGAGATCCTTTCTTCAAAGGATGGCTTGTTTTAACACAAGCTGCTTTTGGTCTGCTTTTTCTTGCTCAGCAATATATTTCAACACTACATCTTCTAGAATGTCTTTGTTGTTTTCACCTGGACAATTTTTGATGCCTGTTTCAGGGATCCCACACAAGTGCCCTTTCACTAGACTGTATGAGCTCGAATATTGAACATGGCAATGACTACAAAGCCAAATATATCCTCCTCCACCTGGAAGTTGCTGAACCATTTCTACATATTTCCAAAGGGCAGAGTTTGGGTTTGTTTTGAAATGAGATTGGATTGAGCCTGAGGAGGTACAGGTTGCCATTGTAATACAGAATACCTAAAGCACAACATATTGAAATTTTGGTATTGATTCATTGAATTTGAAACTAAAAGACTTCATTAATTTCAAAAAATTGAACATGTGTTATAGACATTTAGAGGAATGAAAAGTTAAAAAAAATAAAAACTAAAAAACAAAACAAAAGAGTTGAAGTTCATTTGTTAAAAAAAATGTTCAAAAAAATAATCAAAAAACCTACATCTTTTGAAGAAATGTTGCTCTACGATCTTCTTGGCAACGAACAGGCACTTGCAAGTGCTTAGGAATAGCACAATAACCAACTTCGAACAATCTACAATCAACCTTCAAGTCTATTCAAGCTTGTGCAAGCAAGAGAGAAAGTTCAGCAATGGAGGCAAAAAATCCCTTTTTTTCATTCACAAATTGGTAAATGAGTATCACTTTACTCATTTCATGTGTTAAAGGCAAATATTAGGGTTAGAGGGAATAAACAAAAGTCTTTTAAAGTCAACAAACAATCAAAAAAATAATTGAAACTTGAAAAAGGGGTTGGAAAAGTCCACCTGGGCAAGAAATTTTGCCCGAGTTCGAACCGAGTTCAAAAAAACCAAACTGTGGTCGGACCTACAATCAGGGTTCCGAACCTTGGCCAGACCCACAATGAATTTTTCGAACCCAAGGTGTATCTGACCCAAACCGGACCCAAATTTTAAACTTGTACCAAACCGAACCGTATCACGGCTTCATACTGGGCGAACCGGTAACTTAGTTTTTTCTTTTGTCTCTTTTAGGACAAAGTCAGCCAAACACAATGGTCACGAGTATTGGCAATTCAGTGATATATTTTTTGCAAAATTCTACTATGAACGAGATGAACATACGCATTCCCATCGGGACTCTCTTTTAACCAAGGCATCACAAAACTTTAATACAAAAGAATCCAATCAATTAAGCAAGCCAAATGATACCATCTCAAGCAATTCACATGCCCCTAGACAACTTGTTTTTTCTTTTGTCTTTTCTAGGAATGAGTTGGGCCAAACAGACACGTTCAGGTCAAGTTGGGTCTAGAAGATTAAAGGGAGAAAGGAAAAAGAAATCAGTTGTTTACTGTTAAATCTGCTCTCAAAGTCCCTTAAATCTGCTATCCAAAAAAAGGAGAAAATGTTGTCAGAATAATCATAGGCAGATACTGGAGATATGTACTAACTGAATAATAAGGGTTGCACATATGAACTGTGATATTGTACAGCATAGATGAACAGTGAGGGCTACATAATTAGGAGCAAGCAACCTCACCAATCCAGTACTTTGCCTTTAAAGGAAGTAGCAAGTAATCATAGGGCTACCTTTTGCTCAATGACATTTCACAATACATACATCTACTACATCTTGCAAATGTTTTAGCTAGGGAGGTGAAATCTTCCCCAATAAACCGTAGAATAGCAAGAGCAGCAGGGGAAAACAACGGACTTTTGTTCCAATTTACGAAAAATCTAGGTGCTTGTTGTGCAACCACTCTTTCAAGGTTATGCCAACCATTGGATGAGATTGACTGGCTAGCACAATGCAAAGACCTCTTGAGACCTAACAACATTAAAAGGATGTGGAGTGCTGCCATGTAACATCTGGTGACATCACAAATCACTACACTTGAAACATAATTGAACATACCCAAAGGGACCCGCTAATTGATGACATGCAGTTTGAACCAACAACACAATTTGGACTTGAGCACATCACCATCAATGCCTTTGTGTTGTGCCATCTACACAATTAAAACATGATAAACGGCTTCGGATATTCTAACAACACAAAAGCATACACATAAGATCCTACTCAACCAAAAGAGAGCTGAGCCAAAAAGATACTCGACTACAATCAAAAGATGATGCCACTACACAAAATGGAGAGAGGAATCTCTACAACTCCCTAAAGCAATGTCCAATGGAAAATGAAACCAAAAAATCCAAGAGAAGCCAAGCTTACGAAAGAAAATTTTCCAACTTCCAATTCTTTAAACTCCAATTTCGAACAACATTAAAGACAACCAAGGAGTCCCTCTAACCCAAAAAGATACTCAATGACAATCAAAAGAAGAAGATGTAGATGTAAATCAAATCTTCTCAAATTGTATCCTAAGAGGAAAATCTATGGAAATTCGAAGTCTTAAATTTTGTGCATGTATTCTAAGTAAGATTTAATTCTTGTCTTTCAAATCTTCTAATTGCAGAACATTTATTGATTTCGATGATTGCAAATAGAAGATAGAGTCACCATTTAAATTAGTGAGGGAAACACACCTCAAGGAGAGACACATCTGCTCATGGGGCGTGTCCCTTGAGCGCGCGGCCTCCCTTAATCAAACCGAAATATTTGGTATTATATATAAACTAATTTGCATGCTTTACCAAGCAGCGATCTTCTAATATGAAGTTTGATTTTATTCTTTTATGAATTATGATCATCATCAGAATTTGAATAACTTATTTGTATATTTTAAGAACAGTTCGATTAAATATAAATGATGATGATGCATGAATGTAATCATCATTTATATCTGACTGAAGCTATCTCAAATCAACACTCCCTCTTAGCTAGGGAAGATAACTCAAAAACAAATAAGTAGAGATATCACCTTACACGTGATATCGAAGATATGATATGATTTCTTAATTTTTTTGTCGAGTCACATGACATTCTTCATAACACATCTTCATTATGGTATGTGCACTGACATCAAGTCTCATGATGTCTACCATAATAATTCATGGCATATCCACGGATATATATTTATCCACCATGATTATCTCATAAGGATCACAATGATCTTCAAATGACATCAAATCCCATGATATCCATCAAAGTGTCCAAGAAATACTATCATGACATGTCCAGAGATATCAAGTCCCATGATATCTATCATGATAGTTCATCTCATCATTGTAGAGTCGTCACTTCACAATGTCACAAGTGTTCATTATTAGAAAGATCGTCACCTTTCAATAATGTACACAGGGGGAGAGGGCCCATAAAGTCATGGAATCACACACATGACAAAAGAGTTTACACATTAAACATCTTTAAATATATTAGTACAACTTTTAAACAATTTGAATTTCAAACATAATATCAAATTACATTTCATCCATACCAAGTTTCTTCCTGAAGTGTTCAACCTTGACTCTGGAGAGAGGTTTGGTGAGAATGTCTGTTGTTTGATCATTTGTACTAATATACTCCAACTGGATTACATTCCTTTCTACCATGTCTCTTACATAATGGTAGGGGATCTCAATATGCTTAGATCTATCATGGAATACTGGATTTACAAAGAGTTTAATGCAACTCTGATTATCACAATGAATGGTAGTAGGATTCAAGGGGTCACCAAAGAGTCCCACAAGCAATTTTCGGAGCCATACTGCTTCTCTTGCCCCCATAGAGGTTGCAATGTATTCAGCTTCTGTCGAGCTTTGTGCTACTGAAGATTGTTTTTTGCAGATCCAAGAGATCATAGCCGATCCTAAACTGAAGCAACATCCTGATGTGCTTTTCCGATCAGTTACACTTCCAGCCCAATCTGCATCAGAGTATCCATGTAGATCTAGTTGGTCATTTCTATAAAGAAGACCATATCCAATAGTGCCTTGAAGATATCTAAATATATATTTCACAGCCATAAGGTGAATTTCCTTTGGCTCACAAATGAACTGGCTTAGAGCATTCACTTCATAGCAAACAGCAGGTCTGGTGTTAACCAGGTACATCGATGATCCAATCATTTGTCTATATAGAGTGGAATCTGCACACTTAGATTCTGTTGCTGCTTCTTTTAGTTTGTGAAGGTTGGTTTCCATAGGTGTAGACATGGGTCTACAATCCAACATTCCAAATCTCTTCAGAATATCAATAGTATACTTTCCTTGATTTAGTATGATGCCATCTGATTTCTACCAGACTTCTAAACCCAGGAAGTAATGTAAAATACCCAAGTCTTTCATGTCAAATTCTAAAGTTAGATCCTTCTTTCCTTGAGCAATGAGGTGATCTTCTCCTGTTATCAACAGGTCATCAACATATAAAATAATTATTAACATATCACCTTTAATTACCTTAAAGCAAAGATTTGGGTCTGCATCATCCTTGGAAAATCCTAGTCCCAAGAGGTAGCTGTCAATTCTTTCATACTAGGCCCTGGGAGCCTATTTAAGTCCATATAGTGCTTTCTTTAGTCTGCATACATGTGAGTCAAGTTTATGTATCACAAAACCTTCAAGCTGTTCTAGATAGACTTTCTCTTCAATGGTCCCATTTAGGAAAGCAATTTTCACATCCATTTGATGGATCTTCCAACCTTTAGCTGCTGCAATAGCTATCACTGCTTTCACAGATGTGTAACGGGCAACAAGTGCAAATGTTTCTTCATAATCAATGCCTTTCTTTTGTGAAAAACCTCTGACCATAAAACGTGCCTTATGTTTTTCTATATTGCCATCAGCACCATGTTTGATTTTGAAGAGCCATTTAGAAGAGACAACAGATTTCTCTTTTGGTCTAGGCACTATATCCCATACATCATTTTTTAGAATGGACTGATACTCTTTCGTCATAGCGTCCTTCCATACTTGATGTCTGAAGGCTTCTGTAACACTGGCGGGTTCTGAATTTATGATGTCATTCATTAGAGCAACATAGCTTGAGAACCATTTGGGTCTTTTACTTTCCCTAAAGGTTCCTTTGGGTGTTGCATGATTCTCAGCTTCTTTGATCATCTTTCTAGCCCAAAGTGGCCTCTTCTTGCCGTTGTCATTTGTATTCTCATCTGAAGTAGATTGAAGTTCATTTGGTATTTCCTCAGGATACTCCCTCTGAATCTCAGGAGTAGGTTCCACTTCTAAGACTCTAGGGGAATAAGTTTCTATCTCATTCGAACTTCTTGCCCTTTTGAATGCGATGTCTTCTTCAAAGATGACATCTCTGCTCAATTCAATTTGTTTCTGCCCGAGGATGAATATACAGTAGGCTTTGGAGGTTTCACTATATCCCACAAATACCCCTTTCTTTCCGAAAGGTTCTAGTTTGAATCTCTTCTCTTTGGGCACATGAATATAGACTGGGCAACAAAAAATCTTAAAGTGACTAATATCAGGTTTTATGCCAGTAAATGCTTCTTCAGGAGTTTTGTTATCTAAATGAGAATGTGGACATTTATTTTGGATGTAAATAGCAGTTCTAGAGGCTTCTGCCCAGAAGGAGGTTTCTATGTTCCGATCAAGTAACATTGCTTTTGCAGCTTCTACAATGGTTCTATTTTTCCTTTCAGCAACATCATTTTGTTGAGGGTTGTACGCTATTGTAAACTCCCTCTTAATCCCAACATTCATGCAGAATTCCTTAAAGATTTCAGAGGTGCATTCTTTTCCATTGTCTATCCTTAGGATTTTGATTTTCTTCCCAAAGAAGTTTTCAGTAAGAGCTTTGAACTCCTTGAACCTTTTAAGGATTTCTAGCGACTCTTTACACTTAAGCAAATAAATTCAGGTCTTCCTAGAGAAGTCATCTATAAATATAACATAGTATAGGAAGCCTGCCATGGAGGGTACAGACATGGTCCACATAAATCAGAGTGAACTAGTTCTAACACATTTTTGGTTTTACTCAAGCTATTGTGAAAGGATCCCTTTGTATTCTTTCCTAGGGCACACCCTTTACAAGCTCCTTCATGAGTTGGTTTGAACTTAGGCAATCCTGTTACTAGTTTTTCCACAGAGGGTAGGGCACGCAAATGAAGGTGTCCTAATCTTCTAAGCCAAATTTCATTTGAATCAGAAGTATCAAGGGTAAGGACTTGCTTGACTTCAGTGCATAGTTTATAAAGATAACCTTGTCTTATACCTATGATTTGAGCTTTCTTTATAGTTGAGTTCTTAGGCCATGCCAGAACTTTCCCATCCATAAAGGTAACCCTATATCCATTGTCTTTAAGAGCAAAGATGGATATTAGATTCCTCTTTATTGCAGGTACGAATAAAACTCTAGTGAGTTGAAGGGAGAGACCAGATTTCAATTTGATGGAGCAAGTTCCAACCCCTTTTACAAGATGTGCAGAATTATCCCCAATAGTTACTTCTTCATCAGTCTCTTCAGTCATAGTGTCTAAGTGTTCTTTGAACCCTATGATGTGCCTCGAAGAACCACTATCAATTACCCAGTTGTTGATATTGTTAGATACTTGACTTGATAAGGCTGAATAGAATACAAATTTCTCAGAATCATGGTCAGAATTTGACTTTCCTACTTTAGCAAAGGATGCTTGTTGGTTTGATCTGTAAGGGCACTTCATTGCGTAGTGCCCATATTGATTACATCTAAAACATTGTACTTGAGAGATGTCTTTCCTCTTCTTGAATGATCCTTTTCCATAGGAATTTCTCTTTCTCTTAAATGATCCTTTCCCGTAAGATTTTTTCTTACCCCTTTTATTAGATGTTGTGTTTAGCACATGAATGTCTTCATCTATGGTTTTTTGTTTGTTTTCTTTTGTTGAGAGTCTTGTTTCCTCTTGTAAGCAGTCTATTCTTAGCCTATCAAACTTGGGGAGTTTAGATCTCGCACTTATTCCTTGAACAAATGACTCCGATGAGTTTGGTAGGCCACCTAGTGCAATTAGTGTTAACTCTTTGCTATCAATTTGATATCCAATTGTTGATAATTGATCCCTTAGTTCAATGATTCTCATGAAGTATGCATTAATAGTTTCTCCTTTGTTTATTTGGACATTGTTGAGTTGCCTCTTTAATGCAAGAGTCCTACTGGTGTTGTTTATTTCAAAGGTGCTTTCAAGGGATTTGAACATTAGATATGCAGTCTCATGTTTCGCTAGAATGGGTACTATATGGTCCCTAACTGCATCTACTAAAATTTTCATGGCCTTTTCATTGTTCTCAATCC
The DNA here is from genome assembly GCA_007115665.2 of Sequoiadendron giganteum. NCBI lineage: Eukaryota > Viridiplantae > Streptophyta > Pinopsida > Cupressales > Cupressaceae > Sequoiadendron > Sequoiadendron giganteum. Next base: position 131,730,513 of record CM021106.1, read on the forward strand.
ATTGAGTTTTCTCTGGATCATCCTCTGGTTCCCTTTTGTTTTCTCTCACAAATGAGTCTAACTTATTTTCTTTGAGAATCATCATGATGCTAAATTTCCAAGATGTGAAGTTGTTTGCTCCTTCAAGACGGTCTTCAAATCATATCACACTTGACATTATGAAGAATGTGATGAGAGTTCGATTTCTCTAAGAGATACGATTTTTCTAAGTAATCTGATATCTAGATTTGATTTTGATTCACTCAACTTGGCTCTGATACCATGTAGATGTAAATCAAATCTTATCAAATTGTATCCTAAGAGGAAAATCTATAAGTCTTAAATTATGTGCATGTATTCTAATTCAGATTTAATTCTTGTCTTTCAAATCTTTTGATTGCAGAACATTTATTGATTTCAATGATTGCAAATAGAAGATAGAGTCGCCATTTATATTAGTGAGGGAGACACGCCTCAAGGAGAGACGTGTCTCATGAGAGGACGAGTGGAGACACGTCCGCTCATGGGACGTGTCCCTTGAGCACGCGGGCTCCCTTAAACAAACCGAAATATTCGGTATTATATATAAACTAATTCGCATGCTTTACCAAGCAGCGATCTTCTAATATGAAGTTTGATTTTATTCTTTTATGAATTATGATCATCATCAAAATTTGAATAACTTATTTGTATATTTTAAGAACAGTTCGATTAAATATAAATGATGATGATGCATGAATGCAATCATCATTTATATCTGACCGAAGCTATCTCAAATCAACAGACGACCTTGCACAAAATGGAGAAAAGAATCTCAAAGAATATTTTCCAACTTCCAATTCTTTGTACTGTAGTTTCAAACGAAATCAAAGACAACCAAGGTATCCCCTTCAATCTACAAAGGAAATGTCACACTGAGCATCCACTCAAAGACCCAGCACCAAGGCATGAGTATTTGCCTCATTAATACATTATTAAATCCCTCTTTAAATTTCTTGGAAATTGTTTGAGCAAGAGAACTCGTGCAATCCCTATTCACACCAATTGGCCCCTAAGGCCCTCAAATATCCATGGGAAGCTCCATCAAAATTTAATTTGATAGAACCAAATGAAAGGCAGATCCATTTGGTTTCTTTCCTCAACAAGAGATTTGATTGACCTTCAACAACCCCATGAATAGTATTAGTTGCTTTTTTTCTATCAAAGTCTAGAATTTTTTCTTAAGTTGAAACCCTAACAATGGCCAATATTTTAAATCTCGTTTTGCTCTAAGCCCAAAAAATGATAGGCCAAACTTTAGTGTCTAGAGTCACAAAATTTTCACCATTGTTGAGTATACGAATTATGATAGAATCATAGAGCTAACTCTTTTTAAAAAATAACAATATCTCACCAAATATCAAATCTCAATCTTGAGACCAATCACATTTTCCTAAAAAATTGTGGATCAACATTTGATGGACTTTTTCCCAATCTTTTTCAACATTTCAACCAACATTTATCCAATTTGTCCAACATTTTCTAATTTAATCCAAAATACTACAATTTTATCTGATTTTGTCTCATTTCAACTACATACTATAGTTTTTTCTTCAGCATAATAGATTGACTTATAGGGTGTCTTGACGACATTTTTTTTAACATAGATTGAAGGATTCCACACAGACTCAATGTCACATTAATCAAACTCTTCACTCAAAACTTTGAAATCCAAGTAAATATTCTAATTTTAATGATGCTAATTTATATTTTACTGTTTGTATTTATTTTTATAATAAATAGAACATAAATGCTAACCTTAAACTTTTCAAGGTTTAGGGTATAATATTTTTAAAACAATGTGTTGTATTTATTTTAAATTTTCATGAATAAAAACATAGAATGTTATTTTATTTTTTTAATGGCCAAACCCTCATTTCAGCAATTAAGGTTAGGGTCTTTTTTAAATATGTTATATTCATTTTTTGACAAATATATGCTGTTTTTAGGGTTTTCTAGTAGCAATATGTTGTTTCTAGGGCATACAAAACTATCAAAATCAATCTCTCATCCTAACACAAAATGCTGATTTTTTTGTGGTTTAAGGTTTATGATTGCATTAGGGCTTTTTTAGTATTTGGCATGTGTAAATATATATCTTTTGCATGATTGTTGATATGTTGGATGAAGAGCGGTAAAAAAGTCATTTTTAGGCCCCTTTGTACTGCATTGAGCTTTTGCACAATTACCAATATATTAGAGGCATAGCAATAAAAAAAAATTGTATTAAAGCCCCTTTATACTACACCGAACCTAGCATTTGGCAAGATTTGTTAGAAATATTGTCATTGATGTCAAAGCCACAAATCGTGCAGATATGCCTTAACAAAATATGGAGAACAAAGACTTAAGTTTCAGATCAAAATTCAAGCATCTTTGCCATAGTTGAGATTCAAAGCCATATTGATCGATGAAATCTGAAAAAACAAGTTTCGATGATCAACAAAAGCAATATCATTTTCATGGATGTTAACTAATCAAATTTTCATGAAGGAACGCATTTGAAACTGCAAAACATCAAATTAAAAAATACTTATTTATGAAGGGACACGACTAGAACTGCAATCAATTAAAATAATAAAAAATATGTATTTATTTAGTCAAGCAGCTGAGTCAAACTCGACTTAGATCAAAAGGCACATATTTTTCTTAGACGTCTGTCTGGAAAGAAGGCGAATGAAGCAACATGTCTTTCTGATAAAACTTTCACAGTCTACAGATTACCTTCTGAAAGTGACGCGATTTCAATTGAAAGGATGTGTCTTTCTAAAAAGAACCAACTAGAAAATGTTTTCTCAAAAAAAAGATCGATTAAAAAAACAAACATGAGAAATAATCAAATCGCACTCATTGGAGAGATGCATCCCAAACTCAAAGACATAGTTTTTCTCATGACATCTCTTCCAAGGGCCATGCTGTTTGCAAAAGACGTGGCCTCATAATATTCAAAAGATATGTTCTGTGATAAAAGACGTGTGCCTACAGGTGTGACTGTCAAATGATGAAGAACAGTTTTGAAAGAAGTCTTTAAAAATCTGAAGAAGATAGATTAAGACTAATACAAGTTAATGAAGAGCTGTGAATGAAATCTGAAAAGAAAGAGTTGTGCTCTTTCATCAAAGAGATGCAATCATAGATCAAAGTATATATTTGACATTCATTCTTAGTTTGAAGGTGTGGTTGTAAAGTTTCAGGTGATTCAAATCAGAAACCCATCTTCTTGTGTGGGCTAAGTGTGAGATTTTTCATCACAAAGGCAGATTGGAGGATTGGGAGAGTGCAGATCTGATTGAATTCATTTACCTTCATCCATCAAGTCAAGTTTTGGTGCCTTGCATTAGGGATTGATGCTCCTTGTAGGTTGGTGCCTACTAAAATTGTTAAGGGGTTTGTGCTCCTTGTAGGTTGTAGCCTACAAAATCATTTCATTCATAAGCAAGTAGGTTGGTACCTACTTCAATTTGTAAAAATCATTTAATCAATTCAATAAAGTGGTGTCAGCTTGTTTTCATTAATTCATATCAGAAGTTGATCTTGATAAAAGTTTAAGATTGTTGAAAAGTTGAAAAGTAAAAGATTGTTTTGATTTACTGATTCACCCCCCTCCCTGCCCTCCCCTCTCAGTAAATCTTTTGTGCTCTTCAAGATTAGCTTCTAATATCCTTGGAAGTGATGCCCCTGAGATATATTTTTAGGGGTATAGAGGTTGAACTGATAAAGAGATTGCAAACACTTTTCTTTGCAATTATCTTTTCTACACGTTCTTCTCTCTCTTTCTTCTTTCACTGATTTGTCATTCAACTATAAAATTAGAGCAAGGGGTATCACAATGTCAGATGAGCAACCCTAGACTACCCTTGTGAATAGGTATACCATTAGAAAGGCCTAAGACAATTTTGTACCATTTGTGTTGGTGCCACTCTACTCTCATGTATGTTTCTCTTCCACATGCTCTTACTATTCCATCTATCTTTGAGTATATAGGAAGGTTTGGTATATTGAGAGAATTGGTGTTCCATGTCATCACTCTTCCACATACCTTCAACAATATCGGAAAGTGTGATACCTTAGAGATATAGGCATATGAAAAAGCAAAAGTGATATGATTGGAAAAAACAAGGGTTTCTTGTAAAAGAGATAAATGAAACCTTGAAAACTTAAAACATTTGAAAGGCTAATACAATTTTTTTGTAAATTTAATCATCATGCCGCATGAGAGAGACTCTACATGGACATGGACAAGAAATAACAACTTAAACTATGCTACAGCAAATGACAAGAAGTAAAACTAGCTATAGAGACTTGTAACAATAAACAACTCTATTGATGGGGGCAATTACAAAAATGGTTCATAAAGCAATAAGCTTAGTATTGCAAATATTAAAATACTAATTGCAACTTCGAGATTTACACATATTTCTTATTACAACACTAGATTTGTCCCAACATAAACGAGGATGTAATATGATTTATTAACACAAACAGCAATTTGAAAATAAATCAAATCACATCTCACAATAAAAAACAAATAAACAATCAATTGTCAACATACACAATCCTATGAGTGGGCCTTACCTCACATTCTTGTGATGACGACAATCTTCTAACTCAAGCTAATATACTTGCTTCAAAAATGTAGCATTTGCTCCATGTAAAGGAAAAGAACAGCAAATTGATAATGGCGATATTTCATTTTCTTAGCTCACATACTAGAACAAGATTAAATCTAACGGCAAGATGTTTGGGTTTGTTAAGCCAATGGCCTTGACAAAAATACAACTTTAAACGATAAAACATTCAACAAGTATTTCTTATAACAAAACTTTCCAAATAGTCATATTCACATATATGCACCAGCTGGGAAATTGGTAGTATTTGCAACAGCTACAAGTTTCACATCAGCAATTTCTTTGTTTGTACAGCAACATCTTCAAATTCCTTGCTTGGCATTAATATAATGTTATAGGAGCTATTATGCATACTAAGAATTAATGACAGTTATTAGTAAACACCACTGTCAATTTACTTTTCTTTTATTTTACCTTAAGATCTAATTAAATATCACCTATTTGCATTTGAATCATATGAGACAGAAATTGTAAAAGGGCATAATATGATATGAAAAAGAAGTACAAAGGTGATCATTATGGCATAGGAAAAGGTTATAAACATGAAAAAAACGATGAATACTAAAACCTCATCAAGAGGACAAACAGGCAGCCATGGCAAAGTTGCCTACGTTGTGATGTCCCCTTCCTCAGGGTGAACAATGGCTAAAACCCTTAGCCTATTTTAATTACCACAGGATAATTGGGATTTATGGAAGGGAATAATTAATTAATTTTGTCTTAGATTATTGATTTTATGGGCAACTTATAGTTAATTAATTATCTTAATCTTTATTGCAAAACTCGCGAGTACTCTCAAGCCAAATGGCCAAGCGAGTTACTCGCCCAAAAACGTGTCAATGAGCTTTTGAAAAACTCGTGAGTCAACAGAAAAAAGCACAAATTTTTAGTCAATAACTCGTCAAAATCTATTATAATTTATTTTCTTGCCTACCATTTTTTTAAAAACACGAATTTTACTTCATTTTCACACGGGTTGATGACTTCGGGCATGTCATGACATGGCAAATAGCAATGAAGGTTTGTGTGGTGACATGGCGACTATCCCTAAACCCTACGAGGGTCACTACCCCAATACCCAATTGGGGGTGTTGCACCCAAACCCCAACAAGGGGCACTGCCCCTTGACCCCATTTGGGGAAATTGCCCCCAAACCCCCACAAGGGGCACTACCCCTTGAACCTGTTGGATGCATTGCCCTCAAATCCCCACACAAGTCGTTGTCGCTTGACCCCACTGGGGGCATTGCCCCCAAACCCCCATGAGGGGCACTGCCCCTCAACCCCATTGGTATCTCCATTCCCAAATCCCCATTAGTTATTAGGATCTCTTGTCAAAAAAGAAAAATGATTACAATGAGGGGATGATGAGGACTTGAAAATTTGTAATATAACTCTTGAGTGTGCTAACTTAGACATTATTATTGCACAACTTGCCAAAAATCTCTTTAGATGAGGCAAATTCTATATATGACATGGCTAGTGGAAGTGGCATTGTAACTCATTTAGCAATTGAACTCAATTTTTGGTCTATGCTATGTATTACACTCTACTTTTGACTTATATAGGATGGAAATCAAGAATATGCTCTACAAAATTAGTAATGTGTGCTTTGAAGAACATTTTTAGGTATTTTAAAATATTCGATAAAATTGTTAAGTTTTCCTCGAGTTTTTGCCGAGTCCTGAGTTTTTTAATTTTTTGGGCCTACTGAGTCATTGCCAAGTCCGAGTTTTTCAACTACGATCTTAATAAAGTTGAACATTTTATATTAAAGTGACAACTTATTTCGGGACCAAAAAGAAAATTAAAATTATTAAGTCACTTTATGGGGAAAATAAAGTATAATTTCTTGAATGTTTCAAAAAGGTGGTATATAAGGGGATTGCCAAGGAGAAATTGGGATCTTTTAACAATTTCATCTTCTATTGTGGAGTTTGGGTATTTGCTCAGGTTGAATCCCTAGGACAAAAACCCTAAGAGAAAATTAGTTTCGACTTCCTAGCCAAAACTGATGTGAATTCACACAAGATTCACAAGTTAAATGGCTGAAACTATTTTTGTTTTGATAATGTGTTGCAGATAAGGATTTTGAATGCATTTGCTTGCAAATATTTATCGTATTACTCAAAAAGGATAAGTTTGGCAAGATATCTATGTTTATCTATCCTAATAGTCACTTCAAGAGCAAACTAGTTGCACCAGTTAGAGACTTATCAAACAATTCACTATAAATTGAATCGCATTGACTAAAGGACACATGGGTTTTGAGACCAAGTTTAATCTTCAAGAGGTAGCTGCCACTATTTGCAAATATCATAATTTTTTTGGGCGAAATGGAAGGGAAGTGGGAGGTAAATTAGTCGATGTGGTTACAAAAACGACCCAATAATAGATTTCACCACTTAAACCTTTTCTACACAAGCCCAATGGGTCTTGACGATACAAGGTAGTCATAGAAATAGTCGCAGAAATAATACTAAGGGTTTTAATCCCCTTCAACACTACCACAGCCCTACATTTAGGGTGTAATCTGCTCCTCAACCAGTCATGATAATAACGGCAAACCATTTTGACGGGATTTCAATTTTAAATTGCCTATCGCCAACCTCCTTATGGGTGCCATACTCTTGGAAGCTCCTGGTCGCAGCTATATATTGACATTTGCACATAAACTGTAACGTGAGAGCCAAGGAGAGAGGTTAAATTAGGTTGTAATTGCTGCTGTTGAATTCTGGAAGTCATTTCCCTAGTGGTCTAAGTGGCATAAGGGTCTACAACCTTGGAAAAGGCGTTGAGTGGTGAAGAACAGTGCACAAGTCGCCTCTGCAATCTTTGTAAATTGAGGTTACAAACCTTTACTAATCCCTGTAGTATCATTAGTAATTATTATGTTGAGAGTGAATTGTAATGCTGAATTCAATCAAGTGAAAATTTCCAGCATTTGTTGAATGGTAAGCTGTTTTCTTCTTCATATTTATGTTATAAACATTTTGTCAATTTTTTTATGAAATAAACACTCAAAGAGTAAAATCAAATATAGTGGGAACATCAGCACCAAATAAATTGTCATTCCACCGAACAGTTAACAAACTATAGGGAAAAATTAGACAGGCCCCTTACGATGGTATCAAAGCTAGTTTTTCCTGCCAAGCCTTTGGAAGTTGAACAAATCTATGCAAACAAATATCTCTTATGCAGCCAAGTGATAGGGCTAACAGATACTGTCAAAGGAACTTAAGAAGAGGCCAATTAAACTTTCCTGAAACCCCAGGAGAAGAATGGGAAGTTCATCTGGCTGATAGGGACCGGAGAAATGAAGGAAACAGGACTAAACAAATTCTTGATGACCTTGCTAAAGGGCAGCAGTGGTTGACTAACTTGTTGACACAAATGCTGCAAAACATGAACACTACTGGAGCTAACCAAAACAACAATGGTAACGATGGGAACAATGGTGAAGCTAAAAACTCTGCAAATAATCAAACCAATGCTCACCTTGAGGAAAGGAGCATTACATACATACCAATAGGGAAAAGGATCCTTTGAAAGCAAGTATTTGGCAATTTGCCACTATTTGTGTTGTATATGGTAGAACCAGTTTGGAAACATGCATTTAGCATTTTGCAATCAACTTTTCCATTTGTATAATGTAGAGTTTTAAAGTTTGTCAATTTTATTTGACAAGTAAAACTCTCTAACTAAATAGAATGTTGATAATATAAAAAAAAAAAAAATCATAGCCAACTAGTGGAATTACTTTCACAAAGATGCCAATGAGCATTTTGGGCCAGCCATGCAGGTTCATCTACTTGTGTACATTCTTGGAGAATGTTTAAGCAATTCACTTCAAAAGACACAACCATTTAACTCAAAAGTGGATGAATGATTTGGTTTTTGTCCACTGCAACCTTTGCCTTTAGATAAATAAGTTTAAGGTAAAGAAAACTTGCATTTCTGTTTGTGAATTGTAATTATTGTTTTCTTTCATTTGCAATTATAATTCTTATTTTGTAAAAGAAATGTGATAAAATTAATGCATTTTGATCTGATTATATAAGGCAGATCAGCCAATTGACCTTGATGAAATTGATCCTGACTTGGAATGGCTTGCTAATATAGAGCGGCCACTTGATGAGGAAGACTTTGACCTCCTTAGGATGGCAGATGCATATGATGAAACACAGTTGAATCAAATTTAAAAGCAAGCATAAAGTTTCAGCCCCGTGATGGATTATATTTCATAGCATCTAGCCTCATCCATTTAGTCTTCTTTGCATATCTTTGTAGTTTGTACTATGTAGCTTGACATTTGTACTTAAAATTTGTGATCGGTATTGAGGGTTTGAACTTTGATGTCAAACCCTGCAATAGCATACCATGTAGTTTCCATTGTAATTGCCAATCTTAAAATTAATAAGAAAAATCCATATTTCAAAAATCCTTCTATCTTACTCACTATGCAACTAACATGGCTTTAAATATAAAAGACATCAATTACTTCTCTTTTCCTTCTTTTTTTGTGTGTCTTCTTTGGATTCCCACTATCATCCCTAGAAATTGAAAATATATTTTCTTTTGGTTTGCCAAGCTATTCTCAAGAGGGATATTTGCTTCTATGGATAAAATAATCCTAAAAACAGAACTAGATTGGCTTCAAATCTTGTAGATTTTGATAGCCATCATAAAGAACCTTGTTAATATTGTCCATTTCTTAACAATATGAACTTTGGAGACTGATTCACAATCTAGACAAAGTCAATTGTTACTATTATCACAAGTTTGAGTAAATTGTAAATGACAATATGATCTCTCTCATAAAAATCTGCTCATGTGGCAATTGAGTCGAAGCAAGACCCCTAGCAACTAGTTGTTGGCTTTTTGATATTGGTACATCTCAAAATTTCACTTTGCCACAAAAAGTAGCATGTCAAATTTACTAATGATTCTAGTTCTACAAATTATGTTTCTTTAGGAGTCAAAAGAGCACACACAATAGAAGGGATAGGGGATGTTTGGATTGTTCTCAATTGTGCAGTAAAATCCATAAGGAGGAATGTAAGGTATGTTCCACATAAGAACAAAAATATGCTGCCTTTTCATCCATTAATAGAAAATCCTAAAAATGCTGTGATTTTTTGTGGAAGAAGCGAATTGTAATTGACATCAAGCAAGACATTGGGCAAGGTAGTTTGCACATTTTGGTCAGTCATGTTGCAATTAATTTGCACCCTTTAGATGTGGAGGACAAACATTTCGTGGCACAAGAGATATCAACATCTCAATCTTCAGTAGTAACCCACTGAGCAAAAATAGTTCGGTTCATGAATTGCCATCTATCCAGAAGAAACAAAGATATGCATGCAGAGTGTTTGGCTGAGAAGCAAAAAGTAAAAGAATTTTCCAAATAAAGAGGCATGGCATGTAAAGAGGGATTTAGGTCTCCTTCATATAGATTTATGCGAGACATTCTAAAAATCATCAACAATCCTCAACACAGTGTACCTTTTGTTATTGGTTAATGATTGAAAAAAACACTAGTTCCTTTGGAACCTTGTAAAGTTCAAGACATTGATAGAAAATCAAAAGGTAGGTAGATCAAAGGTAATGTGGGAAGGAAGGCATTCAAAGACAATTAACAAACCCATTCATACCAAAATAGAATAGGATGGTTGCCAAGAGAAATAGAACTATCATTGAAAGGCATGATGTATGATGCACACTAGAGGTGTGCCATATAGATACTAGGGAGAAGCACTAAACACAACAATGTATCTCCTAAACAAAAGTTCTTGCAAAGCCTTCTAGGAAGTCCCACCTAAAAAATCTTGGTTCAAGCACAAACCAAAGATAACAAATTTTCACATTTTTGTTCAATTGCATGTGTTTTTTGTAATATCTCAAACTAGAGTTTTTTGAGTTTTTACTATTTTAAAATGAAATCCATTAACCCTCACACTTTCTAATCAGCAAGATCCCAAAGAGAGCAAGGTGAGAGCATGCAGTAGTTGAGACAGGTGAGAGCATACAGTAGTTGAGACACTAACTATTGACAACAAACCACACAGCTCTACAATGCATGCAATAGTTGAAACTAATGCCTCAGTGGCATTGCCTTCTAGACTTGCATACTATTCTAATCTGCAATAGCATGGAAATGAAATAGATAAACTAATATCTTGGCAGATTAGCCTTCCAGACTTAAAAATTGTTAGAATATTAAATTCTCTATTGTATTATGAATAATTAGTGCTACAGTAGTCAGTAGCTAAGGTAGTTAGACATCTTAAATGTCTATAGTGCTCTACCTCCTCTATAAATTGTAATCTACTCTTTCAGTTAATTAAAGCAATTTCTAGCCCAAAATTGTTTCATGGTATCAGAGCATTTTTGAGCCTGTCTCCCTCACGGGAGGGCTCAAGATTCTGGGAGAGTTTCAAAAATTTTGTGAGAAGAATTTCGTGAGTTTTTATTAAGCTGTAATTTGAAATTTCAGAGCTCTGTTTTCTAGGCGTTTTTTGAAGTTTGTAATTCATGAAAATAAATCATGTGAGACTTTGTGATTTTCGAGGGTTCTCTGTTCGTGGGTGACGACGTGTCTCTGTGAAATGTGTGGTTCGCGTTTTCTGCGGGTTCCTGAGCCACGATTTCATCTCTGGTGATCGCGTGTTTTATTTTTTGGGTGCTAGCTTCCTCTTCTTCGGCTCACGCATCCACGCCCTAACCTTCTGCTCATGCGTTTTCCTGGCGGCAAGGGTTTTCGCTTCCTTCTTTGACACGTTTTCTACAAGTTCGTGTGCCCGAGGATTTGCACCAGTCCTTGGCGCGCGTTTTCTTTGGCTAAGTCCGTGACCTCTATAACCCTTCTGGGTGCACGGTTTTCTTGGTTAAAGCCGCGTTTTTCTGTTTGTTTGGGCGCCAACATTCGCGTTTTTTTAAGACACGTTTTTTCTGGTTCTTAACCTGCATTTTTTGCTCTCAACTTGGACACGTTTTTGTCTTTTCCCTGGTCGCCTAGGGTTTTGGCCTTAGTGTGTGTTGTGTCTTTAGAAGATTTCAAGCTCTTTTCTGCAATTTTTCTGAGCTTTCATGGCGGCTAGGGCATTCGGCAACTTCGACTAGGGATTTGACCCTCAGTTTCAAGTCGAAATTTTTTTTATTGCAGATTCCTCCTGGATTTTTCGAGAGCTCAACTGGGGTTGGTCTCCGTTTTTTTTGATTCATCGTTTTTCGTGCCTCAAATTTTGTGCCAACAAATTTGTATCGTTTTTTGTGCCTGAATCTGCCTCAATTTTTGAAGCTCGTGCCTCGCGCTTTTGATTCAACCTCTTCTCAATACCTCTTTTTTCGTGCCTCGAAAAGCGTGAAGATGGCTGGCAGTCTGCGATTCAACGGCAAAAATCTGTATGGGTTTTAAAGTTTTTTCCCTTAAAAAAAATTTGTAATCTAGGAGGGTTTATAATTTTCTCCTCAAAAATTAAGAGTTTTTCCTATAAACCCTAGTCGGGGTCTCTATTGTTCGGGAGGGCTCTCTGATATCTGGTTTTTACCGTTTTTTCCAAAAAAAACGATGATTTGTAATCTTGGGTTTGGCGATTTTTTTCCTTCAAAATCGTGGTTTGTTGTAGTTTGTATTTGTCGCACTTGGAGTTGCTGAGGCGAACATCTGCACAACTAGCTTCTTGCAATCAATTCTCGGGCGCCATGCTCATCTGCAAAAGTTTCGACGGTTTGCCGATTTATCCTCAAAATCATGTTCGCTGTTCTCCATGTGTCTCTGGTTTCAAAAAAGAACAGCTTTGTTATCCAACATCAGGTTGGACATTTTGTAATGACTTCTGGTCAACAGTTCTGCAGTTTCTGGGAGGGTTGGTGGCAGACACATCTTGGTGGCAGAGTCAGTGGCAAGCTCTTGTCTCTTGTTGCAGAGCATTCTTTGGACTTTTTTGGTTCTCTTGGTCATTCACATTCTGCAGATCCAGGGAGGGTCTCCATAACAGCAGAGTGTTCTGAAGAATTTGTGACCAATCGACCTGCAGATTGTTTTATGTAGGCTAGTTAGTAGATTGACCATAGGGAGGGTGTTAGAATATTAAATTCTCTATTGTATAATGGTCAATTAGTGCTATAGTAGTCAGTAGCTGAGGTAGTTAGACATCTTAAATGTCTACAGTGCTCTACCTCCTCTATATATTGTAATCTACTCTTTCAGTTAATTAAAGCAATTTTTAGCCCAAAATTGTTTCAAAAATAATATAATTAATCTGGCAGAAAACCATTCAAATTTGCATTACATGACAATTCAAATCAGTACTACAACCCTTCACAATAATTCTGAATCATATTATTGCTGCCAAAGGTCAAATCTAAAATGAATCAAATACCAAAGTAATGCTGCTGTAGCAAAATCACTGAATGGCTAATGCTGCATGGTGCAAACAGCAGTCATAAATGACCCAGAAACTTCCAAATATATTATGTACAGCCTGCAAAAACTCTGAACTGATTTCACCTTGAACAAATATCTGAAAACTGAAGTATAGCTGTTGGTTACAAGCCTGTATGGCCCTCTCTAGAACTCATACGGCATACCAGAATACCCACACAATCTTGTACTTCTATTTCCAACTAGTACGGCTGTTACTAAAGGTTGTACAGTTGTCATAATACATAATCTGCACTCAAAAACGCCTATGGCTCCTCTGATGTCAAACACCCTTCGTTATAGTGATGTATAACCCACTAAAGGCGCTCACAAACTACATAGAGGTATAGCCTGGTATATAAATGTATACAGCCTAAATTCTGTGATGCATGGCCCTTCCAACAATCACTCTTCAAATAAATCGATTTGATTTGATATTCATAGCAAATGAAATATTGATCGCTTGAATACTCAAATCTTTAGCATAATGAAACTCCTCAACAAATAAACTGGAAACTACAAACAGTCGGCAGTCTGATGATCCCTTAATAGAATTACTCAAATGAATATGAGGGTTTTCATCCTTGAATCCATTTTGCCAAAGCATTTTTCTCCTAGAGCAAAAAAGATGAACAACATTCAATCTCAAGAACTTGTGGTTTGAAAATAAACTAAAATTCCTTCTTCCATCTTCCACTCCTTTTATATGCACTTTTCAGGAAATAAAATTTTATTCTGTTTTTTCCCCCTTTCCCTCCAAAACTCATTTTAAATAGTGTCTAGAAGAACCTTTTAAAATAGCATTACCTTTGGACCCCATTCTTAGCAACACTTTTTGCTCCTCATTTTAAAAAAACCACCTTAGTCATAAAACATAAACTGTATTTTTTATGAATATAGCTTAAAGTTACTTTTTGGACAACTTAGGTTAAATTATTACATTATTTCCCTTGCACCGCCCTATTCATCTAATGGGATTGGGAAATTAAATTAATAGGCTAAAGGTTTTCCAATGAGTTACACTAATATATGTATATAACTATATTCCATACTATGTTCATCAATAATGGATTATTTAATGGAAATCAATACAATATAGTTTGCCAATCAAATAAAGAATTTGCAAATGTAAATGAAAGCAAACCTTCACCTCAAAACGAAGACAATATTTATCTAGAGAAACACGTGTGAGCAAAAACACCCACAAAATGTACAAAATGTGAGTCAATTATCCACTTAAATCCACAAACTTCAACGGCAATTAAACCTTTAGGCCATTTGGGCACACAACCAATCTAAATCACTATGAATTTAGTCCCTAAATTCACTAGCCATCGCTCTTACAGTTCTAATTAGCCTATACAATCAATTGCACACCATGAACTCACACTTGAACCCATTCTAGCAACTTAGATCTCCAACGATTGATGTAGTCTCACATTTTTGGGCTTAATTTATAAACTTTTATGTCTATTCAAATTCATAAGGAACACCAAAAGACACTAGAAGTTAGAAGGATAAGGAATTGGGAGCATTTTCGACACATACAAGCCATTTTGGAAGTTGTGAAAAATCTCCACTTGCTGTTAAGGGCAATTACGAAACCTCCATTTTTTGAATGAAATCAACAATGTCGATTGCAAAACCACCACAATATCCCTATAAAAAACCATTGCTTATGTGCTGAAACCACCCCTACAATTACAAACTATCTCCTATTACAAACCAATGGTTTTGTACTAAGTGCCTAAAATCCCCATTCTTCTACCACTTCCTATCTCTTCCCTATTCAACATGTCTTCTAAAGTTGAGTTACACGATTCAACAAGAGAGGGATTATCTTCTCAACAAATGACATGGTTGTCCTCTCGCCTTGAACCATAAAGAAAAAATCTGACCAGGATCTAGAAAACAATTGTCTCCAACTATGTGTATAATTTTTTAATGTCAAAGAGCTTGAATGTGAAACAAATTGATAAACATTCTCTCTTTACCTCAAAGGAAATGGTCCTAGTGCTTATGTTCAACATCCTCCCTTCTTAAAGATTCAAGACCCCTCTACCCTGCTACTTGTATTTGTAAGAAAATAGCATGAATCCATGAGGCAATACTCCCCCTACAATTATAAACTAATTTACAATCATATACGCATGGGATGCCAAGCAAAACTCTGCATACATCTAAAGGAACAACATCCGCAACCACTTCCTCTATGATCTTGGAATTAATAATAAAATTCAATCTATATTGTCTACTCACAAGTAAATTAGCACCTTCTGTGATCCAACTCAAACCATAAGGCTTGGACAGTTAAAACATTTCTAGACCAAGTCTCCCAACCAAATCTTGAGAAATAATATCATTGCAAACAAGAACCAAAAAATGAATCATCTTTCACAATTTTCACTTGAATTTTAATGCAAACAATTTAGAATGGTTTCTTTCTTCTTATGCCAACAAATTGAAATTGAGCTTCCTAGTAAAAATAATTTTAGAATCCACTTCCAATCTTCAATTAACAGCTTTTAGCTTACATTCTTCTTTTATCAAAGCCATAAAGGTATTTTTACAATTCTTATGTTTCCAATAGGGACACTTCTTTGGGTCTAGCTCCCAACAAGATTCATTTGTTTGACCATCTACATCATAATGGCCACAATGATTTGCAGATTTCTACTTTGTACTTGTGGAATTTACCTTCTTTGTCTTGTCTTTGGCTCCATTTATCCTTGAAGAGCATGGAGGGCAATCTAATTCATGATAGTCAACATGAGCACATGCTTCATCTATGTTCACGAGTTTGGATAGCAATACAGGCCTCTAAAGATGATGGTGAAGATCTCTAATGTATTTTAAAAATACCTCCTCATCTTACACATCTTTCTTCATTTGGACAGCCCTTCTATTAAATTCACAAGTGTACTCTTGCACACTTTGTCCATCTTTCTGTTTCAATAACTATCATTCCATACATTTTTTCTCTCTATGATTCTTAATTAATTACTTAAGTTGATCACATGAACTAATTGGAGCTTGTTCCCTAAAATCCATAGAATACAAGAGACTTTCAAACAAAGTTAAAAACATATTTTGCTAATCTCAATCTAAGTAAGGAAATTTCTGTTGTTAAAGTAAGAGAATGCAGACAAAACTATACCTCCAATTGATCCAACTAATGGTCAAGCCTTTCGATGTCCACATTTCCTTTGATTGGAGAAATCTCAATCTTTGCCTCAACCTTGAATTGAAGCACTCCTGGTAGATTTGTCTCACCATGTGTAGACTCTTCTTCATTGGAGTGGGCTTTCTCCTTGCTCTTGGCACCCTCTAGAAATCTTAACTTCTCCATGAAACCCCCATGGTCCCTCCCCTTGTCACCATTGACTGAGATATGCTCACAAAATTGACTTCCAGCTTGAGAAACCTTGCTTCTGGTTCAAGGAATTTTGCTTCTCTTGCCATGCATCTTAGTTCTCTCCTCCACCTACAAGATTCAATGTCTCTTTGCAAAGGCAACAAATCTTGTCTACTTTATCTTCTTGTTGGCATCCTACAAAATCACATACAACAACCCTTCCACAAGGAAAGAACTGCTACAATACCACTTCATTTATAAACTAAAATGGATATTCCATGTCATAATCATGAAAAATGGACTATTTAATGGAAATCAAAATTGTGTACTTTGCCAATCAAATAAATTGAATTTGCAAATATAAATGAATGCAAACCATCAACACAAAATGAACACAAAGGATTTACCCTATAAAAACCCAGGTGTGGGAGAAGAAATTTTGCAAAATGTGAGTCAATTACTTGTTTAAATCCACAACCTTCAATTGCAATACAACCTTAAGCCACTTGGGCACACAACCAACCTAAATCTTTGTGAATTCAATCCATAAGTTCATTAACTACAACTCTCTCACAGTTTTAATTAGCTACATAGTCAATTGCATATTATGAACTCGCACTTAAATCCACTAGCAACTTCAATCTCCACCTATATGCACCCTATTCAATATGCCTTCTGAAGCTAATTTGCACCTTGCCATAAATCCTAGGATACAAAACTAATCCTTTCAAGGATCAACAATCTAGGGTATATCGACTTGTTGATATTTTCACTAGTAAGGTCATCACTAATCGATGTTGATGTAAAAGAAACACCATATTTTTTCACTATAACCCTAACCAACAAGTTGTCAATGATCAATATGATAATGAATATGTAGTTCCTTTAAAAGATGATACTTCTAGTTCTTCTTGTGCTCCATCACAATTACCAATGAGTCGATCTCTGATTAATATTTCTCCTAAACATGTTATATCAAAGTCAAAGACCATTTACTTAAACTCCAAATGTGATTGTTTTGCATCAAGAACCTTGAGTCACATAGTAATTGACACCCAAGTGGTATTATTTCAGTCTTTGAGATATAAGGGAGGATGAACTTCCTCAAACATATGAATGACCCCATTGAATGGTGAAACATATTGCTGGTTCAAATGAGCATGTTCATTATGCTCTCTTCTAACCTTTTAAAGTGCCTAAGACTAAACCAAAACAATGCAAAAGCAAAAAATAAACCTCAATAGGAATCTGTCATGCAAGTTGAATATAGTGCCTTGACGAAAAAAACTACACTTGGGAGTTGGTCTAATTGGCTCCAAGTAAAAATCCCATTGGATACAAGTGGATCTATAAGATCTTATATAAATTTGACAACAATTTGGACAAACACAAGGCTTGTCTTGTTATGAAAGACTATTTGAAAGATGAGGTTATAGAGTACAAGCAAAATTTTGCTCCTATGGCAAAGATCATCACATTATAGTTGCTACACTACATAGCACCCCAACTTAGTCGTAAGTTCTATTAGATGGATGTGAAGAGCGCCTTCTTAAATGGGAACTTGAACAATGAGGTCTACATGGTGTAGCATGAAAGATTCTAGTTACCTTGTGGTTATCATCAAGTTTCACAACTTCTTAAGTCTATGCGCGGACTTTAGCAACCTTCAAGAGCCTTGTATATAATTGATCAACTTCTTCTAGATTCTAGATTCACATAAAGTCTAATGATCCTGACCTTTGTCAAAAGCAATCATGATGACATTGATTACCTTTGTCAAAAGCAATCGTGATGACATTGTTTATGTTTATGATCTTGCCTTTACAATTAGCAAGGCCATTACATCTTAGCACATGAAATCCGATCTATGTCCTGATTTTGACATGACTGATCTATGTGTTGTAAGAGGAAGCCAACTCCAAAAATCTATCAAAACAATCTTGGAGCCGAAGCAAAGGCTAAGAAAAGTGTGAGCCAAAGTCACGATTGCAAACAAAGAAATAAACAAGTCAAACCGACTTTGAAATCGGTTTATGTTCATGGAAGAGGAGTGGACTAAAGTTGATCAATATCTTCCCCTTAAAAAAAAGTTCAAAACTTTCTAATCAAATTGGGTTAAAAATTGTTGTCAAGGAGTCCATTGAATCAACCAAATTGACAAAGCCCCCTCAAATTGAAAAAATTCTCTACTTTGTGAAAGTATGAAGACTCCCTTGCAAAAGAAGTGAGGGAAGCATATGAGAGCAAAATATTTGAGATATCAAAGAAATGCTTATGTAGACACTAAGCCAAGGACCCTAGATCAAGGAATTGGACCAAAGTGAAGGAAGATTGAAGGTGACCAAACTAGCATATAGATCCCTGAGACTACAAAGGTCTTGTCAAGACTACAAGGATTTGGACAAGTTTGACAATGCTATGTGAGGAAAGGAATGTCAGAGCTTTTTGAGGAAAAGGATCTTACCAATACAATCACAACAAGAAAGACAATCATTAATGGTTGCTCCAGCACCCAATCCAAATTTTGCAGTTCAAAGCCTACTAAAATCCACTAGTGATGGGTCTACATATCCAATGCAACATGCAAAACATAATAACTATTTCGTTGACTAAATGGAAAGCAAATGAACACCATTGGTTGCAGCCATTCTAGCCACGATTTGGGTAGTCACAATTCATTGGTTTACAAATATAACACCAACAATAAAATGTTCACAGATAGGATAGCATAAGGCCTTTGAGAAAGAGTTCAAGCTTTTTTGAGACAACAATAAAATTGTTGCTAAATAAAGAAAAGAAAATATGAAAATGTTTGGGGATCCAATCATAGGATCAAAGAACTGTTGAAAAACAAGGTGAAGGAAAGCTACAATATGAACTTGTGCAAGTGAATTCAGATCTGAAAATTAGATTGCCAAATCAGAAATAAACATGTGATTGCAACATACATCACAATATAGAAATCAGCAAACAAAATGTGATACTAGATTTAGGTGGAGAAACCCTTTCAAGAAAAACTCCACTCAAGAAAAGAGGACAAGTATTATTAATCTTCCAATGAGAGTACACAATAATACACTTCACTACTGATCTCTGATCAACCCGGCAGCACCCTATTACCTGCAAGAACTCAATATGAAACTACCATCCCATGGCTCCAATTTATAGAAATTGTGGGAGGTAAAACCACGAATGGTAAACCAAAACAAGGGGCACAAAACCACCTGCAAAAACCCATGCCCCTCTTCATGGACAGCCAAAAGACATAATAAAATATTAATTGGATATTCAACACTCCAACATGGGTGCCTAACCCATAGCATATCCAACTCCTTCCTTTCCAGATGCTCGGGTGACCTTTCCACTTCCCGATGGAACACCAACGAACACCTTTTCTTCTCCAATCTTGGAAGACTCATCCAAAACCTTTCATATTCCATTTTGGACACCTAGGAAAGATGCCTTATCCATATTTGATGTGTAACCTCCACCGAAATTAAATCCTCTCTTTAAAATATAATTACAACATGCCAAATTTTAATATTTTTCTCTCATGTCCCTTACAACACATTCCAAGGAACATGGAGACATACAAATGACATAGGATTACAAGGTTAATGTCACCTTATCCTAACAAGAACTACTAAGTAACTTAGTAAATATATTTGCCAATGAATTGAAGAGATGATGATAAATTAGATCATCATCATACAAAATATAGAGAAAGAACATTGCAAAGAGAATGAAGCAACGGTTTGTCCTTTGGAAGACATGGAAGTGGCAATGTATCAGCAAGTAGAGGCAGAACAAGTTGCAAAAACCTAAACAAAGGATGTTTAAGAGAGCTTTGGGTTTGTGCGATTCCAAAAATGATGGTAGTGTAGGGAGATGGAAAAAAACAATAAAGAAGAATTGGAGGAGGAATTATTCGATTCTATCATGTAGATTGAGTTGAGCCTCAAGGAAGATTTTGCACCACAAGAGGAGTTGCTATATAGAATACTAAATGGAGATGCAAGCATGGGGCATGGATTGAGGAGTGCATGTTGTACAAGAGCAATATGGACAGGAGGATCCATGGAATAAAAAAAGGGAATGTGTGTCAAAGGGATTCTATGGTAAGAGGGAACAAAGGAAAAGCCTTTTGGTGGAATTGGACAAATAATGATGGATCAAATCCCACAAGAGAGAGGAAAGGCAATTGAAGGAGGGCAAATTATGGTCGATACATATCTGCAAGGAGAATAGAAGTTAATGGCCAAACTTGGTGGAGGACACGATATGGCTCAACCAAAAGGTAGAAGAGGCAAGGGACTACATTTCTTCTTATGTACCTAAATTCAATGATGAAGTGTGCTAAGATTTGTACACATTCTAAAAGGGTGGTTCTACCACTCAACTCTACCTTGTGAGAGTATGCTCACAAAAACTCTTACCTGGAGTGTATGATGCGAGAGTTCTAGGTCCACGAGCCATCTCACATCACCAAAAAGAATGCTTGTTTCTAGTTTTGGTGTTTGTACATTTGGTAGGATTTTTGTGCCAAACATGCATGGTCCAAATGTTGTTAAAGGCTGCCTACAAGTCACTTACAAGCGTTATCTTAGGCCACAAACCTATAAAAATTCTACAAGTCAATTACAAATTGACTACAAGTTACTACAAATGTTGGCACCAAATGGTATTAGGACTCTTGAGGTTGTTTTTGTGACCACCTACAAATTGTTGGAGTTGCATTCTAACAAGATTGCAATTGGGATGATTTAAATTGCTATTTGGCAATTGAAGAGTCACTAGGCTGAAAAATTTAACATATACAATTTGTTTTTCTTGAGCAATTTGATATTCTTATTTGGTCTAGGTTTTCTTTCTTCCTAAGCCAAAACATTTGTGTTGGTTGGCAATTGTTTTTTGTTTGTCTAGAATCGTGGCTGTCCACATATTCTTTGTGATAGAGTTCTTTTGGTCTTTTCAATCATTCAAAGTGGAACAACAATTGACCTTTGGCAAGAGTCATTATTTTCCATCTTGGCAGGCAATTGACTTCTAAACATGGTTGTGCTTATCCTTCCCTCACTTGGCCTTATTACATCATCAATTCATTTTATGGGGGCAAGTGTTATTTCTCCTAATTACAATTGTTCACCCTGTTTGCATCATTGGTGACTATTCTTGTTTCCTTCAAGTAGCATTTTCTTGGTTGTTTGTAGGCAATTTGATTTGGAGACCACTGTTACTTCCTTTCTAAGCACTAACAACGGTTCAACTTCCCTGAGCAAGCAATGTGTCAATTTCTTGGCAGGGGCAATTATCATTGATGATAGGGGAGAATGATTTCCTAGTCTAGATTGCAACAATCGCCCCTCTTTCAATAGGGGTCCTTCTTGGGCCAACAAATATGTTTTATTTATCATACGGGATAAAGAATGAAAGAGGGACATTTCCTTAGGTTGAAAGGGGGCAAAGGGCAAAGATGAGTCCTTCAAATGGAGAGAAAGGAAGAGAGAAAAGAGAAGCAAACTCTCTTTGGTAGGAATCATTGTTCCTTTGAGAGCAACCACAAACAAGGAAAGAAGATAGAGAGAGAAGAGAAGAAAATTAGAGGAGCTAGGAATGGATCTGTAATTTATCCATTTAGGGCAATGAAATCGTCCATTGGTGCATTTACTAATTGTATGATATGAAGGCTCATATAAGCATGGTTGTAAGCCTATAATGAACAAATTTAACAATTTAATGCAAGTTATGTTGTCTTTGCTTCTGTATAGTGTGCATGTGTTAGTGAATGTTAGGCTGCTTCGTTTAGGTCGTCCTTTGTTGGGGCCCCTACCTAGACAACATTAAAAGAATATTAATAGCCATTATTTCATTAACCATATTAGCCATCTACAAAGAAACTCTTAAGAGCAAGCACCAATTTCATTAAAGAAGAAAAGTGGAAAATGCAATATGAAGAATTAAAACAGTAAAAGTGAATCAAAAATTCTAATAGATATGATAAATATCAAAAAATTAATGCAAACAAGCAGCTGAAGCAATTAAAATTCCACCTAGATTTGTAACATTGGTGTCAAAGAGGAACTGAACTTTGGCCCTGTTGTGACCTATTTCACACATCGCCCCATTGCAAATGGGGACCGCCTTCTTTTTGCTTTTTGCTTTTTTGCCTCGGCAGCGCAACTGCTTATCACTATTTTATTTACAGTGAGGAGTTAGAGTTCTCTGGAAATCATCTGAGCCAAGTAGAGAATTCAAGCCTGTATCAATGCCTAGATGTCATGGAAGTGCTCAGAAGGACCGGTAGACGAGGAACGCTATTGCTTCGAGTCAATTCTAACACTTCCTATTTTTTAGGGATTCTGCTTTTTTGCTTTTTGCTTTTTTGATTTTTGGCATTTTTAGGCCATTCTGGAGTTCCTATTTTTTAGGGATGCTTTTTTGCTTTTTTCTATTTTTGGAAAGTTTCTATTTCGAGGTCCCACTGATCATGAAGTCAACCCTCCTCCAAATTGAGAGAAATCAACATGAAAATCAAAGTAAATGGTAAAAAAGTTGGCAAAAATGGCTAAGTCTGGTAATGTGCGCCCATGAGAAGGAATGGCAGGCCAAGCATGAAGTCTGCCCTTGCCTCTAGCAAGCCAAAGGCAGGCACTGGCAGGCCAAGCTCCAAGTCCGCCATGTCTCGAGAAACCTCCAAGTCTGTCATGTCTTGGCAAGTCTCCAAGTCCGCCATGGCACAAGAGGCCTCCAAGTCCGCAATTGGAAGGAAGGATGTCCAAGTCCGCCATGGCAAGGAGAGAGGTCAAGTCCGCCCATGGCTTGATGAAGGGTGAAGTCCGCCCTGGGAGAGAATGGAAGAAGAAGGGTGAAGTCCGCCCTTGGACAAATGAGATGCAAAGTCTGCCCAAGCCAAGTGAATGGCAAGACAAGACATGAAGTTTGCCCTTGGACAAGCATGACTAAAATGCGCCAATGGCAAGGAAGAGTGTGAAGTCCGCCCAACTTATGATGATGAAATTTTTCTAAGGCATAGAAAAATAAAATATGCCTAGAGAGAGAAGGGATCAAGCTGGCATAAAATTCACTCCTCGGCATGACGGAACAAAATTCTAAGGCACGGAAGGAAGAAATGTCTGGCAAGGCAAGCACCAAGTCCACCCAACTCAGCATGAAACAAATTCCTAGGGCATGAATAAAATACAAAATGGCAAAGAGATTTTCAAGTTCACCCAACCCAGAAGGAGAGAGAAAATTTGAAAATTTTGACTAAGTCAAATGTCTGGCTAAGTATAAAGTCCGCCACAAGAAGAGAAGTGTCTAAGCATTGGCAAATTTCACCCAAAGCAATGGCAGGCACAAGGCAAAGCCCGCCTTCCAACAGGGAAGCATGTCCAAGCATTGGTGAAGTCCGCCATGAAGATGTCCAGCCACAGGATCAAGTGCGCCTAGAGGAAAATGCATCTCGTCCGGCCAACTTCAAAGTCCGCCCTTGGCATGAAAATCTTGAAGTTCGCCCCCCTCCCCAACATGATGAAAGTTTCTAAGGCATGGAAAAGGCGTGATTGGCAAGAAGACTCCAAAGTCCACCCTCAAGCAAGATGGAAAATATCTAAGGCATGAAGTGCCTAGAGGAGAGATGTGAGATGGCAAAGAAGCTTCCAAGTCCACCCTTGGCAAGAGGAAAATTGGCGAATCTATTGAGAAGTCCGCCCAACTTTGGAGGGAAAGAAAATTTCTAAGGCATTGGCAAAGTGCGCCAAGCATGAGAATGTCTAAGCACTCACCAAGTTCACCTAGTATGAAGATGGCAGGCCGAAGACAAAGTCTGCCCAAAAGGAAGTGCACATGGTCTAGCCAAAGACGAAGTCCGCCAAAGCATGTCTAGCCAGCCTTGAAGTCTACCATGCACTTATCTAAGCTAGCTTCAAAGTCCGCCTTGTCCAAGACACAGCTAAGTCCGCCAAGGAGAAAGAAAAAGAATTGGCTTGCCAATGACGAAGTCCGCTCAAGCATAATAGAAAATTGGCATGACATGTGCCAATGTCCGCCAAGGTTAGAAACAAACATGGTAGAATTTTCCAAGAGGAAGCAAAAAATGGCTAAGTATGGAATTTTCCTACAATAAAAGGATCAAATTTTGACTAAGTATTGGAAAGAAAACAGGAAAAATGAAGAGACATAAAGAGGAAATGAATAAAATTCTTGCCCAAGGATGGAGTTTGCCCTACTTAGCACAAGCCAAACTCAAAATTGAAGACAAATCCACAGGCAAAGTTCATTTGAGCATAAAGATGGCCAAAATCTTGGCTAAGTGTTGGATGGTCCACATGAAGGCATTACAGAATGAAATTGAATAACCAAAATTTGGCTAAGTATGGGAAATACTTCACAAAGAAAGTTCCAATTTCCTCCATTTTGGCGAAAGCACAGGAGACTTCTTCTCCATATTTAGGGCACTAGAAGGAATTTCAAAGCAATCAGGAAGGAAAAGTTCAACAACTACTCCAAGGGGTGACTTCCAGACTTCAAATGCAAGTGAGAAAAAGAAATCAAAATCCCAAAGGAAATCCAAGGTCAAAGCTAGGAAGGAACAAACACAAAGAACAAAGTCGTCGGCAAAGGAAGATATTCTAAGGCAAATGCATGGAAAAAGAACCAGCTGACCAAGGAGGACATCCAGCACGCTGAGGTGGCGCCTCGTCGTCTTCCAACCAATCAAATTATTCCAAGTCAAAATATCCATGAAATTGGTTTATATTTAGCAAGAGGGAAAAGTGTCCCCGAATATAATTTTCTCATTGGTCCAGAGGTAGTTAATTATGACAAGCCCTAATTAGGGTTTTATTTTGTAATCTCGATCGTTGAGTCCAAATCAATCTTGGCCATTGAATTGTAATCGGGGAGCCTATAAATTGAGCTCGCCCCTCATTTGTAATTGGTGAAGTGAGTTGTATAAGATTGTTGCGACAAAACTATTTCCATTTATAAAAGCTCTTGTGCATGATTTGCTAAGAACCACTTTTGTTTTCAAGTAGTGTGCAAGGTTTTCATACTTCTCCTTCAACACTTAGAGTAGACTTAAATTAGTATTTTATTTATATGTTTGTTAGTGAATAATAGATTTGATAGCAGTGGTGGATGAAATTAAGCTCATACTTTTGTTGAATGGATGATTTGCATTCAATGTGTAAAGTTAGCCTGAGCTCTTAAGTTGTGGATTCTTAACTTCAGTTTGGGTAATTATTTATTCAAGCATGAAAATCATCATCACCTCCGTTGAAGATTGCACCCGCTTTGCGTAGTTGTCTGAAGGAGGCGAAACAAAGTGTGGTTTACCCCATTTTATCTAGTCACTGTCGTCTCTTTATTTCTTAGGAGTAGCTTAGACTTCTAAACCCTTATCCTTTTGCACTTTTTTTTGGAAAATCTAAAATATCCGATAAAAAGAGCCTTCAATGATAAAATTGTCTAAGTCCTCAACTTGCAAACAAATTTAACGTAAGTCCCCTTGTGATTACCAACAAATCACAACGCCCACTGGCCTTATCCACATGTCATGACCTGACCAAAGAAACATTGGAGTTATTGCATAATCTTCTTAGCCTACGCATTAACTTTTCAAGAGAGGATAAAGTGTCCTTGGGCATTTTATTCTGTGTTCGGTGGCGTATTCAAAACACACACCAACAGGTTCCAATTAAGAAAATTTGGTTTTTGGCACTATCTCGTTTGACGTTCCATCAAAGAGGAACAAAAAAGAGATGGAATCACGATATCGAATTTTGACATCAACTAAAGTTAAACATAGTTAGGTTGGCATAAAGTAAAATTAAACATAGTTAGGTTGGCATCAATGTTGCATTTAACATTGTTAGTACTAGCACTAAAATTGGTGTTGCTAATAGAACATGGTCCAACTAAAAAGGGTTATTTTGGTTCTACAAAAGCTTTGGCTAATGGCGATTTCATGACTTAACTAGATATGCTCAACATTGAAACCAATACAAAAGCTAGCATAACTTCAGTTAAAATTAATATCTAATCTTTGAAGGATTAGAACACAAAATGACAAGATTGTGGTGCAGTCACAGACGGAGGGTCCAGAAAGGACTATCCAACCGTTCAACTTAGAGTCAACACAGTGGAAATATCACAAGAGATATTGATCAAAAAACATGAACTTTCATTGATTCAATAACTGGAAGTCTTACATGCATCATATGCGAAATAATTAGGGCTCACAAGCCTACCGCAAGGGCATTACAACATTACATCTGGCCAAAGGCCTTATTCAGCAGTCAAATTTGAATATCTGAAGTATTTGAATTCTAATCCTAAATCTAATCACTAACTACTAAATGACTTAATTGATCCTCCATTACAATGAAATGATCTTAAATATGATTCTCCAACTCCAACAAAGGTATGCGTCGACCTCAAGGGTTTACAAACCCAATGAATGATCAAACGTGAAGGTCGACCTCCAAAACATGAAAGATAATTCTTTGCGAAATGAAATGTATTGCGGATCTCCAAGATAGATCCCCTTGGACCCAAAATAACTCGAATGATGATCCATTAAGCTCTACAAGCTTCGAAATAGGTATGCACAACAGTTTTGGACCAGGTCAAACCCAAATACTTTGTCTGTGAATTAACAGTGAAATTCTGAGAGCGATAATTTTTTGAAAACAAATGCAAATGATCTAAAATTGGATATGATGTAGATGACCTTGTGTACATGCTCTATCCTGCTCCGCAAGCTGAGAAACGATAATGTGGTGAAATGCGGAATGAAATGTTGAAATTGCTACAAACTGAAATGCAC
This sequence comes from Sequoiadendron giganteum, assembly GCA_007115665.2. Lineage (NCBI taxonomy): Eukaryota > Viridiplantae > Streptophyta > Pinopsida > Cupressales > Cupressaceae > Sequoiadendron > Sequoiadendron giganteum. The sequence goes on from CM021106.1 coordinate 131,757,766, forward strand.
GAAAAGAAATGTTTTTGGTTGATACAGGATAGCTTTACAACCAGGGATGCTCCTGCATTAGACACCCGAGGTTGGAAAAAAAGTGAGTCCCTCACTTTCCAGGAGCTAGAGGAAAACCAAAGTGGTCCACCTCAACTTGAGAAACCCATGATGAATCCTTCACTGGTATGCCTTTCCACTTAACCAAATATTCCTTGTACTGCTTGTTCCTAGTGCTCCTTCCAATTTTGGTATCCAAGATCTGCTCAATCTACTCCAATGGTTGATGTGGTAACTACTCCTTCAAATCAGCTTTTGTGTCACTTCCATTTGATTGTCCTTCAAGGTACTCCTATATGTCTACAATATTGAAGATAGGTGATATACCCAATGTCTTTGGTAACTCTATTTCATATGCATTTCCTGAATCAAACTTATTGAGAATCTTACATGGTCCAAACTTCCTCATCTTCAGCTTATTGTATGTTCCCACTGGAAATCTTTCCTTTCTGAGATATACCATTACTTCATCTCCAACAGTGAACTCTTTGTGCCTCCTTTTCTCATTTGCCTTCTCTTTGTACTTACTTTTCATGTTCTCCAAATGTTTTTGAGCTTGACAATGCAATGTCTCCATGAATCTTGCAAACTCTTATGCTTTTGCACTCCTCTTATTCTCCATACTAATGTTTCTGAGCTCTGCAACACCTCTGGGATGTACTCCTCTCACAATCTCAAATGGTGTCTTCCCTGTACTCCGGTTCACTGAATTATTGTATGCAAACTCTATTTGCGGTAGAACTATATCCCAATTTCTTGCTTTATCTCTAACCAAACATCTTAACAAGTTACCCAAACTTTTGTTTACAACTTTTGTTTGTCCATCAATTTGTGGGTGGTATACTAAACTGAACTTCAAATCTGTCTTCATCTTCTTCCACAACGTTCTCCAAAAGTATCCAATGAACTTGGTGTCCCTGTCTAAAACTATACTCTTAGGTAATCCATGCAATCTCACAATCTCCTTGAAAAATAAGTCAACAACATGCACAAAATCATTAGTCTTCTTGCAAAGAATGAAATGTGACATCTTAGAAAATCTATCCACAACTGCCATTATAGAATCATATCCTCTTTGTGTTCTTGGTAATCCCTGTTGAACATTTTGTCATTGATGTCAAGTTGGTTGAGCTACCTACTTGTCTACTTGAGCCACCTACCTGTGTGTTGAGCTTCTTGCTTGCTTGCTTGAGCTACTTAGCTGCTTGGTTGAGCTGGTTGCCTGTATGGCTGAGATTCTTGCCTATTTGCATCAGTTGCTTGCTTGGTTGCTTCAGCTATCAGCTAGTTTGCTTTGTCATCATCTATGTGCCAAATCAGCATGATTGGTCAATGGTTGAAAAGTCAGATTTGAACTTAGTAGATTCTTTTTAAAGGCACGATTTCTCTACTTGTGGGTGGCTAATATTAAAGGTATTTGTGGAGACGACTCCTCTTTATTTAGGCATTTGTTTTCTATCAATTCTCATTTAACAAGTCATGGCTTATTCAATTTATCATCGCTATTTTTAGACGAAAATAAAAGTCGTGATGAAGAGTTTTGTGGGTGTATGTAATTGTTGAGTTGATATTTTTTAACGTTTTCAGAGTGGCTGTGACTTTATTTGAAAACAAGTTAATTTTGTTTCATCCTTATCTTCAACGACGGCTCATGGTATTAAGTTTTTTGAGCATTAATATTGGAGGTTTATTTAAGGTGCTTATGGCGGCTTGACTCTATTTTTGAGTCTGACGATGTCTTAATGAATATGTTGTTGAACGGCTTATACATATTTGGAGTGGCTTATGAATATGTCGGTTTTCTATGAATGGGGTGACTACTTTTTCTATAAAAAATCGCAAATCTATTATGGTGTTTTTAAATTTGTTTTGACTCTGCCATATCATTTTTTTATGAAGTATGAAAATTGGAGTTTGGATATTTTCTGGAGGTCGATAAAAAACAAGAGGTTGTGAGTGTGAGCTAAAAATGGGAAACTGTTACTCTTGGAGCAGTTTGTTCAATCTGAATGCTTTTATTTTGATTGGAATTACTCTTTTATTATTGGCATGTGATTTTTGAGTGCGCTGGGTGTATTCATATCGAAGTCTATCAATATCTTTAGCATATGCATGTACAAGGAGGACGTGAATTGTTTTTGTGTCATGTGTTTCACTATGTATTGTGCTTGCCTTAGAGCCGTTTGTATTAGCTCCCGACATTGCCTATGGAGTAAAAAAAATTTATTTTTGAGCGATTGATTTTGGAATGAATAGAGTCTTCAATATCTAGAGTGTATTTGTCATGGAAGTCTAAAGTTGTCTTTTTTTGAATTTTTCTATTGTGTATGCTTCAAAAACTTGTTGTTACCTTAAGGACGTAGACTATGTAATGATAAGCAGCATAAGGCATCTGTGTGTTGTGCACTCAATTTACATGTGACAAACTTTTATGAGTTGTGGATAATATTTCATTTTGAGTATGGTGTAGGGTGTGGTTCAAGCTACAGAGTGCAATATTATGAAAGTGCAGCAAAGAGTTGTTTCAAATTTCCAGGTAAAGTTAATTGTTTTGCAAATCAAATCAAAAATTTGAAGCTGGTGCTTCAGCAACACTGGAGTTGGTGCTTCAAAGGAGAGTTGGTGCTCACTTATGTAAACAGGGTCGATGCCCTTTGGAGTAATAAAAGCAATATTTTGCCGTGGTTTTTTACCCAAAAGGGTTTTCCACGTAATCCCGGTGTTCATACTTATTCATGGTGTTTTATGTTGTTGTTAATGTTTTGATATATGGTTTTAAGTTTTACAGTTTTGAAATACTGATTCATCCCCCCACCCCCTCTCAGTATTTCATGTGTGCTCTTCAATCCCAATATGAAATCCATGCTTATATCTTCCCAAGGTCTCTCTGATACTGTCAAAGGTTTATATAATCCAGTATTCTGACTACTCCTTTTTGCTACTTGACAAATTCGGCAACATTGAACATATTTCCTGACATCCTTATATAATTGCGGCCAAAAATAGTGTTCACCCACCAAAGCTACTATCTTATCCACTCCAAAGTGTCTTGCTAGTCCTCCACTATGTTTCTCCTTAATCAGTTGTGAATACACAACTGATTTCCCTTGAACAACATGTCTTCTTGAAAGATATAATCTAGCCATTGACTCCGGTCTGTCACTACTAATTCTTTACATGCTCTCCAAGCTTCAGCAAAATCTGGATCATCTTCATACATATGCTTCAATTCTTCAAATCCCAATACTTCTATTCTCATCTCTATCAACAAATTTTTCTCCTACTCAATGCATCTGCAACTTTGTTTGACTTGCCACTCGTATGCTTCAATACAAATGTATAACTCTGCGAGAACTCAACCCATCTCATATGTCTTTGGTTCAACTTTCCTTGACTGTTCAAATACTACAAAGCTTGATGGTCAGTATACAACACAAATTCCTTAGGCAACAAATAATGTCTCCACTTCTTCAAGGCTTGAATTATGGCATAGAATTCCTGAACATAAATCGAATATCTTCTTCTAGCATCATTCAACTTCTCACTTAAATAGGCTATAGGTCTTCCTTCTTGACTCAACACTGCTCCTATTGCATTTCCACTTGCATCACAATCAACTTGAAATACTTTGTCAAAATCAAGCAATGCTAATACTAGCTATTTTGTCACTTTTTGCTTCAACAATTCAAAACTTCTTTGTGCTTTGGATGTCCACTTAAAATCTTTCCTATCTCCTCTCATTGTCTCAATCATAGGTGTGCAAATGCCACTAAAGCTTCTAATAAACTTCCAATAGAAACTAACCAATCCATGAAATGATCTTACCTCTCCAATGTTCACCGATCTAGGCCACTCAACAATTGCTCTACCCTTCTCAAGGTCCATCTTGAATCCTTCAAAAGCAATAACAAAACCCAAGTACACCAACTCTATCTTCATAAAGCTACACTTCTTGACATTAATCAATAACTTCTCTCTCTCAGCCTTTGCAATACTTGTCTAATGTGCCACAAATGTTCTTCTCTAGTCTTATTGAAAATCAGAATATCATCCAAGTAGACAATGACAAACTTACCCAATAATTTCTTTAGTACCTCATTCATCAACCTCATGAAAGTGCTAGGTGCATTGGCCAATCCAAAAGGCATCACTAACCACTCATACAATCCTTCATTAGTCTTAAACATAGTCTTCCATTCATCTTCTCCTCTAATTTTGATCTAATGATATCCACTCTTGAGATCAATCATTGTGAAATGCTTTGCTCCACTCAAACAATCCATAATGTCATCCATCCTTGGCAATGGAAAACGATAATTGACAATGATCCTATTGATTGTTCTCGAGTCTGTACACATTCTCCACTCTCCATCTTTCTTTGGTGCAAGTACAAGAGGTACCGAACATGGGCTTAAGCTTTCTCTGATCAATCCTTTCTTCAACAATTCTTGTATTTGTCAATTCAATTATGCATTCTCTGTCAATGTCATTCTATGTGTTGCCTTGTTTGGCAAACTTGCTCCCGGTATTAGGTCTATGTGACGACTGATACTCCGAACTGGTGGCAATCCATCTAGTACATTCACTAATATGATGTCTTCATACTCTGTCAACAGTTCTACTACCTCTTCATTCTCTACAGTAAAATTCTCTACCTCTAGTTTACCACCCTTCATTGGTATCAATGCAAAACACATTCTCATGCCTCAATCCATCCAAAAACTTCCTTCCATCTACCAAACATAGCCTAGCAATGCTACAAACTTTATTTTTGTCCTCTTCCTCCAAAGGTATCAACTTAATTCTCTTGCCATTTGAAGGTCACAATATAAGCATTCCTTCTTCCATCATGAATAGCTTTCCTATCATATTGCCATGGTCTTCCTAACAATAAATGGCATGCATCCATGGGTATAATATCACACAAAACGTCATCATGATATGATCCTATATGAAATTTCACCAAACATTGTTCATTCACCAATATCTTATGTTTATCTTGAATCCATGCTATCCTATAAGGGCTTGGATGTTTCAATCTCTTCAAATTCAACTTGGTTACCATCTCTTTTGAAACTAGATTATCAGTGCTACCACTATCAATGATAACTTTACATACCTTTCCTCCAGATTTACATCTTGTTCTAAACAAACTCTTTCTTTGTGGTGGTTCCTCAATTACTTCTTCATGCATCAATGCTCTCCTCATCACCAATGATTCACCTTTCTCTAGCTTCCCAACGAAATTCGGAGATCCAGCAGATTCTTCCACATAAGTTGTTTGTCTGATATGCTTTGTTTTCTTACCGATGCTTCCTTGATGGCATTCACATGATATGATCCTATATGAAATTTCACCAAACATTGTTCATTCACCAATATCTTATGTTCATCTTGAATCCATGCTATCCTATAGGGTTTGGATGTTTCCATCTCTTCAAATTCAACTTGGTTTCCATCTCTTTTGAAACTAGATTATCAATGATACCACTATCAATGATAACTTTACATACCTTTCCTCCGAATTTACATCTTGTTCTGGACAAACTCTTTCTTTGTGGTGGTTCTTCAATTACTTCTTCATGAATCAATGCTCTTCTCATCACCAATGATTCACCTTTCAAAGATCCAGCAGGTTCTTCCACATAAGCTACTTGTTCGATATGCTTTGTTTTCTTACCGGTGCTTCCTTGATGACATTCAAATGCTCTATGTCCTTCACCTCCACACTTGAAATATGTTCAGGAATGAACTGGTAATTGCATTTTCTATTAAACTGAAAAGGAGGTTACAATAATATATATCAGTGACAAAGCACTGAGAACATTGAATAAACAAACCTACTAGAGCTACTTACAGCTGTAGACATTAAATGTCTACCTACCAAGAACAGCAAATATCTAATCTACTTCGGTACAATAATAATTGACCATTAAATACAAAGAATTTAATATTCTAACATCCTCCCTTAATGGTCAATAGGTCAAAAACACCAAGATGCCCCCTGAATTTGACAAATTTATTTGGGCTCAGAGACTTGGTGAGAATATATGCAGTCTAATCCGTTGTTGGAACATACTGCAACTGAACTGATTTGTCTTCTACCTCGACATGCTTGGTGCGTTCATGGAAGACTGGATTTTTGGCGAGTTTGAGCACCCCTTGATTATCAGTGTACAAAGGTGAAGGGCCTGCTTGTGACATGTGCATGTCGAAAAGCATCCTGCAGAGCCAAACTGCCTCACATGCTGCTTTAACGGTTCCTCGATATTTTGCTTCAGTTGAGGAAAGAGCCATTGCCTGTTGCTTCTTGCTAGTCCATGTTTCAATACCTGTACCCAAACTGAATACATATCCAAAAGTAGATTTTCGGTCATCCACTGAACCTGCCCAATCTGAATCTGTATAACCAATCGGCTTTGGATCCTTGCATCTACCATACAAAATGCCATAATCTGAAGTGCCTGTAACATATCTCAGCACACGCTTCGCTGCAAGCCAATGATCAACTTTTGGAGTTGTCATGAAGCGAGAGATGTAGCTCACTGCAAAACTAATGTCAGGTCGAGTGGCAGTGAGGTAGATGAGATTGCCCACGAGTTGCCTGAATGTCGTTTCATCAACCGGAGGTGAATAAGAGTTGGCTGATAACTTCAACCCCTTCTCCAAAGGTGTGGAGGCAGGTTTGCAATCCTGCATCAGAAATTTGTGAAGCAGACTCTGAGCGTATTTTGACTGAGAGATAAAGATACCATCAGCGGTCTGCCAAACTTCAAAACCCGAACAATAATGGAGAAGCCCCAAATTTGTCATGTCAAAAGCCTGACACAAATCCTGTTTGATTGCTGCAATCAAATGTGTTGAACTGCCAGTAATGATCAAGTCACCAACATAGATAACAAAAAACAAAACATCACCACCAGAGTGCTTGACATACAGATTAGTGTCAGAAGGACTGCGCTGAAAACCATGATCAACCAAGTACTGACCAATCTTGATTTACCATGCACAGGGAGCCTGTTTCAGTCCATAGATTGCTTTCACGAGCCTGCATACCTGTTGTTCTTTGTCGGCAACCTTGAAACCAGGAGGCTGCGTCATGTAAACTTCTTCCTGCAACTCATCGTTGAGAAAGGCACTCTTGACATCCATCTAATGAACTGTCCATCCGAATTGGGCTACAATAGCGAGAAGAAGACGAATTGTGCTCATCTTGGCAATAGGAGCAAAAGTCTCCTCGTAGTCAATGCCCTCCCGCTATGTGAACCCCTGAGCAACTAACCTTGCCTTGTATTTATCCAAAGTGCCATCGGCATGATACTTGACCTTGTATACCCATTTGCAATTGATGGGTTTCTTCCCAGGAGGAAGATCAAAAAGAATCCAAGTGTGATTCTTCAGAAGACTATGGTATTCTGTCTGCATAGCCTTTTCCCACTCTGGAATTCCTTTAGCCTCTGAATATGTCTGAGGCTCATAGATGTTGTGTATGTTGGCCATGAGAGCAAAATTGACTGTGTTGGGCTGCTTGCTCTTTCTGCGAGCTGATCTGCCCTCAACAAGTTCATCATTATGAAGATCTCCGATAGTCTGCAGCCACCACTTAGGCCGACGAGTAGAAGTACCAACATCTGAAGGAGGAGAAACAGCATCTCCTAGGATTTCTAGAACAAAGTCATCTGGAGATGAATCCTGAGGAAGATCAGGTGGTGCTATATCATGACCGGTAGACTCCTCATCTTCAGAGTCTGAAGGCTCTGAAGCCCTCCCATCAGGGGAACCAAGAGGAAGACGAACACCATCATTAGGAACTTTCGTAGGCTGATCCTTAGGGCTGGTAGTAGGAACAAATGGACCAATAGTCTCATCAATCACAACATCACGATTGAATATGAGACGATCCGTCTCCACATCAATCAACCGGTATGCCTTGTGATTGTCGCCGTAACCAGTAAACATAAGTTTTTGGCTCTTGGAGTCCAACTTGGCACGCTTGGCTTCTGGAATCCATACATGAGCGGTAGAACCAAAGACTTTCAGATGGCCCACTTTAGGCTTACGTCCTGACCAGGCTTCTTTTGGAGTCATCTTCTTAACGGCCTGTGTAGGTGACCGATTCAGGAGGTAGACAACAATATAAACTACTTCAGCCCAATATTTCTTAGGTACATTCCTGTACTCCGGCATAGAACGAGCCATTTCAATAAAGGTGCGATTCCTACGTTCAACGACACCATTTTGTTGAGGGGTGTATGGTGTGGTGAGTTGGCGTTTGATGTCGTGTTGAGCACAAAAAGTGGAGAAGTCAGTTGAACAAAACTCCCCCCCCCATTATCTGACCTTAGAGTAACAATGTGAGAACCCGATTCCTTCTCAACTAAGGCCTTATGCTACTGAAATTTACTGAACACATCTGATTTATTTTTCAAAAAATACACCCACATTTTTCGACTGAGATCATCAACAAATAATAAAAAGTACCTGGACCCAGTAACAAATGGAGTGTTCATTGGTCCACAGACATCAACGTGAACCAATTGAAGTACCTTGGAGGCTCGCCAAGAATCACCATCCGAGAACGGTGTTCGATGTTGCTTTCCAGCTTGACAGGCTCCACAAACTCCATGATTTTGAGTTTGGATCTCAGGTAGACCAGCAACCAAACCCTCCCAAGACAGTTGAGAGAGATAGTGCACATTCAAGTGCCCATAACGTTGATGCCAAAGTTTGTTGATGGAAATACTCCTGGCTGCTAAAGCATGCTCTTGAGAATCATCGGAATCAGCAAGTCTACACAGACCATGATCCTCAAGTCCCATGGCAATCGTAGTGCGTGTTGCCTTATCAACAATGTTGCAAGTGGACGAACTGAAAATGACATCCAACTGGGGAGAATGCTTCATGATCTGGCTAACAGAGAGAAGATTATGTTCCATGCCTGGAACATAGTAGACATCAAGAAAGATTAAATTTCTTCCACCAGAGTGAATCTAAACATTGCCCTTACCGACAACGGTGTACTCTTTGCCGCCTCCAAAGATCACCGAATCAGTGAATGGTTCATATTTGGTGAACCAATCTCGACGATGAGTAAAATGCCGAGAAGCCCCTGAATCAATATACCAGGCAAAAGATTGGACTGGATCTGCAGTTCTCTTGGCCATAAAAGCATAGAATGCAGACTCTTTCTGCTCAGTGCGCTCCACGGCATTTGCCTTTGGTTGAGACCCTCCTTGCTTCTTTTGTTCAGAAGCCATCCGAATTCGACAATCAGCCTTGATGTGACCATATTTATGGCAATAATTGCACTGAACGTTCTTTTTCTTCTTGCTGTCCTATGAAAAACCAAAGCCTTTCGGCTGAGAAGTCTGAGCCTTCTCTTTGTTCTTAGCAAAAGATTTGAAAGAGAACGCTTGCTCTATGGAGGTGGAACTGGTACTACTTCCAAACTGTTGTCGCCAGTGATCCTGCTGCAAGAGCTTGTTGCAAAGATCTTCAAATTTGAGATCAACATTGGTGGAGGTGATATTCAACGTCTCGATGAAATGCTCATACGAATGCGAAAGACTCTTCAAAGTAATGACGACCATGTCTTCTTCCTCCATTGTCCGACCAATCACCTCCAACTGATCACGAATGTCCTTAATCTTCGTGAGATGTTCCTGTAAGGACATTTTCTCATCCATCATGATGGAAAAGAGCATGTTCTTGAGAAAGAATACTTTGCTCTTGTCGGAGGTTTCATGAAGAGCTTTCAAATGATCCCAGATTTCTGGAGCAATTTTGCCAAACAGTACCTGAGGTAGCTGCTCATCTGTGACTGAGAGTTTGATGAGCATGATGGCTTCCCGGTTGCGTTCATCCCATTTGTCCTGGTCCTTTCCGACTACAGTGGGACGAGTTGAGTTCCCCGAAACGATCTGATCAAGGCAACGATATTCGAAGATCGTAATCATGCGTTGTTTCCAGGTGTTGTAGTTCTTCCCGTTGAACTTTTGGCTGCTTTCGAGCATGATATTTGTCTGACATGCCATCACATACCCTGCGGTCAAACTAGTGAAGGCAAAACAAAAACAAAAACTGCACAAATTCAAAGATGAAACCCTAGCATGAATTTCGAGACACTTTGAAGACAAACCAAAAGATTTGAAGAGTACCCAAAAAAGGATGCTGAAAACCTAGAAAATTTCTTCAACATCCAATTGCACAAATTTCGAGGCACGTAAGTCGAGGTACACAAAAAAAACGGTAGACAACCCAATTGAGATCTGGGAAAACCCACAAGGAATCTGCAATCAAAAAAATTTTCTGACCTCAAACAAGAGAAATATTCATGAAACCCTAGCAGCTGGTCATGTTTTCAGAAAAAATCTTGAAAAACGTCTTAAAAAATGTCACAAATCGCAGCCAAGTGTAGAGATTCGCATCCAAGACTAGGATCAAAAAATGCAACCAGAGAACGCCCAGAAATCACGGCTCGAATCTCCAAAAATCGTGCTCAAGTGTTCATATTTTTCACAAAAATGCAGCAAATCGCGCCAGAAAATTCGTGAAAAATGAGCAAATTTTTTTTTTTTTAATTTTTTAGTTCTGAGAATGACGCCCAACAGCGGAAGAGAACAAAGTTGTGCCCAGTTTCAGGACACGACTAGGACACAAACAAAACCCGAAAAAAAGTTAAAGGAAAAAAAACTTTCGAATTATGACCTACAAGCCCACGAAAAATTTTTATCACAAATTTCCCTTAAAAAATTGTGCCCAAAAAGCCTAGTTTTGCTCTAATACAATGTTTAGGAATGAACTGGTAATTGCATTTTCTATTAAACTAAAAAAGAGGTTACAATAATATATATCAGTGACAAAGCACTGAGAACATTTAATAAACAAACCTACTACAGCTACTTACAGCTCTAGACATTAAATGTCTACCTACCAAGAACAATAAATATCTAATCTACTTAGGTACAATAATAATTGACCATTAAATACAAAGAATTTAATATTCTAACAAAATAGGTTCCTCTTAATGGTCTCTTCTCAAATCTTCCTTCATCTCTCCTATATCCATCATTGCGATAGAAATTATGACCTCCTCAGTCACTGCGGTAGAAATTTCTATCTTCTCTTCCTTTGCGGTATGAACTACAATCCTTTTCTTCACTACGGTAGGATTTTCCATCTTTGTTTTGCTCTGCATAAGGTCTTCTCTCTCTGGATTGTGATCCACTGCTTTGGGATCTTCCTCTTGCACTTCTCTACCTCTGCTCCAACTTCTTCTTCAACTTCTCCTCCACTTTCAGCGCAAACTAGTATGCTTCTTCAACTGATGTCATCTTCACCAGGCTCAATTCTTCTTGAATGTTTGTTCTCAGTCCATTGATGTACCTCGCAACCTTTTCTTTGCTTGCTTCACTATGTCTAGTCCTAATGATCATCTTGTAGAACTCTTCCGCATATTCCTTCACAGATCTCTCCTTCTACCTTTGGTTCTGCAATCTTTTCAACAATTCAAGTTCATAGTCAGCAAGTATAAACTGGTTCTTCAACTTTGTCACCATCCTATCCCACTTTATGATCTTCTATTTTCCTTTCCTATTCCTATCCAATTCAACTTCTTTCCACCATAAAGCAGCATGACCTTTCAACTTTGTTTTTTCAAATCTAACTCTTTCCGGATCTTCAATTTCTTCATATTCAAAGTATTCTTCCATATCATTGATCCAATCAATCAATTCCTCAGGATTTAAATTTCCCGCATAATTTTGAATTTCAATTCTAGGTCGCTTACCAATCTTTGAAATAGCTTTCAACAACTTCACTTGATCTGATTCTTATTCTTCTTCTTCTAGGGCTTCTTCATTTCGATTCGTAGCATGATCTAACTCATCATCGCTTTCATCCTCATGTCTAGGGTTTAAACCTTGCCTTCTATCTTCTTCTACTGCATCTAATCGAACTCACATTACTCGCATCATCTCTAACATTTCATCCATTCTTCTAGCAACATTCGCCACAACTGGCACTCTCCTTGGCGGCATCTCTCCCCATGGATCCAATGCAACTACCTCAATTCGACGATCTAGCTACAAGGGTTTCAACTGCCTCACAATCGGCGATCGGTTGAAAACACATGCAATCTACTACCTCAAGTTGGCGATCTGTTCACCACAAGGAATGCCTTCAAGACTCGCAAACTCACTTTGATACCACTTGGTGCAATCACAAATAGAGGGTCCAGAAAGGACTATCCAACCGTGCAACTTAGAGTCAACACAGCCGAAATAACACAAGATATCGATCAGAAAACATGAACTTTCATTAATTCAATAACTAGAAGTCTTACATGCATCATATGCAATTAGGGCTCACAAGCCTGTCACGAGTGCATTACAACATTACATCTAGCCAAAGGCCTTATTCGACAGTCGGATCTGAATATCCAAAGTATTCGAATTCTAATCCTAAATCTAATCAATAACTACTGAATGACTTAACTGATCCTCCATTACAATGAATTACAAATGATCTTAAATATGATTCTCCAGCTCCAACAAAGGTCTACGTCGGCCTCAAGGGTTTACAAACCCGATGAATGATCAAACGTGAAGGTCAGCCTCCAAAACATGAAATATAATTCTTTGTGAAATGAAACATATTGCGGATCTCCAAGATAGATCCCCTTGGACCCAAAATAACTCAAATGGTGATCCATCAAGCTCTACACGCTTCGGAATAGGTCCACAACAATTTTGGACCAGGTCGGCCCCAAATACTCTGTATGTGAATTAATAGTGAAATTTTGAGAGCGATAACTTTCAGATAACAAATACAAATGATCTGAAATATGGATGTGATATAGATGACCTCGTGTAGATGCTATATCCTACTCCACGAGCTAAGTAACAATAATGCAGAATGAAATGTTGAAACTACTACAAACTGAAATGTACGAAAATAAATGTTTTTGGCTGATACAGGATAGCTTTACAACCAAGGATGCTCCTGCATCAGATTGCAATTATAAGGATCAAAGCCTAGGGGCTTAAACTCTCTGAAACTTGGTGTCAATAAGGTTTGGTGACAACAAAAAGGATATTTGGCCACATTCTAGCATTTTGAGAAGCTCATTTTCTTAAGGTTTTAAAAAAATTAAACAAGTTAAAGGAGCAAAGGACATCTTTTGTCAATGCATATGAGATACTTGCAAATTGTCTAAGGTGGAAGGCACTTCCTTTCCAATTTTGATCACATATTTGGATTCCTTCCAAAATATGCCATTTCCACATAACACTCATGAGAGAAACAAATGCAAAACAAGTATTTAGAATCCATAATGCAAAAGAATAACAAAGCATACCACAAGATAACACTAGATGTACCCTAGAAAAACTTTTTCAAAGGAAAAACCCAACCTCCAAAAGCAACCGTTGTGTATTATCTCAAAAAAAAGATTACAATACACTTGCAAAGTCTCAATGCAAGGCCTCTAAAGCATCAAGCAACTCAATTGCACTCCTCCATGTGAACAAGCATATGAAAACCATGTAGCCACACATCCCAATCCATACTTCATCTAATAACATATGCAACCTACAAAAGATGCTCAATCCAAACTCTAACCAACAAGGCAAAAGAGCCAAAATCCAACCTCAACAAATACTCATGTGCTTGCTTTTATAGAACAAGCTTGCACAAGACCACTAAGTAGTATTACATAAACTGTGTGCTTCAAAACCACGAGTCTCAAAACCATAAACCTGCTAAACCATGAGCTTACTAAGCCAAGAACCTGGAAAATTAAATATTTTTCTCAATGTGACTCCCATAGTAAATATTTAACCAATGTCCCGTACAACATACAAGTATTCCCTGAGAATACCTATCTAATGTGGTAACAACATCTCTAGATGCACCAAGAATTAAGTAATTGTTTTTACATTATTAACAATGTTATTACGCAAGGTTCACAACATCTCCCAAAATTTTGTCATGTTTCAAAATTGTGTGTTCATTTGGATTCTGCTATTTAGGGCTTGAAATAACCATGTTCAATTTGATATCCATTGACCATCATATGGCATATTTGAGACTAGATCTTCCAAACGATAACTTGTCATGGATACTTTATTTTATCTCTTATTTAAAGAGTTGGATGGTATTTAAGTACATGTTATTTTTTGCACTCAAAGAAAATTTAAATGTTCTTAATCAAGCCAAATTATAAAATCCAATTTTGTTTAGGGTTTGGGAATCTATAATGGAGATGATTTCAATGGGCATGGGAGATTTTAGCTATTATGGATAATGATTTTTTTATCGCATTAGATGGATGGGTGGGACCATCTCAATATGTCAACATTATTATATCGAATTCAGCTTTCCTTGCAAAAGTTGGTTTCAAAGGTTTTTGAAGTCACTTATTTGACTGGAGGTAACTCCATAGATTGTGATCACTATGTTCATTTTAGAATTGTTGTGGTCTTGTGGACCATGGATAGGATCATGGTTTGTAGACTTGGTAATACTTTTAGGGTTCTAATGTATGGACCCCTTTTTGAGGTGTTCATTGCAAGTCCTATGAATGATAGGTTTTGCCGCTTGGATTTAAATTTTGGGAATGCATTTTTTAATTAAATAGATTTTGAGAGCTAGTACATATGATTGGTACATTGTATTTATCAACTTGGTGTTAGTTGACATATAGCTTCTATAGTTTCACCATCATCATTATTTCTATGGATGGCATGTTTTCAGTGATTTGGGCTAGCAACTTTATTTTTGTCAATAATGGGACTTTCACTTTATTCTCACATTTGTGTCAACATAGTAAAACTGTGATGTATGGATAACATTCTCTAACATATGCAGGTGAACAATTTCTCTATAAATATAAGGTTGTATTGTTGAATATAACTATTATTGTTAGTTGTGTGAAAGAATTTATGATTGTTGCCTCTCAAATTTACAACATGATATCAAAGCCAATGGTTAAACAAATAATAAAGTTCTAACAATATTTTTGACTTTGATATAGTTAGAATTGGAAGCTACCAAAAATTATGAGCCTTGGATTACCAAACATGACATTGATGATTTTAGGGTTGGAGAATAAAAGATGCTTTTCTAGTAGATTAAAGAATCTAGTATAAAGCATCATCTAAACATGATTGATTCATGATGTGCCAAAATTTTGCCTTAAGGATTGATCATAAAAATATTCAATGCATTTCCTCATAATTTGCTTTAAAATGAAGATTTTGTTGTTAAAGAAGTTGGCATCAAGTGGAAGATATTTGATTTATCCAAATATACTTTGGTCCAATATGGAGATGATTTTTAATCGTGCTAGAAAATTTGGTGTTGCCAAATTAAGCTCCAAAGGTGATGGATACCTTGTGCATTGATTGAACATTGTAAAGGATGTCATTGAAAGTGTCATGAGTGAACCCAACTAAGATTGTATGAAAATATAGGACTTGACATAATCATCAAGCAAGATGAATAAATTACATGAAGATGAATAGATTATGTGAAGATCTTCTTGATAGTTGTGTGTCAATCAACATAGGGTTGACTTTCCTTGTTCGTGTAAAAAAGCATTGACCATGAATTGAGAAATTGAGAATCGTATATTTAAATAGAATAGTGAATGTGTTTTTATTATGGTGTCGAAAACACCATGTATTAAGTTTCTAATAGTGTATGTGTATCACATTGTTCACCACAACCTAGAAACAAGCTTTGTAGCATCATGAGTTGGATACCACATAAACGTCTCGAGTTGGATTTTGTTGGTGTAATATTCTATTATACCTTATTTTGAAGTTTATTTAAGCTATTCCTATTTATTTACTTAGGTTAATTAGAAAATAAGAGCACATGCCATCTCCTTGATTGATGGTAGCACATGCCACCCCTACCTCATTCAACTCCTTGATTGACGATAGTTAGGTGCCACATCTCCCTCATCAAGATGATTTCACTTGGTCTTAAGTAATTCCTATTTATTTACTTAGGTTAATTAGGAAATAAGAGCACATGTCATCTCCTTGATTGATGGGAGCACATGCCACCTCTACCTCATTTAACTTCTTGATTGATGATAGTTAGTTGCCACATCTCCTTCATCAAGATGAGTTCACTTGGTCAACAAGGGAGTTCACTTGACACCTTTGCTCCTCTAGTTGATTCAGTCCTCTAATTTACTGCTCTTGTCTGAAATACTTGTCACCCTAACTTGTGCATCCTAGAGCCTATACATTGTAGTCTATTTCCTTGTTTTATATACCATGAATACAATTATCGGAGCGTTGTTTTTCTTATTGTTTGCATTTAATTTATTGCCATCTTATTTTTGTTCCTTGGTACAATCGTTGTTTACGAAAATATCTAACATGGTATCAAAGCAGGTCAATATGGGTAAAAATTTGATTTTCAAATTTGAGATAGTCTTTTTTTTCCCTAGCTCTATAGTCTTGCTTTTTTCCCTAGGTTTATAGTCTTGCAAATTGTTTGATTTTTTTATCACCCAAAGGAAGAGGCCTCAATGGAAGAATAGAGTTGTTTCATTGCATTCAAAAGGGTCAAATTAGCTAGAATGGGCTTTCATTTCATCCCCATCAAACACTATGAAGTCAATCTAGTGCAAATTTACCTTGAAGGGTTTGAATTTGCTTTTTGTAGACAACTCAATTTTTGAAGCACTTTGGTGCATAAAGGACCTCATCATTTGTGTCTAAGAGACCAAAAACCTGCAAATTGATATAAATTTGTCCAACTTGTGCAAAGTTGCAACAAAAGGCAAAAATAAAATTGCCCAAGCAAAAGGTCGTATGGCCTAGGCAATTATACAAGCAATTAGTTAGCAATTTTTTACTATAATTTTTTTGCTTTGCAATATTTTTATTTGAAAAATTTAGAATAAGAAAAAACAAAATCAACAAAAAATACAAGAAGCAAATCAAAAAATAAAAATAAGTTTATTATTGTTAATAGGTGTGAGGCATTACACCATACCCTATTGTGTGGTGGTAGTCCCCAAAGTGAGGCCTACCTCTATAAAAAAGCCATGATGAAAGCCCTTGTAGTGTATATTTCTCTGAGGCAGAGAAATATGAGGTGAAAGCCCTTCTAGTGTATATTTCTCTGAGACGGAGAAATATGAGGTGAAAGCCCTTGTAGTGTAGACGGAGAAATATGAGGTGAAAGCCCTTGAAGTGTATATTTCTCTAAGAGAGAAATATGAGGTGAAAGCCCTTGTAGTGTATATTTCTCTGACACGGAGAAATATGAGGTGAAAGCCCTTGTAGTATATATTTCTCTGAGGCAGAGAAATATGAGGTGCGAGCCCTTGTTCATCTCTGAGACTGAGATGAGACATCATGTTGAGTGACTCCATGACGATATCACGTTGAGGGACTCCGTGATGAACTCTTTTTCACAAATGGGTGTAGCCATTGCGAGTGTCATGTCAAGAGACTCCATGACATGGATATCTGAAAAGATACCTCTCTAGCTAAGAGGGAGTGTTGATGTAATAGCGGCGGGAGATATCTTTCTCTCTAATTCAAGAATATTAAATATTAAACAAATAATTGTTAAGGCAAGTCGGCCTTATTATAATTAATATTTTCTTTTCTTTAAGAGGCCGACCAAGTGAAGAGTTGCCTTGCTTGTGAAGAGTCACCTTGCATTGTATATATAGAAGGTGATGATCATCCATTTGATAATCAATTAATTTGTTCTCAAGTCAAGTTGCACTTATCAAGGAGTTCGCATATCTACAACAGATCATCATTTGCTTAGAGCAGATCAATATCAAGGAAAATTCATAGAAATTGTGTATTCGCATCTAGGAGAGCTGTTGCGTTTCATTATATCAGATCGGCCTAGAGTTTGGCCCAGTTGTAAGCAGATTTCTGCTCTCTTCATTAAATATATAAGAGATATATTTTGGCTGGGTTTTTCTCCCTCAAGAAGGAAGGTTTTCCCAGGGTAAACTGTTGTGTTTATTGTTTATGTGTTGCATTATTAATTGCTTACATTTCTGATCCTAAAACTAACAATTTCCATTTCTACTTATGACACCCACAATTTCCAAAATTTCAGCTTTATCTTAAATTTAGTTGTGCAATCGCAATTTTTGAGCTTTTTGGCCTCATAACTTTCACAAACTCAAATTTGAGTCCTGTTTTTTTAAAGTGGATGTTTTTAAGCACTACACATTAGTGCAAGCTATTTGTTCTTAAACTATAATTTGATTGTATTTTCAGTTTTCTAATCCTAATTGGACATTATAAAACTCTACACAATCAACTACAACTTTGTAAATGCACTAGTTTGTAAAGTGCCAAACACTTTAACTTGCTAAGGGTGTAAAATTGTGCTACTTGGGAGGATTGTTGACATACACACTCAACTTCTAAAGTGTCATTTCATGTACTAGTCTTGGGGGGGCTTAACACATAGGCATTTTGTAAACATGAACTAAAATAAAGTTCAAAAATTGCGAAGGAGTTAATCAATCTAGGTAATTAATGGGTATAACCAATCATTCATCTATCATCACCCAGAAGAAGGAAACTACAAGTCCTAATGAGATAGCACCTTAAAGCACTACCAAATCTTTTGCCCCATTGGTATAGGCTTATTCCTAAACCAAGTACTCATTGGAAAAAATATGTATGGGGAAATAAAAATGATTGTGTCCTAGGTGTTGGAAATAGAGTTGTCGTTGCACCAAAAGATCGACCTGTTAATGCCCGATACAACTGTGAGAGTTAATGAATCCACGGGAGGCGGTTAAGCCATGTCATGAATCCTGAGGGGAGCGCTGACCATCTGCCAACAATGTCCCCCTCAACGTTACCCGAGGGGATTTGAACCCGGCACCTTTGGCTCTGATACCAATTGTTGGAAACACAATTGTCGTTGCACCAAAAGATCGACCTATTAATACCCGATACAACTGTGAGAGTTAACGGATCCATGAGAGGCAGTTAAGCCATGTCATGAATCCCGAGGGGAGAACTAACCATCTGCCAAAACTAGGATTAAGTTGTCTTCGTGTTGGCAACCACACATTGTGGACTCTATCACATATTGAGTGCCTTTGCATTCTTTGGACCACATTGTGGGAGATGTATGAAGATCCCAATGAAACTCCATTTCCTAATAATTCTCAAACATTCTGATGACACAAGGACCTCTCCTATTGTTTCTCCTCCTACACCTCCAACATGGGAAGTTATTCTACTACATCGACAAAGATCTTCGATTCTCCACATGCTTCTACAAATTCTCTTCGATAGGTTCAGACTTGTCTTCTTGATCATTGAGAAATCTACTTATCCAACATACAGCAATTGTTTATAAAATCTCACATTGTGTATCTTGACAATAGCATTGAAGACATATGTCTCCCTTTTTATTAAAACTCACACCAAGTCACAACTTCTCTTTTGTATCCCCATTTTCTCTCTCCACCACATCACCCTACTTTCTTGGCACATCCTAATTCACATTGGTTCAAGTTTCACTTTTGTGGTCACTATTCTCAAATCTTCTATGGCACAATCACAATTCGGCATTAGCATCAAGACACATGAGAAACTTCCATTACCATATATCCCGATTCCTTCCAACATTCCACCATCTAAGTGGGAATTCAGCAATTTGATAGCTCAAGGTTTCTCTCTCCTGAAAAGAAGATAGATTATTTGTTGCAAAGAAACCTACTACAACATTCGCCATGTGACATTCTACATTGACTTTCCCTCTCTTCTTTATGCAAGCACACACAAGCCTTATCTTACAAGGATTTCAAGACACTGTCACTTATGAGGGAGCTAACTTTATGCTCCTTGTCATACCTCATTTGGGATGGAGTTTTGTCCAATGGATCTTCTCTTTCTACTTCTGGGGGAGGGGCAGCAAGCAAAGGGTGTACACTATTCGTACATTGGTGTTCTTTCAAATTGTACATAGCTACCTAATATGGCTTGTCTTGTCGGGGCCTATTTCTTTATTACCTTAGTTGCACTTAAGGGGTTGTCTTGATATCTTATTGACATTGGGAGATATCTTATCCTCTTTTTCATACCTCATTTAGTATGGAGTTTTGTCTAATGGGCTTTCTCTTTCTACTTCTAGGGGTCAGGCAACAAGAAAAGGGGCTACACTCTTCTTACATTAGTGTTCCTTCAAATTGTACAAGGGTACCTAATATGGCTTGTCTTGTCGAGGCCTGTTTCTTTATTACCTTAGTTGGACTTAAGGGGTTGTCTTGATGTAATATTTTATTGACATTGTATTTAAGTTTACTTAGGTAATTCCTATTTATTTACTTAAGTAAATTAGGAAATAAGGGCACACGTCACTTCCTTTATCTAAGTTGCAAGCTCGGATATAGGATAAAATATGGGTTCATGGTTTCAGTACGCCAATTTGGCAATTATTTTCCCCATGTACAATATGACTATATATTATTAAAATATATACATTGTATATAATATTAAAAATCAAAATGGATTAAAATATCTATAATTTGTACAAAAATCTATATAATTTGCAATATTATATATAAAATTATTATTTTTATAAATATATTAAAAATAAATAAAATATTAATTTTAAAATATATTAATTTATTACATAATATAGTATTAATAAATATGTGATTTTCCAAATGTTCTTATTTATTTAATTAATATTAAATATAAAAAAATGAATTGAAAATATTAATTAGCATAGCTACATTAAAATTAGAGGATTTATTATTTATATTTTAATTTTGCTATGTATTTACAATTACAGCCATATTTTAATTTTACGTTTACAAAATATTAATCACCATATTAGCATTTTGGGTTTTAGAGTTCAGATTCATAGCGTAAAATTTGAGGATTTGATCCCAAATCTTTGCTTTTCCACAATTCTTTCCCACTTATACTTTCCAAACAACTTCATGCATAACACAAATCATGCCAACATTTACACATCTGATGTTTGACAACCCCTTAAATCCCTTAAAAATTGAATTCAACCATCTATTTACGTTTAGAAAGTCTCATCTTTATCTTTATCTCATACCTTGTTTTCAACAATGTCATTCAACCTTAAAAAGGAAATACACATACCCTGAAAAGATCGAAGTACACTTGTTATTCAACATTTTGGTGTTTGTTTTAAAAAACTCCCTTTGGGAGCACTAATGGGACAGCTAAGGCATGCCCCTACCACCCTTACTACCCTATGGGTAAATCCAAAGTACTAAGGGAGGTAAGAGCATGCTTTGGCCATCTCATGCACACTCCTGCTCTTCCCGCTCCTATTTGATCAAGAAATGGATCTTATTCTAGATGAATCCAATAACATTGTCCTTGATTGATGGGAACACGTGCCACCACCACCTCATTTAACTCCTTGATTAACAGTAATTAGGAGCCACATCTCCCTCATCAAGATGAATTCATTTGACACCTCTACTCTTACAATTGAGTTGGTCCTTTATTTTGTTGCTCTCCTCTAAGACACTTGTCACTGTGCATCCTAGAGCCTAGGTTTATTTCCTTGTTTTACAAACCTTGAATATAGATATTGAAATGTTAATATTCTTTTTGTTTGCATTTGCATACACTATAATCTACAATTAGATAAGTCATTCACAATTTAGATGTTGAACATTTGCATTGCCAAAAATCTTGAATCAGATTTCCTTGTGTCACTCATGTCATCCTAATGTCTTGTTAGAAAAGACATATCTAATATACAGAAATAATGCTGCAACGTAACCAAGAATCATAACAAAAGAGGTATTGTGAGTACCAAAATAATACTGTGAATATAACCAAAATTCATAACACAGTGTATGGTGAGTACTAATGTAACCTTTACCTTCAATATATTCAAAAATAGATACGCCTTTTGATAGAATTACACCCTACAATAGTCCTTACAAAAGGAACCACTCCAAAATAAAATTCAGCTATAAGAGATGCCTCTAAACTATTCAATAGAAATGATTCATAATCCGTAGTGATTAGAAAAAATAGACGCTTCTATACATAGCCCTTCATCTAATAAACTTAGTGTTAGGGCACACCCTTAACCCACCCAACACAATCTAGACTGCCTAGATATCAATTTTAACTTATTCCACGATTACCTTTTGACCCAATATATAACTTACTAGACATCTAAGCAAGCCAACACATATCCAATGCTCCATAATCAATGATGCAATCATATTCAAATTTGTCGAGTGTGCCTCCATGTCATCATCCTCTAGAAGGTGCTACTATGCATTGTTACATTCATAATATAATATGAAAAATTGCAAATATAGGCTTTTAAGGCTCTGCTCAATTTGCACTATGCATGTTGACTTATGCCTAACTATTCATTGTGCACAATTTTTTTGAAATAATGGTTTTCTTTTTTATCAAACCAACAAAAGACTCCTCAATATGTGCAAGGCTCATTAAACTTGCTTGTGGACCTGCAGTGTATTTCATGGCCCAAATAAAACCCAAAAGCAAAAAAACCCTCATTTTCCACTTCTACAACTGCATTGCAGATGCAGTGCAGATATATCTTCAATTTGTTATATCATGAAGTTTTGCTGAAAAAGAATATTTTGGATCCTTAAAAAATTTGTATTTTTGGAAGTTAATTTCAAATGTCCAGCTGCAAAAGGTCACTGTTGCCATCAATGTTAGGGTTTTCTTCATTTGAAGCATTCTCTGGAAACAATGTTCCCAACAACAGTATCAAGCTTAGAACAAAAAAATTGTATTAAGTGAAAAACCACAATATTTTGTGAAATCTCATATCTTTATGCATTTTTTCAGACAATTCTTATGCAATATAATAATATATTGTCTTTACCAAGTCTGAGTCTGCCTCTTACTCTTTGCCTTGCTAAGTTGAGATACAGTGGTCTCTATCTTAGGGCCACTTACAAGTGCCTAGTAAATTATTCTAATACTTTCAAAATTTCAACTTAAGTGCAGCAAAAGCTTTGATTGTGTATTTACTATCTTGTAAGAAAAAACTTGAAAATCTGTACTTGAATTTAGTCCAAGCAAAAACAAGAGGTACCATATGAACCAATTCAAGCATTTTGCTGGAGAAACAGTTTCCATCAATAGCACTGAGATTGGTAAGGTAAAAAATCTAGTATAAAAAAGACTTTTTGCCTACTCCCAAGTACATGTGAATTTTTAGATTTGCTATATCTAAGCCTCACTCTTACTGTACACTTTGTCAAGTCAAGGCAGGCTAGTTGCTATGGTCTCCATCCTAGAGCCACTTCAAAGTTGCTAGTAAATTAGAGTAAATTTCAAATTCCAACTTAAGTGCAAGTTGATGTTTGCATGTTCGAATGAGATCTTTACATGATACAATGTGCACTGAGCAGAAACAAAGAAAGAAAAGAAAGCGTTATCAGCTGAGATAACTTGTCTTTGAAGTTTTGGATATGGAGTCAAAAATTACATAGAGAATTAGACCAGAATTGAATGTTGCTTGTGAAAAAAGTAATGTCATGAGTTAGTCAGAAGTAAACCCTAATTTCAATTTACTTTTATTTATGTTTTAGGGTCACTGACAAGTGGCTAATAAATGAGTGTATTTTGTATAAGATCACTCAAATACTACTATGTGAATTTAATAAAAATAAAAAACAAAGTGTCAGCTGTGCTAATTCAACATTTCCTTAAGAAATTTATTCCATCAGCAGCACAACACTTGGAAGTAGGTTCCAGGAAACGTGGGCATGATGATGGGGGAGACTGTCCTTGTACTTGTACGCACATCTCCTAGTAGCTCTATTTAAATGTAAAATAGTCATTACCCATTTTTTATATAATCCTGTACCCTATTGAAAATAACATCTCCATACCCACATCCACATCTCTTACTCATATGAAAGAATCCCATTCTTATGAAACTTCAAATATGTATGTCTATTTTTATAATGTCTTATATCTCTGTGTATTTTTCCAAACATTTACTCAAATTCGGTGAGTCTGACCACTAAACCTTGCCTGTTAAAAGAACAATCCGTACTTGGACCACAAAACAACAAATAGCTCCATGGTAGACTACATCAGCATGCAAATGAGAGGACTTACTTAAAATCCTAGTTTCAACAGAAAATAGTATTGCCATGTCAAAAGATCTCTCTTAGGTCAGCTTACAAGTTCTAGTAAATCAGACTAATTTCATATTCAGAACAGCTTTGTTTGCATATTTTTGTGCAAAAGCAAACCCCAAATACTACAATGGGAATTGAGCAAAACGAAAAAGAAAAATGAGCTACCATTTAACCTAATTTAATCTTGTTTCCAACGTACAAACAAATTTGTTTGCACGTTTCTTAATTAAAACCCTCAAAAACTTCCATGTAAATTAAGCAAAAGAACAAAGAAAAATGAGCCACCACTTGTCCTAATTCAACCTCATCTCCAAAGCACACAACAGATGTGTTTGCACGTTTTTGTATTAGAACCCTAAATACAACCGCGTAGATAAAGCAAAACAAAAAAGAAAAATGAGCTGCCACTTGACCTAATTTAACCTCATCTTCAATGCACATAACAGATATTTTTACACGTTTTTGTATTAAAACCCTGCATATTACCATTTAAATTAAGCAAAAGAAAAAAAAACTGCCGTTTAACATACTTAAAGTTTATCTTCGACGTACTTAAACTTGGACTGTTAAAATCTCCACAAAGAACAAACGCAATTTTTACCACTAGAAATACTAACCAGAATAGCCATAGAAACCCTAAGTTCCACTAGAATGTAAAATTTCCAATTTTTTTCCAGGTTTTTGGGCAAATTCTTGAAAACAAAAATATAATCAAAAGGAGACCGCAAAAAAAAAAAGTGCATACCAGTCTTTGCAACCCTCGCACTGAACCATTAGGTCGTCGGGATTGTACGGCATTTCACACTTACAATACCTGCCGCAAAAAACCTGCACTTAAAAACCTTCGCCAAAAAAACAAATAAATAAATGAACACGAACTCAAACAAAGCCAAATTAGCTAGGGTTCGGATATGTTTACACTGCGACTCTATCGGGCGTGAAGCCACCTGTCGCAGATTTATACTCAAACCGGCAGAAATAATCATCTGCACCAACACTGTCGAGCTTAGTATAATTTTTGAAGCTGTGAACCGTACACTTGCCCTCGATTGTGTCGGCGCTCTGCACATCGAAGTGGTCGGAAAGAAAGAGCTCCTTCTCGCCATGAAACTGCCGGCGGCCCCCAATCGACTCCTCCGGCCTGTAATACCACCGCACTTTCACCTTCACATTATTGTTCCGGTCGCTCTCGATTTTCTCCACTCTAGCTACGTACGGCGGCTTATCAGTATCCGACGGGCGCATCAACACACAGTCTCCCGCTGCAAAAACATCATCCCAAATTCAACACAACAATATCGTCATCATTACTGTAACCAAATAAATTGCTACACATTATTCCTTTACTCATTTTTTTATTTCCCAATTGCTCTACTATTACCTTTCACGATTTTGTTCGTTCCCTTGATAGTGTACGAGTCCAGAGATTTCTTTACAGGCCTCGTCTTCGCCATAGTTTTTATTCCTTCTCTGATAGGCAACTGTTTAGAGAACTTAGATCTTTCCTTTTACAAATCTTTGCATTTTTTTTCTACGTGTTATGCCACGCCAATTGCCATCCTCGCCAAATCAGCTTCTAAACTAGGAAAGCGTACAAGAAAATAAATTAGCACATATGGTATGATGATGTCCTGCTGGTGTCTCTCCAAATATCCGCTATATCCTGCAGAGCTTTTGTGTTTAAACCCTAGGTAGGTAACCCTCGATTCTCCTCCAAGCTTTGGTTGGTTCAAATTTTGAACATGTGTGAATGAGGTGAATCGTATGCAGAGAAAAACATATACGTGTACGCCATTCGTATATGCTTTCAATACGAATGGACATTTTTGAATTTTTTATAACGATTAAGTTTCTTTACCAGTCCAGAGACAAAGCAAGCCGCTATTTTTTTTCATTTTAAAAAATTTATCTACACTTTTGGTGGTGCGCTGCCTCTGACAGGTGCGATAGAGAGTATTCCAGGTATAAAATATGAAGCTTCCGTGGCCCCGCAAAGACCATTTTCCCAAAATCTTTTTTCCTTTTTTTTTGAACTTTTTTCCATTCGCTTTGGAAGTGTACATAAAATTATTTTCTAGTACAAAAAGAATGCAGTTGTTAATTCGACTTTATAAAATGCAGAAACTTAATAAACTGTTCTTCTACTGATGTTTATTATAAATTATTATTGTTTAGTAATTAAATCGGGTTAATGTGATTGTAAGGAAAAAATATTTTATCAAAAGTTTATTAAAAAAAAAAATTATATTTGATAATGAATTTATTAATGTCTTTGATATTGAGGTTGGAGAAAGAAATATGAAGGTGAATGATGAGATTAAGAGTTAGGTTGATAACTAGTGGAATTGTGGACTTTATTTTGGGTCATTCCTTAATGAATAAAACTATACATCTTTGATCTTCATAATGATTTAATCTAATAGAAAGCCTTTTTCTTTTCTTTTTGAAGAGGTAATAAAACCTAGAATGAGTTTTATAATAGATTGGACACCTAAATATAAAATATTTTTTTGGTTCTAGTTCACTATTGTAAAGTCTAGAATGCATTGATCTCTTGAGATAAAGTGCTCTCACTCTATGTGACATTGATGAGAGCATAACTACAATTGGCCTAAAGGAAATATCCTCAAATCAAAAGCAAACCTAGTGTACTTGGAAGGAATATTAATCATCACTCTTTTCTCACACAAGTGTGAGCATGCTTTCTTAAAAGCATCTTTGACTTCCATCTCAACCCTCATGTGCTCCTACATGTGTGATCATGCTAACCTTATCCACACCTTGCTCATGCATGTATAAGCATGTTATCTTGGAGGCATGTTAAGCCTCCATATCACCTCTTGACCTTTTGACTTATCCCTCCTCCTTTGTTCACACATGTGTGAACATGTCTAACTCTTACACCTCATATGACACTTGTTGCAAGGCTAAGCCTTCAATCCATACCTCCATTTTTTTCAAATCCTAGCCCTCCATTATACAATTATTGGCTCTATATTTTTCCCATGAAAAATCTTTAAATTGGAGGCCTCTTCTTCCATTTTGATCATCAATGATCGTGATATACTTATGTTTCCCACTTTCATATATTTCATTCATATATTATCCTTATGTTGTCCATTTTTCTAATTACTCCCTTCTTATCTTATCATATCCTCACTCCACATGTAAGAATTGAAGGCGTGTGCAATAATGTCTAGTAGCATCCATAATTCAATTCTTGTGTGTGGAGTGAGGATAGGACTTGATTAAGGTCCTTATGGTGGCACACGAAATCAATTTCCTTTGGCGGCAATAAATTTGTGCTTGGATCATTGTATTACAAATTTCATGTAATTTGAATTTAGGTCCATCTTATACCATGCTAGTTTTGTGTGGATCCCTGGTTGACATAGAAGAGTGTCAATGTAATGTCGTGTATGTATTTCAAATGTTCAAATGCATTGTGTAGGAGTGTGTGTGAGGAGTATTAGTTGTATTCATTATGATCAAGTAAGGCAATTTTGATTACAAAATTGTGAAGAAAAGAGGGAGTGCTAGTATCAAAAGATCATTTTCAATGTGGAAGTGTGACAATTGTGACTCTAATCCATATCAGAGTTAAATTTTGAATCCACCATTATTTTTGTATTTCGGTAGGATTGGTGTTCTACTTGTTGTTTTGTTCTGGTAGGGATTGGTGTCTCTTTTCGGTGGTGATTGTTGTCTCCAGTAGGTTGGTGCCTACTTCATGTTGTAATCTCACTCAATATATTTTATATATTGTGAGGCTAGATTTGGACAATAGATCCAAGCAACTATTCTCATCATGGTTTCTACCATGTTGGATTTCCAAGTATATCTCGTGTTATCTTGAATTGTGTTTGTTTCTATGGTTAAGTGCTCTTCATGTTGAAAGTCTTTATAACAATATCAAAAGTTCAAGTTGCACGATCTAGTAAATAGTTTTGAAGTTGAGAATTTTGAATTAAGTAGATCTATTGATTCACTTAGTAGATTATGTGCCCTTCAATTGGTATTAGAACTAAGTTCCTTTGAAGAATCCTAACAACTTAAGGTAGATCCGAGATGGCACAAGAGAGTTCTTCTGGAAACAAAGCACCAGTATTTGATGGATCCAATTTTGAAGGCCACTAAAGATTTTGGACTATGGTATTCTAAGAGTGGGAATTTCACTCTGACTATATACGTAGATGCAAATTGGGTAGGATGTGTTGATAATCGGAAGAGCATAAGTGGTGGTACATTCTTCCTTGGTGATAGTTTGGTGTCTTGGTTGAGTAAGAAGTAGGAATCAATTTATTTATCTACAACAAAAGTTGAATACATTACTGCAACATCATGCTACACTCAAGTTCTCTAGATGAAGCAAAATTTAAAGGAGATGAAGGTTGAGTTTGAAGACCCTATCACTATTATTTGTGATAACACCAGTGCAATAAATATTTTAAATAATTCAGTCATGCACTCAAGAACAAAACACATTGCAATCAAGTATCATTTCTCAAGGGAAAAGGTTATAGAGAAGGAAGTAAAATTGGAATATGTGGATACAAAGGAGCAAGTTGTAGATATATTCACAAAGCCACTTCCTAAGGAGACATTTGAATTTCTCTGGTAGAAGTTGGGAGTTGTTGCTCCCTCCTCTTGAATCAAGAGGAAGCATAGGGTGAGGGGGAGCTTGGTCTCCCTGCCAAAAGAAGGGTTGGTGCTCTTATGGAATTTTAGAGGAAATGAAGCATGGACTCAGGGGGAGTCTATATGGGGAACAGGTTTTCGAATAGTATAGTGTACCAATAAATGTGGAAAATTTTGGAAAAATGGTGCCTCCTCTGAGGGGGAGTTAGTGGATGTTAGCATAAGTATTATTTACCCTTTTCCATTGATGTCAAAGGGGGAGAACATGGGCTCAAAATGTTGAATCGCTCAGAAAGAATAATGGGAGAGAGTGGGCTCAAAAATATTGAATTGAGGAGATGCTAAAGTAAGGTGAAAGTGAGATCAAAATGTTAAATTGCTTAGAAAGAATAATCTCATAATATCATGTCTTTCATAGGGGAATAAATGTTATAGCTAGGAAACCATTCAAACATGTTATTCATATGTGTTTGGTGGCCCCAACATTTTTTTGTTTGCCATCAATGACAAAGGAGGAGATTGTTGAACATAGGTTGTCATTGATGTCAAAGGATTGTCAAAGGATTATCAAAGCTTGTTGACAATTGTTATCAAAGGGTGTCAGGGTTGTCAAATATGAAAGAGATTGTAGGAGTACTATAAGTATCATACTTGAATTATAATTATATTCCCTTGACTTAAAGTGTTATGTTCTAAAAGCATGTTGGTTATCAGTGTGTAGACTATCTAATCAATCATATCTTATATCAAGTAACATACATTAAGTTTTTTTGAGATGTGACTGCCCTCAAATAGTAGATGTATTTATTACACCATGTCAGGTATGTAGTCAACATGAGTCTGGTGGTTTGAAAGTTAGTTCAAGGATATCTTTGGGTAGAGATATTTCTAAATTTGGTTGGAATTTATTTCAAAAATGCATGTTTTCTCTGTGGTTTGGAAGGAGAATATGCCCACACTTACTTTATTAGTTCTTTGAGTTTCCAAAGGATATATTCAGCATGCAAGAAGCTTGGAGTGTCAAAGGGTTTTATATTTCTATTTGAAGTTCAAGGCATGTGCAGTAATGGCTAGTAGCATGCAAAATTCAATTCTTGCATATGGGGTGAAGATAGGAGTTGATTAAGGTCCCTATGGTGGTGTACAACATCAATTTCCTTTAGTGGCAAGAAATGTGTGCTTGAATCCCCTCAGGTGACACTTGAGGAGGATGTTGGAACACATTTTCCATTGCACCAAAAGATCGACCTTTTAATGCTCGATACAAATGCCAGAGATAACGGATCCAAGGGAGGTGACAAGTCCATGTCCTAAATTTGAAGGGAGATGTTGACAATCAGTCCAACATGTATTTCCCTTGTTTATCAGACCGAGTAGGTTAATTTACAAACTGGTTTAAGAAAGGATGTGAAATGAGTTCCCCCTAATGAAGGGTATATCAAAATCAATTTTGATGGAGTGACAAAGGGGAATCCAGGAATGATTGGGTTTGGATGCGTGATAGGAAATCATTAAGGAAATTTTTTACTGATGGTAGAATATAAATTGGGAAAAATGACGAACAATGAAGTTGAATTCTAAGCACTGTTGTTGGGTGTATGAAAGGGAGCCAAATTCAAAAATTGTAAAGTGCATTTAGAAAGAGACTCGTAGATAGTGATAAACGCTATTCAAATTGGTAAAATGCCAAATTAGAAACTAAATAATTTTTTTAAACAAATAAAATAAGCAATCAATTTTTTTGAAGATTACATTATGTCGCATGTATTTAGAGAAGCAGATAAGGTTGTGGATGGCGTAGCAAAGATGACAGCTAAAATGGGTGAGGAGGAAGTTGATGTTAATTCATCAATTGCTTAGCATGAATTCTACAGAACGAAGGTGAATAAAAAGGAAGAAATGGGAAATCAGATTGAGCCTCAAGGATTTGAGTGAATAATGGGAATATGCAACATGAGGGGAGGTATGAAAGCAACCAAATTAACAATGACTGCAAGCTTTTAAATTATACCAACAATTGGAAGGAATGACATACAGATATTTGCAATGTTAAGATGGATACAACAATTTGCATGACGAAAAAAAGGTGACAGATGATCATTTATGGTGATATATCAAAGAGAAGGATGATGGAAGTCTTTAAAACTAGAGTTGGGATTGTCATCCATGCTCTACGAATGGTGTTGGGGGACATCTACATAGAGGGAAACGAGAAATATTGTGTCAACACAAATATTTCCTCAATGTTTTTGGCAATGATGCTTGATGCAGGGGAAGAGGAAGGCGTGATAAAAAATATGATACCTTAAATGATTTGGTCTCGATGGTGTGGAAAGATGAAGGGATTTATGTAATGAGCAATCTCGGGATGAGGACTAGCGTTGGATGGAAGAATGTGACCACAAATTGGGACAAGACAAAGTGTTCTTCTCGTGCCATTTGTGATTTGGGGTGTGAGATGGACATTGCTATGTGTATGAACCAGGAAAGGATGGGGATAAACTTCCTTAAAGGATGTGTGGAAGGGGTTGCAGAAGGTAACAAAAATTGGGCATTCGCCTTGGTAGAAAACACGAAGAAAGAAGAGGTGGGTGTTGAAGGGGGTTAGATGGTAATGGATCCTTTGTTCGATCACATACTATAAAAATGTAGAAATATTAAGTTGGGATAGTTGTAGGGCAGTAGGCTACCATGAACCCAATAAAGTAAAGGGGAAGTTCAAGCCAATTTTATAATATTGGCTCATTTTGTATGTAAGGGATGAAATTTTTTAGAGACTTTCACCCAAAACATGGGCTAAATGTGTATAATCTTTTTGGAATCAATACACGGGTATGGCCCCAAAGTGTCACATTTACTAAAAAACTAAATTAATTAATATATAAAAATAATAACATGTTATTATTAGTATTTTCAATATATAATTATAATATATAAACATATAAATAATATAATATTCATAAGATAACATTATTATTATATTTATATTATATAATATTATATTTATATTATTAATATTTCTATTAATATTTGATTTATATTATTATTTATTACATCTTTATTCTGTGTTATTTGATGTCATAATTCAGTAATATAATAAACATCATAATAATATATTATTGATAATATAATAAACACAACATAATAATATAATAATAATAATAATAATAAAAAGAATAAACATATAATAATAATAATAATAATAATAAAACAATAATATAATAAATAATATAATATAAATATAATAATATAATAATAATAATATATAATAACCAAGAATTTTTTTAAAGGAATGGAGGAATTAAGGAAGCGATTTCTCATGGGAGCGAAGTGAAGACTCTACCGTCAACTAGCGAAGCTAGGGCATCCTTTGGTGCCTCTACAGAAATATTCTCTGACCTATGGGCGACAATAAAACACTCAATCACCGAGTGTTGCAATCCACGGTCACTCATATTCGATGGTGGTGGGAAGTTGGGAAAAGATGAACCATGGGATGGAGAAGGAGCAGAACCAACCGGCCTTGAACCCTAATGGTTGGCTTGCGTCTTCCCCAGGGTTTCAGGGATAGATTGGTGATATAATTGATCGGCTTTGTTATCCATAGAAGAAATTGGGGATGAGCAATGATTGGGGGGAGATCAGGGGCGGAGGTGATTGATTGTGGTGAGC
Source organism: Sequoiadendron giganteum (assembly GCA_007115665.2). Classification (NCBI taxonomy): domain Eukaryota; kingdom Viridiplantae; phylum Streptophyta; class Pinopsida; order Cupressales; family Cupressaceae; genus Sequoiadendron; species Sequoiadendron giganteum. The sequence continues at coordinate 131,790,272 of CM021106.1, forward strand.
AAAAGGCTCTTAGGGCTCTCCAGTGCGCAACCACTATCCCAACGGTTTCTTTCATCGGGGAGATTGCTGAGGAAGTGGCTGAAAATATATCTTATTTTGCAGGTCAAGGGCTAGTTGGTAGATTCTACTGGTTTTGGCCAAACCTTGCGGAGCTGCATGATTGGATTGCAAAATTTTGGAAACCTATTTTGGAGGGGGATGTAGAGATCTACCCCAGCACAAGGGGGTTCTTCGTGGTGGTTTTCGATAATGTGAAAGATTGTAATACAATTCTATATGAATACCAATGGAGTTGGAAGAAGCAACATTTATTAATTTTGAAACCCTGACACTCTTCCTTTAATCCTCTCACATAATCCTTTGACTTGGTTCCAGTCTGGGTAAGAATGTCGAATTTGCCTCTACAGTTTTGGTGTGATTCATGCTTTGAAGCCATTGGCAGTTTGTTGGGGAAGTTTTTGGCAGTGGATGATGGCTCCTCAATTTTTTTGCACACTACCTACGTTCGCATATTAGTGGAGATAAACGTAACCAAAGATCTCCCTACGAATATCCTCCTAAAAATTGCAGGGATGGAATAGAATCAATTGCTCAATTATGAAGGACTACCTTTCCGTTGTCGTCGATGTTTCAACACTGGTCATTTGGTTGCACACTACTCAAAATTTTGGTATGGAAACCAAGCTACTTGGTGGAAAGATGCCACCCCCCATCATTACTTAGTGGAAAAGGATGGTTCAGATGGTGACGCTGAAGAGCCACCCGCAACTATTGACACTGCCTCGGGCATGGCTCCACCGGATGTTTCCCAAGCCACTCCAATGGCAAGTATATCCTCTACTATAGAGAAATTTTCTAGTGATGCTCCTTCACCTGGCAAAACCCCCACCACTACCTCAAAGAAAAGAAACTGGGACCAAAAAGGGAAAAAAGTTGATTCAGAGGCCTCAACAGTTTCTCCTCATGTTGGTTGTCATAGTGCCAAGGATGGAAATTCAAAAATAATGTCTCCAGGGGGATACCAAATAATCAAAGGTATAGCAAAGGACATGGGCGGTGGTTCGTCAGAAGAAAACTGGATGAAGGTGCAAAGGAAAAGAAAGAAGAATGAGTTGAAATTCAATATGCACCTCTGATCCCACACCAAAGAAAAGGAGGGTAGTGAATTAGTCTGTAGGCAAAGATAAGTTTGGTTAGGAGTTATCTTTTTGTGCTCCCCATTCGTGGGTCTAAAGCAAGCTCTTTGTGCTCCCCAATTTTGGGCATGAAGTAGTCCATATGTTTATTTTGTTCACTTTATGGGTGCTGCCCCACAAGCAACGATTAACCGAGCAAAAAATAATATTAGTATTACTTCATATATAATTAATAATATTATTAATATAAGGGGATGACCCCACAATGTAGCAGTTAGCTATGAGCCTCTCACATGGGAGGTCTTAGGTTCGAGCCTGCTTGAGACCCATGTGTTTGATGTCATGGAGGAATGGAGGATGTTGCAGTTTTGGAGGATGAGGTGTAGGGTGGATGGTAGATCGAAGGAGAGGTTGAGCATCGTGGGTTAGAGGGAGGTGAGAAAAAAAATAGGCTACGAGTGAAGTTTTGACAGAGGTGAAATAACAGGTGGTCATAGGTGGCAGCAGAAGGGAGTGGAGGTAGAAGGAAGGGGGTGAAGGGAGAGAGGAGGGAGGGAGGAGCAAGGAGGAGAACATTGGAGGAGAAGGAGATGAAGGAGAGGCAAAGAGAACAAAGAGCGTAGGAGGCTGCGAGAGGATTGGAAGAGCAGAGGAGTGGTGGAGAATGAGGAGTAAGGAGGAGGAGAAGGGGAAGAGGTGTGGGAGGAGCGGTGGAGCAAGGAGGAGGAGATAGGAGAGGTGGAAATAGCAAAGAGGAAGAGAAGAAGGGGAAGAAGGATAAGACTACTGGGCATGAGTTCCCCTGAATGTGGCCTCACTGGTTTGAAGATCCAGTCAAAAGCGATCACCGATCAAGAAATAATAATAACAATAATATTATTAATATAATAATTATTATATATTATATTTATTTATATGGATTAATTAATTAAGATAGATAAGCTAGTGTATAATTACTATAATGATATATTGTTCTACTTCTATTCTGGGACCAATTTTTCACACACCCAAATTCCTACAAAAAGTCTCTAGAACGAAGACAAGTGCCAACAAATTTTGATGTTAGACTTGTTCAACCCATAAACTTTTCTTAAGTTGTTATATAAATCCTTTATGTTCATTGATTAATCGACCCCTTTTCCTAGTGTCTTCTTTTGAACGTTAACACATGTGTGCTTTTAAAATCACTTAATTCTCCTTCATTATGTACTCTTATGGTTGTCCCCACTAACTGCTTTAATCCTTTTTGGTGCCAAATGTCATGTTATTATTGTATCGCACACTTTTAGTTCGATACAATAAGAACATGGCATTTGGCACCAATAGGATTCTCTATTGTATGTCATGTTCCTTGTCACGTGACTTTTTGGTGCTAAAGTATTATCCTATTGTATGTCACGTCATTCTTAATTGCATGTAGTCAAAATATTTCACCATTCAATAATATAAAGTGAAATTCAATAATCACCATTAATCATGCCCATGTCATCCAAAGATCAATGACTAACATTCAAACTTGCAAAATGGTTTGTTGCAGGTGCTATGTTCACGTGAGTGAGTAGTAATATTGAAATCAATTGATATATGCTAGATTTTATTGGATTTTTACTTTATAAATATTCAATTAAGCTCATAAAAAATTATACAGCTATTTGGTGGTGTAAAGAATTTATGGATTTTTGAGCTCTTCAGTGTTCTTAGAAACGAATTAGAGTTTTTGGGCAGAATTCAAGTAAGTATTTGATTATGTTCGAATTTTCTAAATTATTTCTTAATTTACATACTTCCTCATCATTAGAGTCTTCCTTCTATAATCAGAGAAAAACAAAGCAATTGAATCATCCTAAATTCTAAAATTTGCACCATAGTTCAAAAGAATCAAAACCTTAAATTGCGCCAGAATTTAGAAACCCTAAAAAGGAGTCATACCAATTCCCAAACCTCAAAATAAAAAACACCATTAGATGAGAACCTCATAGTACAATTCCAAAGATCATTGAGGAAAGTTGACCATGCATAATGGGTAGGGATTTTATCAGACCAATTGATAGATCGATGTAAAGATTGTAGAGATGCAACAATTCCTATAAACAAATGGTCGCTTTTTAAGAATTGGTATAAGAGGAAATCTTGAAAGAGACTTATTTCACGTGTTTAGGATTTTGACTTGGGAAAATTGATTGTCCCAAATATATTTTATTAATGTGGATTTCATCAGAATAGTAGAAAAAAATTATGATGTTGATACTAGGGTTGTTCTGGCTAAGAATGGTAGTGAATTAGTAAGAATTGATAAGGGGTACATTATACAAGCTTTCAAGCTAATTTTAGCTTCCAATAAGGTTATTAGTTTTAATGTTTTAAACAAGGAATATCATAATGATAAGGGTAGCTAAAGGGTGAATTGGTTATAAAGCACAAATTAAGAGGTTTAGATAAAGGACCAATAAGGTTTACTCCCATGGAATTGAAACCTTTCAATGAAGATATCTTTGAAGATTATTTCATTAAAACTTATCATTCCTTATGATGGGTCCTTGGAGTGGATTTAAAAACTCAAATACTTGTGCATTTGATGATGATGGCTGCACATATACAAAATATTGACCTAAATAAAGAATTTGACTTACTTCATTTATAACAGAAGGAACGCACAAACAATTAGTGACAATAAAAAGTGATAGCAGGGTCATACATTTCAAGTGCTATTTATTGTTGTGTCACATGTTTTATACGGAGGAAGAAATGTTTGGGATCATTTATTTGAAGCAGGTTGTCTCATTGAAGGGGGTTTTAATGGTCTCTCTTTCTCTCTTATGGGAGGGTCTTTTTCCTCGAATGGGGTTTTATCTTCTCATTTTTTTATGGAGAGTATTACTATATTTTTTCTCTTTTGGGGAGCAGTTTTGTTCCACTAGGTTTTTACCTTTTCTTCATTTGTGAGAGATTGCATTTGCATTTGTACATGGGTACCTAATATGGCCTCGTAATTTGGACCCATATTTGTATCATTTGCATAATAGTACTCCCTAAGTTGTACTCAAGGAGGGATGTTGTAAATAGGTTTTTTACCTATCTAGGTTATATTTACACATTAAGTCCACTTAGGTCAAGTATAAGGGAATCTTTCTGGTCAGTATTAGTTTTCACTAGATCTTATCTTATATTTTGAAATTTAATGCTTGTGTCCTAGGCCATTTAATATTTGTTGAGGCATTTGTATCATTGTACAGGATTAAGACACGTTCATGATCTTTTCTAATCCTATCTCACAAGTTTCCTTTATAAGCAAGGCATAATATATACATTATAAAAATTCAATCTAGCAATCTTGCATCCATAAGCATAGCATGGTATTTATACCATCTCCCTTGTAGAAGTTATTTTGTCTTGCAAGTGAGCCTGGAGGGTTGAGGAGTTCACCATAAACTCCTACATTGCCCATGAATGAAAATTAGCCCCAATTTATAGGAGACACTACTCTTAAAGGGGGTCACCTTGTAGTGGGTGGTTACAATAATTTTAATCTTTAAAAGGAAATATTTGGGAAGGATAAAATTGGAGGTTTTAGCATAGGATGGGGCTAGGATAAATAATTAAGGATTTAACAAGGGGGAAAGGGGGAAAAATAAAGGAAAATTAAAGATGGGGCAAAGACATGGAAAGGGGATAAAAAAAATAAATCAAAATGAACATTTTAACTATAAAAAATACCATAGGAACAATGTATGAATTAGACATGGATGGATAATAATGACATAGACTAGGGATAAGGATCAATGCATTGCAATAATGTAATAAAAAAAAATTAGGGTATGTAATTTTGTTATTATATTTTGCTACCACTTTAGTATACTTGTGATAGGATATGAGAGAAATTATATTAAAGGAAGAATATAGTAATATAATTCATAAAATATAAAGTATACTTGATAGCTAAAAGGGGAAATAACAATCTTAAATTTTATCTTTGATCTTCATTTTGGCCATTGTACCTATTCCTACAAAGCACTCGAGAAAAATAGTAAATATAAACCAACAAAGTAAAATAGGCTAACACATAAACAAAATGAATTGACATCATTGTAACTACATTGAAGTGAGTATGATCTTAATCACTTATTTTTGGTGAGAGATATATGGATATATTCTCCCTAAGATTTTTGAGGATGGAAGAAACGTAACTAACTCAAGATGAGAACCTTGGTAATGGTCAAATAGTAATTAGCGAGCTAGGATAATGAAAATAATGATGAGGGTTGTCAACGAGCCACCTTTGAAAGAGGTCAAACCATGTTGATCATGAGGTACTAATGATAATGATTAGAAAATATATATTTTGATTTGGTAGGAGCCATGTATAGTTGTAGATGGTAGCTAATCCAATAAAAATTGCAAATTAATCTATCGCTTCGGTGGGAGCCACCTTGTGACTAAAGATGGTAGTAAACAATATAAAAATTGGATACTAATCTAGAAATTTAATAGTATCCACCCCATAACTAAAAATAGTATCCAACCTTTTGGGAACATGATATTATTATCAATGGTTGATTAGATAAAAAGGCATAGATAAGCTACATTTGATGGAATGGTTGGTCATAATCATAGTTAGATGGCAATACTCAAATGTGGATGGGATAGTTGGTCATCAATTTCAAATATAAATTCTCAAATACATAAAGGATAAAATACAAGTGTTGTAGGATATGTGCCCTCGTTGAATAGAAAATAGAGCCAGTTAACATAGGGTCAATTTTTTGTACATAAAATACCAAGGATGATGGGTGATGATGAGAAAGGAATTGGCTAAGATCATGCCCCCAGGAAGATCACAAGGGAAATTTGTTTTTATGTCCTCAAGTGATGACATGACATAATAATGGGTACGAGGATCATTATGGTTAATCTACCCAGGAGTGGTCAAATATTATGATGATGGAAGTGAGAGACCACTAGTGTTATGTAATCCATTATATTCTAGGATAGAAAATATTATTTTGGTGCATATACTTTGTAATTCATCCTTAGGTAGCATTAATAAATGGATACATATGATTTGTAAGTTATCTTGATAGCTGTTATAATTAATTTTTTATTTGACATGCAGAGGATAGTAGTAGTTACCTTTGGTAAGATTCCATATACTATAACAACTTCTCAATTGAAAAGGTATTTTGGAATATTTTTAATTGGAGTGTATTCTCGAGTTAGAAGTTTCCCCCTTGGAGTGAAAGTATGAAAATATAATTATTTATATTCCTCTTACTTTTATAATATTTTTATGCATTCAACGGCTTATATATTGTAGGTTCAATACAAGTGATATTAGAGATGTTTTCAAGGCTATTGCTTCAAGCAGTTGTATCAAGTTAGGTCCTTCTATATCTATTCATTATATGCTCTCACCTCGCCCTAGAGGGACCTTGGTGATGTGAAAGTGGTTACAACCACATTAGCACTAAATTTGTACCTAATTTTCACCAAAAAAATCCTAGCATTTAGTTTTTATTTTATTTTTTAGGTAAGAAACTATATTCCTTTGGTTTTAACTATCCTTAAAAGAGTTGTCATTATTGTCTAATTTTTATTCCTCATAAAGGGTTTTGTGAAGTGAGGATTATTTTTTCTTTAGTATCCAAGCCTTAGACAACCTTTGTATATGACCACGAGCTTCCACATACCTATGACCATATCAAAATATCCATAGTATTTTTTCATACCTTAAACCTAGGTAACCTTCTACCGTCTATACTATGTGAAGCACGAGTAATAAATTATCTATAGGAAGTTACTCACTACATACCTTAGAGATGGGATAGTGAACTATGGGTACCATCCTAACCCTTTATAATTAGCGCTTTGAAATATTGGTCTAACTTTATTTATGAATGGGTCTTGTAGTTCCTTCCATCTCTATCCCCACCTACATGTTATTTTCCTTTAATGTAGCCACATTAGATCCTTCCTAACAATTGAATGTTTGGCATCTATTTCAATTCTCAATGATTTATTTGTACAATGACCCATCTTTCTATTCTAAAGTAAAACTATAAATTTGTAGTTGTTACAAAACTATTGTGATATATAGGTTTGGTTTGCAATAGGTGTGTACTCATATAAGATAGTGAAATGCACCATCTACATTATATAACTCTCCACCAAGCAATAAATTGAAGAAACAAACTACATATACCACCCATGGGGATTTTATAATTTTAATAAAATATTAGGAAAGTAGTTCTTTGGATAAATTTTATCCCTTTTGGTGAATTGTTCCATTACACTCACCTCTTCAAGTTGGTCACTCCAAATACCATTTTTTGGGTTAGTTCCAACTTTCACCCCTTTTGTGAATTATCCTATTACAATCATTTATTTGACCTATTTGCTTCTCCATGTGTCATTTTTTCCATAATTCTCTTTGTGGTGGTAGTTCATCATTCTCAAGACCAACAAGATCCATCAGATTCCACTATATAATCTCTCAGTAACCACATTAATCACATAGAAATAAAAAGAATAAATGTTCAAAAAAATTAAAGATAAATTCTCCCAAATGTCAAGCCAAACACATAGAATCCTCTACAACACATAAATGGGTCAACCTTAATCTCCTTAAACAAGTTCCCACTCCCCCCATTTAGGCGAACGTCTACATATCCCTAAACTAAACTTTTCAAAATTTAATGGTAGAAACCCTATTATTTGGTTGTACATGGTTGAATAATATTTTTCAATTCATTGAATCTAAAAATCACCAAAATCTCATTGTGACCTCCATTCACTTGGAAAAAAGAGGCCATTTACTGGTTTCAATGGCTGGACAGGACACATCCATTGCTCACCTAGTTATAGTTTTGTAAGGAACCCCTAATGTACTATTTTCCTAGTGTTATGTAAAAAGAAGTATGCCCTGACTAAACTATGCCAAACATTCATCAAGAAATATCACAGTGATCTTGAGAAACTATCCAAATAGACACATGTATTGGATACATTAATTTTCATATTTATTTCATCATTGGTCTCAAGAAGGATTTTTTAGAATATTTTATCATGTTTAAATCATATTCTTATCATGATGCTCTTGCCTAGGTGTGAATTGCATAATATAAATTAGCAACCCAATTTAAACTACCCAACTACTCCTCTTTCAAAATAAAAAGGAGACATTCAATAAAGGAATTAAATCCGCCAACATTTCTAGAATCTCTCGAGAAGAGATAGTGGAGAAAAAGGATAGGGGAACATATAACAATTATGATCAGAAATAGGGAAAAATTTATAAATATTGTGAGCAACATTTGTCTCTCATTGACTCTACCATAGTGCCTACTAACTCTAAGGAAATTTTCAGATGTAGAATAAGAGTAGGTATCCCCATAACAATAATCCATTCTTGATGCCCATATCTCTATTCACGATTTAGGTAGATTCTCTTGCCCCAAATACTTAAGGCCAATGGCTATTTAAAAAGACAAAAGATAGTGATTTTGATAGATGGTGGTAGCACTCACAAATTTACTAGCCAAAAACTAGTTGACCAACTACACCGTTATGCCTACAATAATTTTTAGTTTATGGTGGCCAATGGTAATACTATGTCTTGTGGGCATAAGTGTTATATGTCTAGATTATAATGGGAGTTTTTAAATTGACAATATATATGGTTTCTCTTTCCTTGGGGGCATAAATGTGGTATCGTGTCCAATGGTTGCAAACCTTGACCCCAATCACTTGTGACTACTCCCAAATTTAGCTTAGATTCTACAATGATGGTTTAGAATATAAAATACAAGGAATTTAAAGGTAGGTGAAGTTTAGATTGCTAGTTCCCATCATATGGACAATTTGTTGAAGAAAGGGTATTCTAGTTTTCTAGCCCTATTTCACTAGTTAGAGGATCAACCTCTTTCTCTTTCATCCCTTTATTAATTTTGTAGTGCCTCCTTAATAATAATCAACAATAATTTTAGAAATGCAAAGGATTTTTGTAATTCTCCTCCCATTTGTAGCTTGTAGATTCGGGGTCAGTGTTTCGGCTTCATTGTTTTCCTTGTGATTATTTTATTGGTGGTGTTTTCCTTATGATGCTTAAATGCTTGGTTTATCATTATTCTTCAGTTCATATATGTGTGCTAATTATGTAGTGATTAAATGTGAACTTGATTATTGATATTCAAATAAATCATTTATATAATGTATGTGTGGATGTTACTTTTACATTCTATGTTATTGTAACTTGTTGGGTGATTATGTCATTCTTTTACTATATATACATTGAGAATGTAACATCGATGTGCATTTAGTGGTGGTTACAAATATAGGGTTATTTCTCCACCTAGCTACATAGGTTTGAGTTATTCCCCAATGATGGTTATTTTAGAGATGTCGTATTGAGCCTCCATATGTATCCCTTGATCGTACTCAAATCAAGTATGGTATGTGTCATATTTGACCAATTTTGACCCAAATCTAAGTTAAGATTTATTTTAGAATCCCTATTTATCGTTAAATGCCAATATATGCATGATTTAAATGATTTCTTAATTTTTAATTTTTGTAAAATATTCTATGATTTCATACTTGCTTGATTAGCCATATTTTAATTATAAAGCTGGATTAAGGTAAAATATTTAAATGATAGTTTAATTTCCCTTTTGATCATAAAGAATGTTCGATGAGTTAAAGTATTATTTTTATGTTTAAGGGTTATTTTCATAAAAATTGGGAAAATATAGTTAAGTTAATTAATTTTAGAAAATACCTAGGTGGGAAGGTGTGTTTATATTTGATTTGATCATGTTGTTAAATGATTGAAAATGAATGGAGGTAAAAAATTATTTGTTAAATAGAATTTTAAAATTTTAAAATAAAGAAAATTAGAAAAATAAAGGGAAAATAAATGGGTTAAAAGGGAAAAGGAACTTAGCATTTTATTCATTCTTGATTTTGGAGAAAATTGGGCTCACAAACCCTCTTCTTTCCAAATTTTGGAAATGGAATTTTGAATGCGTTTGTGAATGGAATCAGATTGGATTTGAAGCAATGGGATAGGAATGGGAATGTGATTGTGTGTGGGAATGATATGAATTTTTTATTTGCAAAAAATTGAGGTAAGTTTTCATTGTACCTCCATTTTGTATTGCTTTTTATTTCAATTATTTTATATGGTATTGGTGGGGTATTTTAATGGTTATTGAAGGACATTTTTGGTTTTTAGCCTTTTGAAAAGTTAGGAAAATTTGGAAGTTTCAAGTAAATTTGAATGCTTTATTTTGGGGGAAATTGGGTCACCTTAATGGATTTCTTTTAAGTATAATTTTAAGATAATGTTTTCAAGTGCTTGAGAAAATATTTATGGTATACTTGTATGCATTATTTGTGTGCAAACACTCATTGGTTAGTGTGATGAGCCTAGGAAGAAGGTACTAGAGATGGTTATGGGAGTGGCTCCCAATATGCCCTTGGTCCAAAGTGGCTTATAATTTGATCATAGGTGGGGATTCATCTAATCAAGTGAAACCTAATGAAACATGGGTAATTAATTAACAAAGATAATGGATGCCCCTCTCATGCCTTGAGTGATTTTAAAGACTAAGGATGTTTGGGAAGACATGTCAAATTGGGGAGCTTGAGCCTTGTAAGGTCAAGTACCCTCAATTGTATGAGAGAGGTACTAGATTCCATGTATATCCATCCCAATTAGCACCATGATGACACTTTCTAACTAGCTCTCTAGCATCTTATCCTAGTGTTTAGCGTGTTTGTGTTCCACCATTGGTGAGTTGCCCAATGATGATCCTTGTGCTTTCCCAATGGTGAGTTAGCCAAATATGGTATTGTTTTGTTGCATCAATGAGTTTTCCCAATGAGGATTACATGATGTGATATTGGTGAGTTTTTCAAATGAGGATTGCGTGACATGACATTGGTGAGTTTACCCAATGATGGTTTTGTGATATGGAATTGGTGTTTATGCCCAATGAGGACTTATATTTGATCTGACTTGTGATTGATCCATCTTGTGATATTGGATGATATTTTTGTATGATGTGCATGATGAGTGTATAATCGTGTATGGAATGAGTGTAATCCTTCTCCCGATGTGTTTGGTGTGAGTGTGTGCTTGTGGCCTATGTGCCTATATCCTAGCATGGTGGGAGTGGATATTTTGATTCCATGAGGCTGGGTGGAATGGAAACCACTATCGGGGATCACAAGATCGTGGTTGGAGTTAATACCGATGTCATTTTGACAAATGTTTCTCATGCTTTATTCACGCTTGTTTCCATTTTGTTGATTATGATATTGATATTAAAGGACATTTGAGTCCTCTTGTAATTGTAATGATATGTTATATTAGACATTTTATTGAGATAAATTGTAATCAAATGGATAATACATAGTGAAACGAATTTGTAGTTATATGACTCACTATTGGAGTCGAGCATGATCGCATTATGTATGCTTATGTGCTTATGTGATGTAATGGTAAAATGAATGTACAAACCTTTTATTTGGGCTTAAAATGAATGCAAGAATATTTCCTTTTGGTTTTAAATGAATACAATTTATCTTGGAGTAGTCTTGGATGGTGTTGTGGACTTGCCATGTAGTTATCTTATCATTCAGGGCACTCTTGTAGCCTCTTGTTAGGCCTTGCAAAAAATAAAATGTGTTGTATCTCTTTATTTTAACATTTTTTGCTTAGGGTAGGAGTTAGGGGTGTCAAGGAGGTACTAATACTCCTTCCTACCTTCTCCTTCATGATACTAGTGTGTTAGGTGCTCAAGAGATAAAATTATCTAGTTGGCCCTAGAGTCATTTTGCTACCTTTTATGTTCTTCAATTGTTAGGCACAATGTTATGATGTCATGTGGCGTTTGGTAGGTCATGGGGGCCAAACTATAGCTTGGGTTTGCTCACTAGCCTAGACACCGACACCTTTGTAAGGACTCCAACGTGTTGATAGTGGTGCCAATGTTTGGGTGTTAGTGTCTTTTTTGGGCTCTAGTGTCCCATCTAGGCGTTGGTGTCCTATATGGGCACTAGTGTCCTTAGTTTCTTTGTTTTTCCTACATTCATTGTTCAAAGGGTCTTTTATTTATTTCTTGGGGAAGCCTTGTATACAAAAGTTTTCCCCCTTGGTCTTGTGAGTCTTCTTATGTTGTTGCATCAATGAGTGTCATTATAGAATCTCTTTGACTTGGGAAGCATCTTGTTACTTGGAAGTGACCCGTCATCATTTTGGTTAGTGGAGTGTTTGTGCCTTCTAGTTAGGCAACCTCCGGTGAAGGTTTCCTTGTGTTCAGTATTGTAAGTGTGTTTGGGTGTGAATTAGAGGTTGATGATTCACTCATCCTATCTTGGTGTGGTGTTGTGAGAGAATATGATCATGGTTTAGTAACTAATTGTCATGTAGGTGTTGTTCCCTCTCTTGTAGGTTCATCATGGCGGATTTATCTCATGATTTCTAATATTTCATTGTTACCACCTTGTTTATGCAATGTTTAAGTTGTTCTTGTTGTCATTTTCATTATGTCACTAGGTTTCACATGACACTTGTGTGCATGTTGTTGTAGAAGTACGATATGTTGTTGTCACATTAACGTCATTATTGTCATTGTTTAAAAAAAATGTTACGTTGGATTTTTTCTAAGCATGTTGGCTTGGGGCATTACAATTCCCCTCTCCAAGGTTCCATGACCATTATATTCCCCTCATCCTAGGTAGCCACCCTTTTGATATTCAACCCTATCATACCCTTCTAATAAAAATAATTAAATTGAGAAAATGGTAAAGGAGCTCCAAGAGGTAAGTATCATTCACCCTAGTAAAAATCCTTACTCTTCATTGGTTTTTATGGTTCCTAAGAAATATGAGAGTTGGTAGATGCACCATAATTTTCATGAACTCAATAAATTAACATTAAGGATAAATTATCTCTCCTTGTTATTTATTGTTTTGATTAAAGTAAACATGGGAGAAGGACAAACCCGTTACAAAACAACCAAGATGATGAACATAGAAAGTCTCAGTAGGAGTGAGACTAAATAAAAATAAAAACTAAAGTAAAATAAAGAAACCAGTAGCAAAAAACATAGACAATAGAAGATAGACATGAGGTGGTTATGGATCAATATAAAATTTTAGGCCTTTGATGGCTTGCAATGCTTGATTGAGGAACTCCAACTTCTATTCAAATGGCACCTCTTTGGGAAATCCACTTTGATCATCAACATTGACAAGATGCATATCAATCTAAATAATAGATTCACCTTTGGACACCTTCTTATTATTGGATGATTTGTTAGAAAAGTTTGTCAAAATTGATTTTACCTAAGTAGAAAACTCTTCCATCTTGTGTTTTACTTTCCTTTTCTCCCACTCAGTTTGGAAATCCTAAAGGGTATTAGCAGTATTTTTCATATTCTTTACAGTAAGCAACAATTTCCTTCATATTCTTGAGAATATTATCCTAATTCACTTTGAGATAATTCAAATGCTTCTCTAGGCCTCTCCACTTATCAAAGTTCCTAGCCTCATTCATGATATCATCCACCTCCTTTTCAAGTTGTTCCCACTTGTCAAACTTCTCATCTAGTCTCTTCACATAATCCTAAACATTATCCTCTATCTCCTCATCTTTCCACTCCAATGGTTTATCTAGAGAAGGGGATTCTATTTTATGAATCTTTCTCTTGATAGCATGCCATTGAGCTCTTAAAAAATCATTTTTTACTAAGTTAGATTGATTTTTTTTTTATTTAGACTATCACAAAAAAAAAAAATCAAAGAAGTTGATATTACTAAAAGTACCTTCTAGATTCATGAAGGCCATTGTGAATTTTTGATAATTCTCTTTAGATTATTTAATGCCCCCTCTACTTTTTAGAGCCTCTTGAATATAGTGTTTAATGGTTGCTTACACAAATTCATTTTGGTATTATTTGATTGCATTATCATCTATAGTATGATATATATCTCTCATATTCTTAATAAAGACAATACTAAATATCTTACAAGAGTAGTATCTGATTACCAAGCATTGTAAGTATGCCTTTAGAGTTTAATAGGCTAAATATCTAGACCATACAGTTTCATAAGTAGATTTATATTTTGATCCTAAGATGATTGGGGCAATACAATAATTTCAACACCCTAAGTCCATCAAAAGGCTAGGTTTTTTTATCAGTCTTGATATGGTATTATCATTTTTTTTATAATTATGGTAAAATTGTTAGACCATTGAAATCTCTGTTAAAAAGGAATTCATCATATTAGTTTAAATTAGCAAAGGTGGCCTTTAATACATTCAAAACTATTGTGTGTTCTAAAATAATGTTATCACTACCTAATTTCCATAAGCCCTTCATTCTTGAATGTGATGCCTCTAGTATGGGAATAGGTTTAATATTGATGTAAGAAGGATTGTCCCTAAAATTTAGTAGCAATCAACTCACTAGGTACAATATGGATAAATCAACATGTGAAAAATAAATTTTGGCTATCTTCCATGTAATACAAAAATGGTGTCCTTACCTATTAGGCCACATTTTCTAGATAAAAAATATCATTATAGCCTGAAATATTATTGTACCAAAGGGTTTCCTCCCCAAATAGGGAAAATAGGTGACATAGATGCAAGGATGTAACTATGGGATTATTTATAAGAAATGTAAAGAAAATTGTGGTAGTAGATGCCTTCTCATGCCAATAAAGAGTAAGGATAAATCTTTACTCTTTTTATATTGGTTTCGATTTGGATAGATGATATCCAAAATGAATTGGCTATTAAACCTATAGCTCAAGACATCATTTGATAGTTGGAATAGGATCCACAATTAGTGTTATGTTTTTGCTATACAATCTAAATCCTTACCTACCATGACTAGATTTATATACCCCCTAACTCAATATTTAAGCCTTAGTTTCTAAGATAATTACACTCCTCCCTTATTCTAGGTCACTTGAGTTTCTTAAAGACCTATGAGCATGTAAAGTGGAATTTATTCTAGGATGATCTTAAGTAGGATATCAATAAATTTGTAGCTTAATGTGATGTTTGTAAGAAGAAAATATTAAAGCCCGAGGATATCTACAATCACTTCCTATCCCTAATTAGGATTGTACTAATATTTCTAAGGATTTTATTATAGGCTTCTCCTCTTAGATGGTAAATAGGTCATATTGGTGGTGGTGGATCATTTGACCAAATGTGCACATTTTTGTGCATAACCCTCACCCTTACACTACTAATATAACTACTCAACACTTCTTGGATTTAGTCTTTAAAATCCACGAGATACCTCACTCTATTCTCAATGATCATGATCTATCCTTTAATGATTTTTTTTGGGAATATTTATTTAAGTTATAGGGCACTACCTTGAAAATGAGTTCACCCAATCATCCTCAAATTTATGGATAAATAGAGATTGTCAAAAAGTGCCCTGAGACTTATGTATGTTATTTTGTGTTTGAGAAACAAAGACAATGACCAAGTGGTTAACTCTCGCTAAGTGTTGGTACAATAATAATTATAATAGTGCTTCCAAAATAGCCATGTATGAGTCCCTCTATCATAAGCTTCCACCCTCCTCGTGTACTTATACTTCAAGTTCTTCCAAGGTTGAAATAATTGGCAATAATTCAACTAAGTAGGAATAATTCTCTTGACTGCTTAAGACTAATCTAACATTGAACCAAAATAACATGAACTAGAAAGTGGACCAACATAGGTTATAGTACACTTTTGACATTGGTGATTAGGTTTTTAAACCCATCCAATCCTACACACAACTTTTATTACAAGAAAAAAATGGTCATAAGTTGGCTCCCAAATTTATAGTCCTTGTCAAATGATCTAATGCATAGGTGAGGTAGAATACAATTCAACACCACCTTCTTCCTAAATCCATCCTATTTTTCATGTATAATTTCTTAAGGAAGTGATTGATGCTGCTACTTGACCACTGATATAACTACCTAAGTTGGATGAAGAGGGCTCAATATTTTTGGTACCTTAGGCTATTTTGGAAAAAAATGCACCAAGAACCTTTGTAATCACTATATTGAGGGGTTATTAGTCTAATTATAACATGTCCAATGTTCTACTAATTTTTTTTCCTAAGTTTTAACCCACAAGTGAATAAACCATGATGCCATAACATGACAATAAGTTTTTCTTTTCTAAAATATAAATTACACGCACATAAGAAATAAACAGTATTTCAAACTTCTATTGCATTCCATTGTAATTTCGCAAATATTTCCATAATATTGATTTCATATAGAATAAACTCTAGTACAATGTTCATGTTTATATCTTTTCATACAAGCAGATTCAAAGTACATATATAGCTCTTTTGATCTTCCGACATTAGAAATAAATATGGTCCAGGTTGTCCACCTTCAAACATTTGGCCACCAACTAATGAGGAGAAGCATCACTCAAGCACTTTTCCACCAACCACGGACATACTACGGTCCCCCGCATATCAACCTATTAGGTAAGATGGCCCTACTCTTCGACGAAGAGATTGGTTGGATAACCCCATAATACTAGCCATTCCCAAGCTTAGTGTTGTGTGCTACAAACTAGAACTTTATCATAAGATAGCTTCTACCTAGGAGTATGAAAATCCCGGACTAGAATGTCTAATTGGATCACAGTGAATTGACAGTGTAAATAGTGGAAACTTACACTACTTTTTCCAAAGAATTCATCACCTAGTTACTTCGAGTGAGAGTCATTCTAATTCACACACCTCCCTAGCTCAATTTATTAAGACCATACATATCCTATGCATAGGAAATTCACTTCATTGGGTAATCTTTAACAAAAAGAATAACCTATTTCCTCTATGTTTATCTAACACATCTACTAAGTAAATAACTCAAAGTAACTCTTACTTACCAATTAACCATAAGGGTAAACATAATGTCATATCATTAAATGAATCTAGTACCAAAGGTACAATTCCATTTATAAAAAGTCTTCAATCAAGGGTTTATCTCAACACTAAACGACTCCCTTCAAAAGTATAAAATTAACAATAAACGACCTCAATTCAAAATTTAACTTTCAACAATAAATACCTTCAATCAAAATATAATCTCATCAATAAAGGAATCACTCAAAAGTATGTTCTCAACAATAAATCAACTCCAAATTAAAGTATAATCAACAATCAAATCATCAAGTAGATCATAGAGGATTATCCCGAATTATTTGGTTCAATCAATAATCTCATAGACAACCCTACAAAATAGGTTATTCCTAACCTAGGGTTTCCAAAAAAAGTAATGTAGTGATCAAGTGAACTCAAATAAGTCATAAAACTTCTACATTCAGTAAGAGCCAAATATTTACATATTCACAATGTTCTCTATATCTGTATAATATTTGAATGATATTATCAACTTGTAAGGGTTTGGTGCTTCTGCACTCATAGTCCTCTTCACAATATGGTTCACATATAAATTATCTACAAGGTTCACAACCTATCAATGATGATATGCCTATTATGCCTTTATTCACGTGGTGTTACTATCCATATTAACCACAAGGCTTCACCTAACTTCATAGGATATCAATTCAAGATATCACCTAAATGTAATGATATTATAGGCTACTTGACTAAGCATAATTTCTAATAACCGTTCCAATATATAGAACATATACTTATACAATTATAAATTAATTCCAACCAAAAGGTTTCACGAAAACAAGAATCCATCAAGAAACAAACAAGCTAAACCAAGAAATCTTTCCAACTTAAAATAGAAAATAAAGTAGAGAACTAGCATGCTTGTAACCGGATAGCTCCAATTGATATAATAGGTTTCCTAGCACAACCTCCACCAAATAGTTTGTAAATCCTTTTGTTGACCAAATCCCACCAAGAAATCTCTCTAAAAACCTCACTAATCTCACACTAAAAACCTCTAAATCTGACAACTCAATATTGCAATAGAGTAACACTCATAAAATCAAAATTTAGCAAGCAAGAATGAGTCCCAAATGAAGTGAAAGGAACCTCCATATATACTAAAATATCAAAAACTAAAGGCTGAAAATAGGGTAACAAATTTGACATATCATAGCTCGACTCAACAAAAATAACAAAAGGTGGCAATTGGAAACAACATACAGGAAACACATACATGGAAAAAGAATGAGTCATCCCAATTAACTGGACAACAAAAATAATTAGATGAAATGCAAGGTGATGGTCTCCTACAGATCGACTCATTTGGCTAGCTCCATGTTTTGACCAATTCATATATTCTCATTGCCTCACATATTTATATGCTAATAAATAATATTGTGTTGTGCTAAATACACCGCGAGCTAGCTTTGCCTCTTACAAGGAATTCATTGACCAATTATGTGCATCGACTGAGTTTCTATTGCTGAATTTTATCTTTGATTCACTAAGTTTGGCCTTTATACTCTTACCTGCATTTAAAATTATAGTATGATATATTCTATGGTAAAATAGCTTTAAAAAGTTTGTGCAATATATGCATAGTTCACTTTCCAACGTTCACATTTATTCAATAAACATATGTTAAAATAATCATGCATATATATATACATATATTAACATATATGTATATATGCTTACATTAACGTAACAATATACTTATACATTAATATATATATAGCATTATTTTAATATCCATGCTTATACACATATAATGTCCTTTTCACCAATTTCCAATTGTATATATACCAAATGCATATACACATATATGTGTACATGATATGTGTCCAACCGACATCTCGATGCATATGATGTGTTCATGCATGGTACGTGAAAGTATTCCTTCTTTCATATAGACATGCATGTATACATTCACTATGCATGAGTATTGTTTCCACACACACACACACATATACATTATATATATAATTGTTGATTTATACAAATACAATAAGAATAACTCATTCAAAGACAATAAACAACAATCCTACCCAAACTGTTCCCAAACCAAGAACAATCAAGAACCCAACAATTAATACTGAAACCACAAACAATCAAAGATGACCAAACATAATCTCCTATTCATCCACAAACAAGACTAAGGTAGCTTACCATTTCCAAGATATTGACTCGACTCAACTATACTAGAAGTGAGTGTGTGAAAGCTCAGTGAGACTCATTTAGGGGCTACCCCCAATTCTCTTCTCTTGAGTGATACTTGCCCTCTCTTTCGAAGGCTTGGCATGTTCCTACATATAGCTCAGTGCAACACCAAGGTAGTTAGACATTCACAATATAATCTGCCATGTCCCCGAAATGGTAAAGCTAAATTTGAGATATTGAAAAACAAATAACCAAACCGAATATTTATTTATTTTTGATCGATAAAAGGATTGTGTTTTTTTTTATTGAATTTATGGGATTTGACCTGCCTCGAAATAGGGATGGTAACAAGGGAAACCATCTTCCAAACAAAGGACATCGAAAAAAATTAATACATAGAGCAACAAACATAAAACCCTAAGATTCTAAAGTTAGAACCTCATACCCCAACCCCTCTATTAATCCATTCAAGAGTATCCTTTGCCTTTGATCCCTCCTTTTGTCTGTGATTGGAGGATCATATTGAAGGTTTCCTTCTTTCCTTTTTTAACTCGCTTACCCTTCACAACCTGCCATCCCTCTTCCATTCTTGCAGCCTCCTTCTGCCATTTCTTTGGAGTGTCATGTTGCCTACCAGCTTCTCCTTGCTCACTAAATGCAACGTGTTCACACTGATCCTCTGAGGTGCCTTACTTCTCCCCCATTTCTTGACCCCTAGGCAGCCCCAATTTCTCCCTACACTCCGGGGTTTTAGCACCTTGGTGGATTTGTTCCACCACTCCTTCCATTCTCACCACAGTGTCAGTGTTCAGGGCAGGCACCTCAACGTGACCTGACCCCCCACTTTGATCTGAGGCTCCATTTACCTGATGTGAAGCAGAATCACACACCACCTGAGAATAGCTCTTATTCTGAATCGCCTTCTTCTCGCCCTATTTCTCCATCGCATAATGTGAACGAGACACCTCCTTCCACCCAGTAGTTGATTTAGATACTCGGGCTTTAACACATTCCGCAGCCAAATGTCCAATTTTAAAGCATCTTCTACAACGGAATGGAACCCCTTCATAGTCTAATGGTTGCATCCAACATCCTTTAGAAGTGTTGATTGCTATCTCTTCTGGCAGAGTCTTTGTTACTTCCATCTCCACTAAAATCCGAGCATATGTCGAATGCATCAGATTTGAAGAATCATCATCAACCATCAAAAAACTTCCAAGAGAGTTTCCTATTGCCTCCAAACAAGATTCAAACCAAAGATGAAGGGGAAAGTTTGGAAGTCTCACCCATAATGGCACTTTATCAAATATTTATGTTGCCGGATTAAAAGCCAGATGCCATGGCTTCAGTGATAAAGAAAATCTTTCTTCCCAACTCCAAAAATAATCACACAAAACTTTATTTCAGTCATTCCCAAACTCAAAAATAGCAATAAAAAATCCTCTTGAAACTGGGTAAATTTGAATGTCACCATTCACCATAGGTTCCCAGTGTTCTAAGATCCATTTATGTAACTCACACAGACTTGGCCAAAATCCCTTAAAGTGGCCAATCAAACCAAGTTCAGAAAAAATATTAACATTGTGATTTACCTCTTCGTCAAGCTCAGCTTGTAGAGAAACAGATGACAGACTGGTATTTCCTTTCTGTCCTGACGCCTGGATGAGATGCCCTGCATCTGCATTTTTCAACCTTCCTTCCTGGAAGTCGTCGACATTTCCCTTTGACAAAGATCTGTGGCCTGCAGCATCATTCGTTTCCCCCACCTCCCTTGGATGCTTCGCCATCCATTCCTTGCTTGCACCCGAGCGCTTGTTGTTTGGAGAGCGACCTCCATCAAAGCCCTTAGAAACCCTAGCTCCACCTGTAGACACCAACGACTCCTTTCTGCGCTCCATTGAAACTCTAATATCAAAAGATACCAAACTGAATATTTATCAAAATACAAATACAAGTAATTGCCATTCAAATTATTATAATTATAATTGTCAAGATAACTTTATAATTATCGTTATTAGAATCCTAAATATTATCAAGAAATTAATCTTTCACAAACTAAACAACAAATATCACTATAATTGTAATTATCATTAATAATATTAATTAAAAACATATTATAAATGTCACAAAATGAACAAACATATATTAAAAATAAGTAAATTAAATAAATAACAATATAAATATTAGCAACTTGGATATTATTATTATTATAATTATAAAAATTATAATATGATATTATAAATATCAAAAAGTATGTAAAACTAATATGAAAATAAATAAGGTTCACCTCGACTTTTCATAAGGTTCACCTCTATTCCTTAAGAGGCGCGATGAGATATATAAGCAAAAGAATGGAAGGATAAAAGGGAAGAAGAAGAGAGTGTGATCTGAAAAGAGAAATAAGGAAATAAATAATGAGATATCTGTTGTACATAAATACTGTTTGCAGCCATAACATTATTGGGAGATAAGAGTAGAATATAAATGAAGAATAATTATATCAATGTATATATGAGTACCAATCAATATAAGTAAGAACAATTAATGCATGAATACCAATCAGTATAAATAAATAATTACATATAGTTATATAAATCTATATAAATAAGGGAATAATTTTTTATATATATATATATTATATACGATAGCCATAACATTATTGGGAGATAAGAGTAGAATATAAATGAAGAATAATTATATAAATGTATAAATGAGTACCAATCAATATAAGTAGGAACAATTAATGCATGAATACCAATCAGTATAAATAAATAATTATATATAGATATATAAATCTATATAAATAAGGGAATATATATATATATATATACGATTATGCAATGCAACAATAATGATGCTTGCAGCAATTATTGAGCCTTATAAGTAATTACGATTTTAATATAAAAATTAATACTTTAATATTTATTTATATATTTTTTATCCTATGATCAATCAAATGTAAGATTGAAGGAAGGCGATTAAGGAATAAAGAGACATGGGAGGACACATCAGATCAGGTGATGTATTCACTTAGCAATAATATTTAGCATATTTTAAATATAAGAAACCGATATTGCTAATTTGATCATTGGTGTTGCTAGACTCATTGATTGTATTGTAATTGGCCTCATTGCATAGACTATTGGGAGAATACACATATGCTAATAATTTAAGGAATTCACTCATATGACTTCTCTTTTGCATTATTATTTCACCTCTCTGCCCAAGAACAAAATTATAGAAATAAATTGAGAACACTCACTTAGCCTTATATTTAGTTTTTTT
The DNA here is from genome assembly GCA_007115665.2 of Sequoiadendron giganteum. Taxonomy (NCBI): domain Eukaryota; kingdom Viridiplantae; phylum Streptophyta; class Pinopsida; order Cupressales; family Cupressaceae; genus Sequoiadendron; species Sequoiadendron giganteum. The sequence goes on from CM021106.1 coordinate 131,812,794, forward strand.
AATCAACATAATGATGAGTTGTCCCATACGTTTTCTCTTATGCAATGTAACTTACCTCTCTGGCCGAAAGAATAGAAATATAGAAATAAAACATGAAATACGTCATCCCAATGGGATGGCATTTATGTGGATATAGAACATAATGGCCTCTCCAGACTCTCTTGCATACATTAATGATTTATGGTAGAGCTAGGCCATCTAGATACTTATTTTCATTAGACAAAAAATCATTGCTTACTCTTGGATATTAGACTTCTCTGATTGTCAGGAATTCATCTTAGTGCATGTGTAATATGACATGAGTAATCACATAAGGAAATGTATTACCAAAACTTGCATGAATAATGTCATTACGTTCTTGATGCATTCACATCACAAGTATAACGTAGGAATGTATTTACTTGTGCACTTGTCTTACAAGAATACATGAACTATCTCTTTCCTAAATGTCAAGAATAGTATAAGGATAAATACATTTAATATGTTTATGTAAATATTGTCTTCTCTGTGATTGTTACCCTCTTGGGCAGGTGAAGTAGAGTCCAAGTGGATAGCCTAAAAACCTCCCTCTCATGTTCATAGGCCCGAGAAATGGGTTAGACATAGAGAGGTGGGGGTCCCACCGTAGGAAACTACACTATTATAGGGGTGGTAGGTCATAGGCCCTTGGATCGTAGGACTTCACCTTGTCCTAATAGGGCAAGTGTCTTCTGAGGTACTGTCATGTATGGAGAATGTAGGGACTACGCCATTGGGAAAGGAGGATTGTGAGAGGCAACCTCCCGTGCCCAACACAAAGGCTTCAGGGCAGATCCATACAAGGCACTCCTCTTGCTTGTTAAATTGCATTTATGATTATGCTTATATTTTGGATATCTAGATATTAATGCTAACAAATATATGTGTATGTGGAAATGTTGTTAATATGGTGAATGCAGATTTCAAACTAGGATTATTTCATAAAAAAATTGGAAAGAAGAAACCCTAAACCTAATCTACAAGCAAATTCTAGGGCAAACAAAGTAAGGGACATTACAGTGGTATCAAAGCATCTTTCCTACCATCCTGTGTGCTTGAGCTACCTACTTTCCTACTTGAGCTAGTTGAGCTAGTTGTTTGCGTACTTGAGCTACTTGCCTGCATACTTGATCTACTTGCTTGCCTACTTGAGCTAGTTGCCTACTTGCTTGAGTTGATTGCTTGTGTGCTTGATCTAGTTGCTTGTCCACTTAAGCTAGTTTCTTACTTGCTTAATTTGGTTTCCTACAAGCTCGAGCTACTTTCTTGCGTGCTTGAGCTAATTGCTTGTCATTCTTGAGCTACCTGCTTGCTTTCTTATAGGTAATTGCAATTTTAATATATATTATATGATTATACAATGCAACAATGATGATGCTTGCAACAATTATTGAGCCTTATAAGTAATTACAATTTTAATATAAAAATGAATACTTTAATATTTATTTATATATTTTTAATCCTATGATCAATCAAATGTAAGATTGAAGGAAGGCGATTAAGGAATAAAGAGACATGGGAGGACACATCAAATCAGGTGATGTATTCACTTAGCAATAATATTTAGCATATTTTGAATATAAGAAACCGATATTGCTAATTTGATTATTGGTGTTGCTAGACTCATTGATTGTATTGTAATTGGCCTCATTGCATAGACTATTGGGAGAATACATGTATATGATAATAATTTAAGGAATTCACTCATATGACTTCTCTTCTGCATTATTATTTCACCTCTCTGCCCAAGAAAAAAATTATAGAAACAAATTGAGAACACTGACTTAGCCTTATATTTAGTTTTTTTAATCAACATAATGATGAGCCATCCCGTACGTTTTCTCTTATGAAATGTATTCTCTTATGCAATGTAACTTACCTCTCTGGCTGAAAGAATAGAAATATAGAAATAAAACATGAAATGTGTCATCCCATCCAATGGGATGACGTCTATGTGGATATAGAACATAATGGCCTCTCCAGACTCTCTTTCATACATTAATGATTTATGGTAGAGCTAGGCCATCTAGATACTTCTTATTTGCATTAGATAGAAAATCATTGCTTACTCTTGGATATTAGACTTCTTTGATTGTTAGGAATTCATCTTAGTGCATGTGTAATATGATAGGAGTAATCGCATAGGGAAATGTATTACCAAAAATTGCATGAATAATGTCATTATGTTCTTGATGCATTCACATCACGAGTATAACATAGGAATGCATTTACTTGTGAACTTGTCTTAAAAGCATACATGAACTATCTCTTTCCTAAATTTCAGGAATAGTATAAGGATAAATACATTTAATATGTTTATGTAAAGATTATCTTCTTTGTGTTTGTTACCCTCTTAGGCAGGTGAAGTAGATTCCAAGTGGATAGCCTAAAAACCCCCCTCTCATGTTCGTAGGCCTGAGAAATGGGTTAGACATAGAGAGGTGGGGGTCCCACCATAGGAAACTACACTATTATAGGGGTGGTAGGTCGTAGGACTTCACCTTGTCCTAATAGGGCAAGTGTCTTTTGAGGTATTGTCATGTATGGAGAATGCAGGGACTAAGCCATTGGGAAAGGAGGATTGTGAGAGGCAACCTCTCGTGCCCAACACAAAGGCTTTAGGGCGGATCCATACAAGGCACTCCTCTTGCTTGTTAAATAGCATTTATGATTATGCTTATATTTTGGATATCTAGATATTAATGCTAACAGATATATGTGTATGTAAAAATTTTGTTGATATGGTGAATGCATATTTCAAACTAGGATTATTTCATAAAAAAATTGGAAAGAAGAAACCCTAAACCTAATCTACAAGCAAATTCTTGGGCAAACCAGGTAAGGGACATTACATAATCATTTGCATCATCAAAACATTTGCATCGACAAAGCATTAGAATATTCACATTGCAATTCATATATTTTCATCATATTTCATCAACATAAACACATTCATTCATTTCAAAGTGGTAACATCTTAATGCATATTTTAGTATTCCATTCTCCTAATAAACATATTAAAGTCACAATTTGTATTTATCAACACTTTCACTCATGAAGGTAAAAGTAACTTAGTAACAAGAAAATGGGGTATAACACTAATGGAAGAGACCACAACCTAAATATGTCATATAGGAGGCTACTAGCATTCTCTCTAGGTTTCCTCATCCCAAGATTTGAGGATGAATATTTTCAAAGGGAGAGACAATTTTATGTACCACATTTTATTTTATGATACCTAATAAATTATTTTTGTGTATATGCTTAATAAACCATCCCACAAGTTCTTAGAATAAATAATTTATCCCACATGCATGGATGGAAGTAGTTTCCTTTGTAAAAAATATATTGTAATGTTTTCTCAAATTAAAATGTATATTGGAATATTTTTTAATTTAAGTGTATACTCTATTTGGAGGTTGTCCCCTTCAAGTGGTACTACAAAGATAATAAAACCAGATCTATTTATCTCATTTTTGTAATATTTCTATGTGTTTATCATGTTTTATCTTATAACATTATCACAACTAGAAAATTTGATAATAAATAAAAAGGATATGACAACGATGAGACATGAAAATGAGGGAGACTAATTTCATTCCCCCAAGAGTAATCAACATAATAGATAACTAGGATATAGGGAGATATGAAAATGATGAGGCATAAAAAGGGGGACTCTAATATTGTGCCCCCAAGGTTAGTTTGAGTGAAAAACCACTAGTATATCTCAAGAGATAAATCAATGGTGGCACTAGAAATGGGACTCTAGGTTCATGCCTCAAAGGATGGTCAATCAAGATCTAGCACATAAAATAGGTGATGATATGAGACAAGGAACATAAAGGATACCATCAAAAATATTTGTTTCTTGTTGAATGATAAGTAGAAGAGACCCAAAAACATATGCCATTAGATACTAAGAGATGATCACAAAAGGAAAACCAAAGACACATAAGAATGTAATCAAAGAAATTTTAATAGAAATATAAGATGGGAACTCAATTGCTTCAATACTATAAGAGAAATTTTAATAGAAATATAAGAGGAATAACAGGGTTTTCAAGAACATTGAGTGAAGTCCCAAGGAGGTGTTTGGCTTTGGGGTTCGGCTCATAGAGGAGAACATCTCCCTCTTTGATGGGAAACTTCCTGAGTTGGGGCCATTAGACTACAAAATAAAAATGGCTAAGGAATGGCATTAGGATCTAAAGGCTAATGCCTTTGATAATTTGAAACTATTAGCTAGGAAAAATACCAAATGGGAGCCCCTGAATTGTGGATGGTTCAAAATTAATTTTGATGGGGCTGCTAAAGGCAACCTAGGAAGGGCAAGTATAGGTGGGATTATCAGAGACTCTATGGGGAATATGGTGGCAGGGTTTGTTCGTGGCATTGGGGTTCAGTCAGCTCTGGTTGCTGAGGCTCGTGCGTTGTTCATGGGCCTCAAAATTGTTGTTTCTCTGGGGATTGTTAATCTCCATATTGAAGGAGATTCCAAAGCGGTGACAGATGCTGTGAAAAAAGATAGATTTATAGGTTGGAATACCAAGGACATCTTGATGGATGCTAGATTCCTTATGTCCAAATTAAGGGACAAAAAGGTGACTTATATTTTTAGAGAAGACAATCGTGTGGCAGATGCCTTGGCTAATCTTGGCTCGGGCTGGGATTCGGCTAGATGTTGGAGGAATACGGAAAGACTGCCGCCAAATATTCAAGCTTTGATAGAGCAGGACAAGACTACCATTATAATGATGATCTACTTTTGGATGACGAAAGCTGATTGGGGGGCCCACTGGTTAATTTGGGTGTGCTGGTAGATGTATGTCAATATTGGTATGGAGTACAAGTGGAGTTTTCCTGGTAAAGCCAAGTGTGTGTGGGGTAGGGAAAGGAGCATCCACGTGTCTATCCTTTGGACTAGGTGGATAAGTTTAGTTCATAAGATTATGATGAGATGGCGGGGAGGGGATTTAATTGAGGAGATCAAGTCTAGCTTGGGCGGTGTGATGCGGGTTAATTGGAAGGATGTGACTTCTTATCAGGTGTGGGACCGTACGGTGCGTGCTACTCTTTTGGGAATTGGTTTGCTAGTTTTATCTCCTCATTGCATTTGGAGGAGTGAGTGTATTAATAATAATGTGACTTTCTATGATGCGATTTGGCCACATTTTAGAGACTTCGGGCCGACTAGTTTAGCTAGGGATTCCTTTGGCTTAATTTGGAGAGTTACTAAATTTATTTTATTGATCAATCTGCATGGGGTTTCGTGCTTTACTTGCATCTCTGCCAACTTTTTCCCTCTCTACTGTAATCATAAATTCATTAATTTTCGTGTCTTTTCTCACTATGGCATATTTCCTCTCTACGCGTGTGACTGGTACACGAGGTTTAATTTGCTTCGCTATAATCCCTTCCTTAACTATTCTTTAGAGATTATTGTCCGTGACTACTACTTTTGGTTTTCCTTGCATTTCTGGGAGATTTCTGTGCAGTTTGGCAATATGGGTGGTGATCGTGTTCGAACAAAACCGGACAATTGTGATGAATTTCGAAACAACCCGCTGGTCTGGCACATTTGTGTGAAGGGAGGTTTAGCTCTACTCATGGAATGCTTAGTCAGCCATGATCCCATTTTATCGGGACAGTTTGCCAATTCGTGGAAGGACAAGAGGGTTTCCATTGGTGGGATTTCATTCGAAATCAGTGAGGATGTCATTGTGTAGGCTACGGGTTTGTTGTGTGAGGGGAAGAAATATCCTAAACACACTAAAAAGTTGGACCATGAGATTCTTAAGGCATTTTTCAGAGGAGAGGAGACCCCGGATAGGAACCAGGCGGGGTTTGAAAGGGAAGAGCTTCCTAAGCCATGGGACCAGGTTTGCATGGCGCTGATGAAATATGTTACGCTGGAAGGTAGATACAAAACTTGTTTCTCTTATCATTTCCCTCTGTTAAACCACCTTAGGCATAAAATGTTGCTTAGTTTTCCATTTTTCCTTCTAATGGACCTGAAAAGTTCAGTGGATAAGTGTAAAGCGTTGGCCAGTTGAAATCCTTGTGATCTTTTGCTGGTCCCGCTCCATCAGGGGCTAATCCTCCACCTGTATCACTTTCATCTTGCCCTCTGCCCACCTAAAGCCATCACTGTTGTCTGCGTTGAGAACATTGAACCCCTCACTACGGTGCATATCTCCCGGACCGAGTCCAAGAGCCCTCCTCAGAAGCCTAATATTGACAATATGGGGAACGCCAAAACCAAATTTGCCACCAAAAAGTTTAAAGGTGGGTTAGTCAAGGCCCATGCAAGTGCGGCGAAAGGGCTCTGTGAGCTAAAAGCCACTCAGGCTGATACGGCTATTACTATCACTATGTCAAAAAAAGCTAAGGAGAAATGCATGCAGGTTGTGACTGTTAAAGATGGCAAGGGTAAGAATGCAGTTAGGAAAGATTCTAGAGGGGACACGGTTGTGGGGAACACAGAGATGACTGGAGGGGAAAGTGTTAGGAGGAGATCTAGGAGGCTAGCTAAGAACAACAAGAAGAGGTTAATCATTGAGGATTCGGAGGAGGAGCAGTCGGACAACAAGGGTTACAAAGAAGAAGAATCTAAAGATGTTGAAGAAGATATGGTGGAAAGGCCCCAACTTACTCCAGTGGATAGCAAGCTCCCTTTTGTTGGCTCTGGCTCACACTCTCTGTAGCCACTGGTGGATGAGCCTGGTGAGGTTCAGGGTGCTATGAATGTTGGGGTGGATTTGGACAAGGTGGCGAAGAGATTGGACACTCTGGACAAAAGATTTCGGGGGCTGATCCGCTTCACCATGAAACTTGGTCACTTTGTTATAAGTACTTTGTCTAATGCCATAAAAGAGGAACTGGAGGGGAACAATAGCCAGGATAACAAAGAATGGGTGGGAGACGAGGCGGTGGACCTCCTGATTAAAAACTAGGACGATGCCAGTTAGTTCTCCTAGTGCTGGTCTGTCGGCTATTTCTTGGCTGCTGATGTGCTGCCTTTGGGCTGTCTCTGGTTTTTCCTGTTTATGTTAGCAGTTTAAGACTTGTCCTTTTTTGGCCCTAGTGGCTCGTTGTGTGGGGTACAATGCCCTGTAAATGCTGTTTAAATTTTCAAAAACACACATGAATAAAAACACATCTCACTACATGGTTGGAGTCAGTGCTAATAGTAGTATGCAATAGTAACTAAGTATGGATAATCATTCTCTAATTAATAGTAGTGGGATATTGTTTAAAAATCTAGCGAGGTAAAAATAATAAGGCAACACAAGTGGAATCACAATGGAAAAATATATAAAATCCATCAATGATAGAAGTGTAACCAAAGATAAAATTCATCAATGGTAAAAGCCCTCTTTCAATTCCTTTAGAACAATTTCTTGGACCAACAAATTTTAGAGGCACTTCCTAAGTTTTGTACACTTTGACAAATATGACTTTTGCTTGGTCTATCTTTTTTGTATACTTTATAGAATGGAATAAGTGGTAAGTGTGAAAATGGTATGGGAGTGGGAATGGTATGGATCATAGTGATAACTTGAAATTAATATTTCAAGTATTAATCATTATTGGCTTTGGAATTTAAAGGAAATGTGGGAATACAATTTGTAGACATCTAAATTTGACCACTTATAATTGGCCAAATTTACCCTTTTCGTCTAAATATATTCTTACCTGCATTAATTAAATAATATTACCATTATTTAATTAATACCCCTAAAGTCTTCTAAATCTCTAAGGTATTTAATTTAATTAAATATTTTATCCTCTATCCTTTGTATCCAATAAATTAAATAAATAATTTCTTTTTATTTAATTTACTCCCTCAAATATCACATCCTCCATCACTTTTTCTTAATCCTAATTCATCTCCTAATCCCATCATTAGGGATATGCACATTCCTAATCCATGATTAGAAGGTGTCACATTTTCTAACTTTTACAAGTTGGCTCCTAATCATCATTGACCACCTAATCCTCTTCTAATCATTCAACCTTAATCTAATCACTTACCTTTTCTAGCATGTCCTTAAGTCAACCTTCATGGTACTTACCTTTTTTGTTTTGACCTCTTCCCCATGTGAATTAAAAATTCACACTTATTCCCCCCATTCATTTGTCTTCCCCATGACCTCTCAAATGTCACATCATACACATTGGACAAAGACCCATTTTAAGGGAATCTTGTCTTACCCTTTGGTTTCTTCCAAGAAAGTGAATTAAAAATTCACTTTTATTCTTTCAATGCCCTCTCCAATCCCCATGGTGACAAGAGTGAACTTTCTAAAAGTCTTCACTTGTCACTTTCAGGCCCACTTGGGGACAAGGAATACCTTTTTGAAGAAATCTTCTCTCATCCCAAGGTACTTGCAAGTAACTTGGGACCACATGGCCTTTTCCACATCATTTATACTGTTTTCCATTTTACCATGTTCTTTGGACACTTTATCCTCTACATGCAAATATGTGAGGGTTTGTGAGTCCTCAACTCACCATAGCCCTCCATCTTGACCATGGTGGTTCAATCCTGACCGTTGAATCCTCTAGAGAATTCAATTTTTTCTATAAATAACCCTCTTTCTCATTCATTAAGGAGGCTAGTGACTTCATGACCTTATTATCCTAATGCATTCATTGTGAAACTTATGCTCTCAAACCATTTAGCCATTTTAGCCATTGTCATTGCAATTCTCTTACATTTTGCATCTTGCATCCTAGCCATTATTGCATTTATCCACTCTCATTAATCACCCAACTACCACTACCATCACAAGTTTTCCATCAAGGAGCGCATATTCAAAGCATCATCAAAGGCTAACCAAGTATCAACACAAGTAAGAAGGTATATCATTTTATTGTTTTTATCTTTCTTTATTTGTGTTCAACATAGCCTAATCTTGAGGTGGTTTAGTGTAGTTGTTATCTTGCATTCTTTAGTTAGTTTTTCATATTAGGAGGTAATAAATTTCACTGCACACACAATTATATGGGGGTTGGGAGATGGATATGTGGTGGGGGATATGTTTATGAAAATGTGCATTTTAAGTCATGGGTACTAGTAGAAGGGATGAGTCAAGCGCTAATCATAGAATGATTCATAGTAGATCAATGATGGGGGTAGGGAATGAGTTTGGAAGGGGATAAATGGGAGAACTAAAGCATAGTAGAGTGACTTTTATTTTAATTTTGGTAAGGCCTTTGAGTTGCTTTGATATAGCTTTTAAATATGTCTCTTAGGCTTGCATGATTTTTATTGATGCCATCTTCTCAAATCCACCTAGTTTCCCATGTCTCATGTATGTGTCATGTGGCATGAATGGTGAATGAAATATGGGAAATTATGGGATTAAATCAATTTATATATGGAAGGATAGGTTGGAAAAATTATTTTTTACTCTTGGTGTATAAGCAAAAGGTGTCTCTAATAAAATCAATCTCTTAGTTTTGTATTTTTTAATTGGTTAGAGGAACCATGAAAATTAATGTCGAATAAACCATTTTGGGTCAACATGAGCAGGAGTTGTGAATCCTTCATATTTTCATAGTCCCCAAATTATTTACGTATATAATATGTATACAAAAGGAGGTAACATGTAAAATACAATAAGCAAAGATATCAAAAAATAAAGAGAAAGCAAGGGCCATCACAATATAATAAAATCCCTTGTAAGGAAACATAAGTGGAGGCATTATCATAAAAATAAAGTAAAAAGGTTTATGTACAAGATAGGGCTACGATACAATCATTTAAGGCATGAGTCCCCTAGTTTTAGAATTTTTAGCAATTATGGATACTATGTGTTAGAAATTTATATAATCTTTTATTTTGTGGGATCTCTTCATTATCATCAACAAATAGGGGATGAGTGTTTATCAATATTGTTTCATATGTACATTCAATTTTTCCAACCAATGTATGTTATTATTGCCTTTGGTAGGGTGCATTTTTAAATGGATAGTGTTAATGAGATGTTGGATGTGATTAATCAAGATCCAATGGTGATTTGTATAATGTCCCAATTTGTGATGGTAAGCTTAAGACAACATGAGTTTTGGGTGTGATTTAGGACCTCAAAATATTCATCATGGTAAATGGATAAAATTGTTGTGCCTCACACATACACCCCATTTTTCCTTAGAAAAATAAGGACTCACTTTCTCTTATTCCGCTTCTTTGTTTTATTTTTAATTTTATTTTTATTGGAAGTATTATTTTTTATCTTTTATTTGTTTCCTTCTTCATTTTGATTATTTTTTTAGACTTTAAGGGTTTTCGCATTAGCATGACTGTAAATTCTTTTGGAACCCCTGAGTTTTTTTTGGTTGTATGAGTTGTAAATTTTCTCTAGTGTTTGATCTTAATGACTTAAGCTAATTCCTTTTCTTGGGTTCGATCTTTCCTGTTTCTTTTAGGACTATGTTTTATCTCATTGAACTTTCATAATTTTTTTACAATGGCATGATAGTAAAGGAATTTTTTTAACTTTTCATTTTTTGTAGCTTTGGAGGTTCTTTATGTTACCCACATTAGATTTTTGGGGTTTTCTTTGCTAGATTACCAATTTGGCATAGGTTATTTTTATGTATAATATTTGAACTCCAATGCTTGGAATGGGATTTGACCTAACCTAGCCTACCCTTGACTACACATTTAATGAAAATTCCTATGCATGTGTGCGGTTGGTTTTATGTTCATTTGGGTTTTCTTTGTCACTTTTATCTCATTTCCTTTGCATTTTAGGCTTTGATGATTCCTAATTTCCTTTCACATAGAGTAATCTTTGCATTCATGGTGTGGTGAGGCATTGCTAGATTTTTTGTGTTTTCTACATATTTTCAATGTTATTTTTATGCTTTCAATACAACTCTCATTATCATTAACCATATATGGTTTTGTTAGATTTCCTAGTTCACTAATGATGTTTGTGATTTTCCTTTCCTTTATCTGATGTGCCTGTGTGTTTGTCACATGATTTCATCACAATTTTTTATTTTTATTTGATCAATTGTGCATTTTGGTTCATTTCATATTTATTTGTAATATTTTATTTACTCTCATGTTCTTCACTTGTTCTAGATATTATTCCTCCCTTTTCCTCCACCAAATCTAATTTTGGGTCTTGTTAGGGTTTGATGTGGTTTTTTTCTAGATGGTATCATGATCCCTTAAGTTCTTTGTCTTAGTGTAAAGCTTTCAAAGTTTTCCTTTCCATCCCACTTCATGATAGAATTTAATGGTATCCCTAATTCCCTAAATCCAATACTTATAAATTTCCACACCTCTTCAAAGTACATCAATTTTGTCATCCCTACATTTTAATGCCTTTTGGAATTAGGTATTTCATATCTTTGATATTTAACTTTCAATTCTTTATCTTATATGTTTCAAACTTAGAGATGTAGAAGTACCTCTAATATTATGGATTAGTGAAAGTTATAAAATTTCTTTGATTCCCAACCTTGAAACCATAATATTTTCTCTTTGATTTGTGGTTTCATCCTTGCCTTGTTAAATGTTTGTTTAGACAAGTTGTAAGAATTCCCCAAATCTTGAACCCCAACATCTCACACTACATGTTATCTTTTAGGGTTCACAAGTTTGAGTGTACCTTATTTGAATACCATCGAGGTTGAAGTTATGTGGTACCTCCAATTCATAACCTTTGTCACTTTTCCTTATATCTCTTTCACGGTCAGGGCTATGGATATACATTTGTTTGTTTACCTTTTGACATGGGTTAAGAGATACCTCTCATCCTCAATTTCTAGCACATCACCTTATATAACTTTTTAGAGTTAGAGATGCAAGGATACCCCCACTTGCTTACTTTTGAGCACACATTATATAGTATTTCTAGATCTTTATCCTTGAAACTTTACACAATGTTTTTGATTAGTGTAAATTAAGTTTTGAATGGCCCTAAAACCCTATACAAAAGATAATGAAACATGAAGATAAAGCAATGTTACCTTGAAACTTTACACAATGTTACCTTTTTTTAATATTGATAATTTATCCTTACTTCTTCAAGATGACTTTTAGGCATGCATCATAGAGTACTTCAGACTCTTGAAATTTAATGTTTTCTATACCATGTTACCTTATTAGGTTTCTGAGTTAAATCTAATTTCATCACACCTGCATTTTGGTATATTAGAGTTGGCATAACTGGGCTTCCTTATTGAATTTTCCTAAATAACAAAACTTGACATAATATACTCAATTGTGTTGCTAAGTGTCTAAATTCTAGGGTCCATGATCCTAACAATATAAATAATTCTAAGACATAAAAGCCTAAATCCTCAAATTTCTTGAGATAAGGCAATGTGTCTGGGTGATGGTAGGATTTTTCGCCCAACTTTAATTCTTCCTTAAGGACTTGTTTGATTAATATTACCTTAATCAAGTCCTCTTACATTACATAACTTATATATATGATTTGTGGATTAATTAGGATAAATAATTTACCTCTAATTCTTATAATGGAGTTGGAAAATTATTATTATTGAACCATCTAATGGATATCATGTTGTTTATTAGTACATATGCAAGGATAACTCCACCCAAAGAGATGAAGTATGAATATAAGGGATATCACCCTACATAAAAGATGTTCTCTCCTTGGAATGATATTGGAGATAATTACCTTGGACATGTGGATGTCTATGAATTATTGTAGAGGGTGCACCTAGAAGGATACAATTTTTGAGGCCTAATACATGACTAGGTTAGGCTTGGTCTAGGTCACTATTTTCTTAGTATCTCTCTAATATTTGGAGCTAGTGTTAGCATGCACATAGAGGTATGATTAAAAGAAAATAAAGGTGTTTGGGTCAACCTAATAGAAAGTTTTGGATATTAATCCTAGAGTAATTGAGGTAGATTTTGGACTCCCTACAAATTCCTAGTAAACAAAAGTGAATATGAAAGAAGCAAAAAAGTATTATGAAACAAAAATAATTATGGATAAAAAATTCATCAACAATAACAAAATTATGAAACAAAAATAATTATGGATGCAAACTTCATCAAAAATAAAATTCTCTTATAGAAGAGAAAATTAGCCTCTAATATGACCAAATTCCAACATAAAAGTGAATTCAAAGAAGATGCAAGGGATTTCATCACTCTCTTGACTAGGGTTTTTGGTTTTCCCAATGCTAGGGACTTCTACCCTTGGATGTGCTACTTCATCCTACTGATCTCAAATTCCAGGAGGACTGATTAGGAAACTATCATAAGTGATACATTGCATGACTAGTTGATTGACATGTTAGAATCAAGTAGATTCTACATGAATTCTATCTTGTGTACCTATTGCCTTCCATACTGATTTTCTAGGTCTAGCACAAGTAGGGACCCTCTAGTTAGGTGAGATCAACATTTGTGGTCACTATCCTTTGTTGGAACTAAAATAAAATTAAAAGTGTTATAACTAGGTCAATGATAACTTTGTATTCTTAGTTATCAAATTATTGGAAAATGAATAGGCTAAGAGTTTGTGCTTGGAGGAAACACAAGAGAGAATAATTACAATTTTGGGAGTTGGTTCATCCAGTTCAAAGTATTTCCATACATTAAATTTGGTGGATCCCATAAGGAAAATAAAAACTCCTTGTATGCCTTATTATAAGTTAAATGGGATTTATAGGCAAGTGGTAGAGATTATAAAACTAATATCCAACAAAAACAAAGCTAGGATTGTGTTTTCCATCAAGGTTGGAGTGTACTCTTGATCCAACATGCAACACACTAAGGCAACTGAAAATGAGATGATGATATTGCCATAGAGCTATATGAAATAAGAAATATATTTGATCCCATTGAGAAGATAGGGCCACTAATTAACTCATTTTTATTCATGAACCATCATTGCAGGATTTATCAACATATTTCCTAGATGAACATGAAGTAAGGATCAATGATAATTGTTGTATAACAATCCCATTGATCAAAATATGCCAAATTTATAAAGCCTAATGATATCTATTAAGATATAAAGGTATTACACCCTTCCTATAATTATGATAATATCTTCAATCTACCAATAGATATAATCAAATGTTTTGCTGAGGAATATTCCTCAATAGAAGCTAGAATAAACTAAGAGGACAAAGAGATAGATAAAAAGGCCATATGTAGTGGATGATTTGCATCTAAAGAAGAAATCCCCCAAGGAGGAAAGTTAAAAATTAATTTAGGGGAATAATATGATCCAATTAGGGGAAAGGCCAAAATAAAGAGAGAAAAATCTCCCATCTTGGAGATGGTTGTGGATGAGGAAGAAGATGATAAGTTTGAAGAACCATTGCAAAGAAGAATAAGGAATAAAGAATAAGTTTCTCAAGAAGAGGATAATGCACCACCATATTCTCCCAGATAGGGCTTGGTTCCTTCTCCTCTACATGTTTCCATTATTCTTCCCCTCAGGTAAATATTTTATAATAGTTGGTAGGGGATAGTGAGCAATAGGAAGTGTCATCACATGATAACATTAAAAATCTTGATGAATACCACGAGGAATTTGTAGTCAAAGATGTTGTGTCTTATTCTAAGAAATGTTCCCAATAACACACCCTAACTTAGATTAATACCTCTTCCATATTCTTCCTCCTTGATATCTACTTCTACCAAGGTCTCTTCTCCTCTCATTATATCTCATTCTTCTCCTCTTCCACATCCAAATACTCCAAAAACACATAGATAAACCTTATTAGAGAGTATTTCAAGGTGTCTAACATGGATGGGCTTTACAATTGAGAAGATAAAAATAACATATATAAACTTCTTGAAGATATTAAAAATTTTCAAGGCTAAACCACATTAAACGAGAGAAAGGATATTATATAATATCACAATAGATTCACAAGGGAAAAGGATAGTAGAGATAAAAGATCTAACTTAGTAGATAAAGAAGAAGCAAACATATAGATACAAGACTAGTAGATTCATAGTGTAAGCTCGAGCCATCAAATAGGAGGAGTTAAATAGTCTCCACAATTATCATTTTCCTCCATCCTAGGCCAAATGTTAAAATACAAGAAGATTAAAGAGGAGCTCAAGGCCTAGGTTGGTGAATTGTCTACATATATTGAATACCTCATGTGTCTATTGGATACAAATACACCAATCCCCATAATGTAGAGATATAAGAGTAGTGAGTGATACTATAGATTAGAGGGATTCCTTGAAATCCAAATCAAGTAAATTGATCATAGAGGCCATATAGTGCTATCACAAGGTAAGAACGATAAGTCTAGTGTTGTTATCGAGTTTGAAGAAACTATTGGTGAAGAGATCACCTATTAGAAGATAAACTGCCTATACTATAAAGAATGGATAGATTACCATTTTATTACCTTTAGAGCCAAGATATCCTCTCATATGGTAACCAAAATTAAAATTGGAGTGGATAAATGCCACCAAATGGAGAGTGAATATGTGTAAATAAAGTAACAAGAAGATTGCTACATAGAAGGAAACTACAAATACAATCATGAAAATATAGACGATTTGATTAAAACCATTCCTTGTGCCTCCTAGGAGTAGCCCAATAAGGTCCTCCTTGCTATAAAAATAATCAAAGAATTCTTTGTCTTGCTAAAGAAATGCCCAATTAGGGATGCAATAGAAATTTGGATGATGATAAAGGGAACTTCAATATTTTCCAAGATCCTAGAGATGAAAATATTTATTGAGTAGATTAAGAAGACCCTCTTCTCCAAGAATGCCTTCTCCTAGTATTCTAGTGCTCCAAATCTCAATTTTATCCTTAAGCATTGGAGAATTTCAAGGCGGATTTCCTATAATAATATAAACATCAAAATAATTAGGCAACGACAGTAAGGTAGTGACATGCTAGACATTATTTAACTTTCTCTTTTTCTCATTTTTTATTCTTTAATATTTGTAATAAACCATTCTATAATTTGAGTGTGTTTTAGTATAATTATTTTAGGCCCATTGAATAAAAAAGGCATGTAATTTAATTTTGGGCATATAAGTTAAATAAATTGTCAAAATATAGCTTGTAAAGTTTGGGCCCATGGATTAATATAGTATCTAGGATGAACAACTCTAGGATTTTTGGTTTTGGGTACCCAAGCTAGGTATAAATATAAGTATCAAAGACATTCTAAAGGGTTGAAAAATTTGGATTTTTTTCAAGTAGTAAGTTAGAGTAGGAAGTTAGTATTTAATTTTTTTCATTTTGTAGCGCCAAATTATCCAAATTGGCTTATGTTGTATCACTCCTATTTTATAATCCAATGAGAAGGATAGAATTCTAGGGCCTATTGCACAAGATATTCTCTAGAAATTCTTGTTTTTTAAGGTAACATCTAAAATTTGTATGTGTAATATAATAATCTACATATTTCCTTTTATTTTCAAGGTTAATCCATAGATGAGTGTATTACTTTTTTTTAATGGTTGTGTATAATGACAACCAAGAAAAGTTAGTTTATGTTCCTTATCAACGAGTTGATTGATTTGTGCGTTGTAAAATAGATCCATAAAGCGATTTAATTTCTAGATCTAATTGAAAAATGCTTAATTTCTCATAAATCTAGGATTTTTATTGTTATAATTGTGTTTGCATATAATTGGATGTCTTTATTTCCAAATTGTAAAACGAGTTTAAATCCTGCTCAGTTAATCATCAAAATCTCATTGAAGGATAACATTAAATGGGGATAATTACATAGATAAATGATTTTTCTTGCATTATCATGACTTGGTGACATCAACCTTGGGTTAGTTTTATTTTTTTGATCAACTAAATTTTAGATGTAGAGTGATCTTGTGACTTTACCTACCTATTAGAAAGGGTTTTCAAATCCATGATCAATGAAAACCTATTTCTAAGAGAAAGTGTAATAGGGTTTTTAGGAGGTTAGTGGAATGATGTGAATCCATTCTCCTATTCAAGTGTGGAGGGATAACTTTTACTATGTTCCTCAACGATAGGATCAATTTCAATGGCCCTCAAAACCAACTCTAATAAATAATGAAACCTTGTGAATATTAATTTATTTTGGATGTGTAAAAAAATATTCTCAAAAAAGGTTGGTTTTACTATATCATTAGGAGGATGGGAGCTCCTATGAATAAGTAGAGAGAAAAATATAGTTTTGAATTCATGGAGAGTCCCTAATAGATCTTGTTTGCAATGTGTATTGTACTAGGTAAATCTTAGGCTTCATGTTAAATTAGAAATTATTGGTAAAATTATTTACTAGGTCCATGAAGAAGGCCACAAATCCTTGTGGTTATATGTAAAACCATTTAATGCCATATTTTATCAATGTTATTGTCCAATAATATTTGCAAGGTCAATATCTTCAGTAGTGACAATTATAACTAGAACATAAAAGTGTCTCATATGAGTTATGAGGCCCCTTGGAAATTATATGTATCAAATTTTAATGAGATCATCTTATTGGGTTGATGTGAGATTATTTCAAGTGATAATGGTGATTTAATCCATCATATTGCTTGGCAAGCAAGAGGGGGATTGGTATTCTCCAATTGTACCTCCAACTATAATATATATGTCCAATTAGGGGGATGGGTGGGATAAATTGTTGCACAGGCGGTTATCGTTACACAAAAAGATCGACCTATTAATGCCCGATACAATTGCTAGATTTATACAAGATCCAAGATCCATAGAAGGTGGTTAAGCCATGTAACAAACCCAAGCATCACACTACACAACACAAGGAGACCAAGGGTGAAACTCTTGCAACAATCCCACCCTAGCATAAGAGAGGTGTTCAAACCTATGAACTCAACTTTGATATCAATTGTTGCACAGGCAGTTGTCATTGCACCAAAAGATCGACTTGTTAATTCCCAATTCAACTGCCAAATTTATACAAGATCCAAGATCTACAGGAGATAGTTAAGCCATGTCATGAACCCAAGCACTGTGTTGCACAACACAAGGAGACCAAGGGAGAAACTCTTGCAACATAAATATCACATGAGAGATGGATCATGTTTAGGTGAGTGATGCATGTTGGGGTACATTCATGGAAAATGGATTGTGAGAAGGAGGTGATGTCATGAGAAATTAATGATTAATTTTGGGAAAAGGAGATGATGGATGTAGTGAAAGGGGTAAATTAAATGGAGAGATGATGTTATTAGGTTTGGTAATGAAAGAGGGTGGTCCATAGGATAATGTGAAAATAAGGGTAAGGTAAAGTGGGATGAAGATAATTGTAGGATATCTGAGGTGATTCATATGTGAGTTCGATGAGTATAGATAGAGAAATGGGTGGTGTGGGTATTACAAATGGAGGAATGTGGTGATTCAATAGGTGTTGGGATAAGTGAAGTGATGGGTAGGGTGTCTTGTATGGTATCTATGGAAATTATGAAAGGAAAGGGTGTGGAGAGTTAAATGCTATCTTCTAAGAGTATGAATATGAGGAAATGGTAAGGTGGGGACAAAGGATGGTCCTTAGTCTTATGCTCATTCAAATGAGGTTCACTAAAGGGACCAATAATGATGGTATCCATGCAAGGAATTTATTCTATGAGTGTAGGTGTGGGAATGGGGGCTATAAAATTGGGATAACATGATGAATAATGGAAAATAAGGATTACTAATGACCAAATAAGGGACATAATCAATTGAGATGAGGGGAAGGGATTTTATTAGGAAAGTGAGGATTTGGTTAAGGGCATGGGGTTTTTAGGATAAGAACATATAAAAAATTTATAATTGAAATTGGAATATATGGAGGAGGTAGAGTCCATGGCTAAGGGTAAATAATAGGCTCAAAACATCATCTAACTATGATTATGATGATGAATATAGAAAGGAAAGTCAATTAAAGTGTTATAAAAATGGGTATGTAACCCATAAAATATAGCACCACCACTAGAAATATGCAAGTGAAGTTTCAATGCAAAGTGAACATAGTATGCACCCTCTCTTTTGTAGATGAAGGCTAAACTAGTTGGATCTATTAGGTTTACCGAATGAAATAATATAAATGATAGAGATTTAAATATTTTGGTTCCTTTTCATGGCTATGATTATGTGCATACAAACTGAAAATTATTGTTTCCTAATACTATATTTAGAATCATCCTAAAACCAATTCATAAAAAACTATAATTAGGACTAACAATTGACTAGTCATTGGATAAAGTATGCTTAAGTATGACAATTAAATATAATTATAAAAGTGGGTCTAGATGTACTTATGAGATGAATTGGTCCAATAGGAAAGTTTCCATAATTATCTCTTGATGCTACCTATGAAATTTTGAAGTCTTAAGATGAAAAGGTTAAGGTCACTCAAGACCAAATAACCACCATGAAAGCATTGATCGGTCCTAATAGCCATCATGACTACATTATATAAGGGCGGCCTTGTCTAGGAAGTAGATGGGACCTTAAAACTTGTTAGGACTTGTTGATGCTAAAACCTGCAAGATAATCAACTCAAACCGTTTCATGTTGTTAGCACGAAAGTTAGTTTAAATTAGCAAATCTAACATCCCTATGAAATATTTAATCATATCTAAATACACAACTAATGAATAGAAAACAAGTTAAATAGAAGCATATAAGAAATATAATTAAACTCTATCTCATAGTGGATTGGTGCCACTATGTTGTGTAGTAAGCAACCGTTTCCTAATCCTTGAACTAGCTGTATGATGTTAGGAACAAGATTAATTCTCAAATGAAGAGAATAACCTTGTTTGAAGTGTGTGAAGTGAAGGTGAATTTGACAATGGTAAGCTTACTCAAAGTTGTGTGGAATGAGCAAAATTAGTTCTTAATTGAAGAGAGTAACTTTGCATGAAGGTTGTGGATTTTGTGGATGAAATGAAGTATAGTATACTTGCATACATTGTGGATTAGAAATGAGGAGAGAAATCTCCAATTTATAGATTTCCAAAATGGAATAGAGAGTGAGATAAAGAAATGTTGGATCATTCAACATCCAATGGCCAAGTTCCACTTGTCAAGATGTGAGTGGTTGAGGAATGAACACATTTTGGTCAATGCGCATGATAAATGCCATTAGGTGGAATTTCAAATTTGAGAAATGACATGTGAGAGGGACAAATGAGTGAAATAAATGCCACTTGGCTCAATGCACAAGGACATGTAAGAGGAGTGAATGCCTTGTTGGATGTACAAGTCTACTTGGACTTTTTGAATTCAAACAAGGGAATATTCTTTTTTGATGCTATGTGAGGGAAAATGGAGAATTAATAAATCAAAGTATTTGATTTATTGTGCCACTTGCATTCTCTAGAGGATTTTAAGGAGAAGGATTAAGTTAATTAAGATTTTATTAACTTAAAGAAAAATTAGATGATGTGACAATTTAGACTTAGATTTATGAATTAATTTTAAGTCAAGAATTGAGAAGAAATGATTTATTAAATAAATGATTTGATTTATTTAATCAAGAAGGAACATGTTAGATTAAATCAAATAAGGTTTAATTTATTTAATTTAATAAAAGGACTTTAGAGATTTTAATCAGATAAAATGATTTATTTAATTAAACAGGGATGTAAGGTTAATTAAATTAAATTGATTTAATTTAATCACTTACAAAGGAAGACTTGATTCAATAAATAGTGATTTATTAAATTAAGAGATAGAATGTGATGAAATGTCGAGAATATGATTTAAGAGGGAATGTTGTTAATAAGTGTGTCCAATTGACATTGTACATTTTCCATGTCTACAAGACTCTTGATAAAGGTTCCAATCTCATAAAAAATGAACACTTATTGAGGAGTAGTATATGACATGTAATTTTGTGTGAAATTTAGAGGTCAAGATATACATGATTGAAATGAGCAATAAAAATTTAAAATATGCAATAATTTCACTTGATAGATAGAATAATGAGGTCCTAAAATAGATAAGAATTATTGAAACAAAATTTAAGAGTTTTCTAAGAGATCTTAGCTCCTAATGTGTAAGGGTATTGATAAAATGAAAAACAAATATTTTGATTGAAAAAGGGATAAATATAAAAATTGGTTCACATTCACCAAATAAAAGTATAATTTCCAATAAAAGTGAATTTTAGGGATTGTTATGGACCTATGTAAAAATATGCCTAAAATCATATGTTTATTTGATTGAAATAAAAAAGTGGCAACCTATCAGGTGGCCTTGATCTTGTCAGACTACCACTTATTCATCATCACTTTTCGGGGTAATTTTCTTTGTCACGTGTCTTAGAGACTTTAAAAAATAAAATTGTTGACCTCTAAGTAATTTTTTTAAGTGGAAACCTTGCAAAAATAAGTGGTTAAGAGAGATTTTACCTCAGTTAATCTTATCGTGGGATTTCAACATCAATCCACATCAATATATTGATAATAGATAGGATACTAAATATATTTATGCCATGAAATAAATACTAATGAAATTATACATAGGTAAATGTTTTATGATAATGGTAGTGAATAAATAAAACACAACCAACCAAGTGGTGTGGGAGAAAGGTTTTGTAATCTGTTGAACACAATGTTGTGCCGAGAGGAGAGGTGAATCAACATATATTAAAACTTAACCATTTCCATTTGTAGATTAAACAACACATCACATAGATTGAAAAAGAGAAGAAGAAAAAATATGCACCACAAAAAAGGCACCCGTATTTTTACATGGAAAACCCAATAAGGGAAAAACCATGGTGAGGATTAACTCATAATATATGTAGCTCACTGCTAACAAGAATTACAATGTTGTTTAAGGATCACTACCTATGAACTTGTAGACTAAGGTGTACAACCTTAGGGAAAGATACAAAGGACTTGATGAGACTCACTATCTCAGAGCAGGATACACAAAAATGGTCATGAGAAATAAGAATATGAATTTCTATGAAGAAGAATCCAACATATGTTGATGTTGTAATCCCTTTTTTGTACAATTAATCCTTCACACAGAATTTGCACACTTCATCTTCAATATACTAAATTTTAACTCCACTAAAATTATTTCACCTTCACAAATCAATTCTATCTTCTATATATAGCCTTTGCAACAATGCAAAACCTTAATTAGGTCGGCTCCAAGATAACCTTTTAGAAGAAACGTTTGATATCACACTGGTCAACTCCAAACATATATAATATTACAAGAAAAATAATTGTGGATTAGTAAATGGAATTAAAGGACCCAAACACAACATAACACATCCTCCAAGACAAAATTAATTAATCATGATCAATTATTGATGAAGGAAACAAGTTTGTCGGCCCAAATAATGACAACACCACCAAAACTGTCAACTATTCAACTTTGCACCACTAAGGAGAAGTCAAAAACTTCATGCATACCAAGATGAAAGTATTTTAGTCTATACATAATATCTCTTCAAACTTTTCCTAAAATTTCTAAGCATCATATGCTAGTGCAACAAAAGAAACCCACTGAATATAAGGAACATAGCATTCCAAATAAACTATAAAAAAATTTCATTTCAAAATTGATCTTGTGGAACACCAAAACACTATATAATACAAATTAGTGTGAATTAAACATTACTAATCATATCTACAAAAATACAAGGTCAAAACTTCACTTTTGGAGAAATGTGGAGCCTCCTAATGCACCAATATCAACACATTACACTGCTAGAGCGCAAATTGAAACACTGTCACTTATAAATTTTACTAAAGAAGGTGTGATGACTTGAATAATTTCATATAACACCTTCACATATCTATTATGTTATCTTCTAAACCGCAAGACAAAAGCTTGCACTGTGAAGGAATGCAAACCAAAATGCCATTACACTTCCTTAGAGTATATACTATAAATGTCTTAGCCAATCTTCCGCAACTTATCTCAATATGCAACACATAAACCTGGAATGATATCAAAGTAGGCACACTATAAACATATAAGAACTTGTGATTTGACCTTCACAACATACTTTGTCATTAGACTGAATACCATTTCATCCTCATACTGGACTGCTGACAATACCAACAAATATCTCTACACTTCCATTATCTCTGAAGTATTATTCATTCTTTAGCATACACTTTGACATCAATGACAACAAATATTGGTTTGGCACCAATGACAACACTTATTTCCAACAAAATCAAGCTAATGAACCAATAAAAAATGATTTTAAGACTCCAAATGGATTTATATAAAAATGGGAAACTATAATTATAAATCACTTAGGTGAGTATTTGATATACAAATAGTTAAAAACTCTCAAAATTGGTAAACAAGGACTTAAATTCATAAAATGATGATAAGAAACACAATAAAATGGAAAAATAAAATAATGGAGGTGTAATGAAAATGAAAGGGGGTGGAATAAAGTCTAAAAATTAAGAAAATAGAGGTGAGTTGATGGAATTTTTAAGGTAAATAAAAGATAAATGGAGAGAAAAATATTGTGGCTTCAACAATGAAAATAAAAAGTATGGGAAACAAAAAAAATGGATTGAAATGGTAAGGGAAAAAGATAGTTAATGGGGAGATATATGAAGAGAATCCTATAGAAAAATTAGAAAATTAAGTGAATTTCAAACAAAAAAGCACACAAGGAAATGGCTCATCCAATAAAAACCCTTTAAAATCAACCACTTATTATTAGATATATTATTGTGGTGCTGACCAATGGTAAAAAAAAAAATGATCTAATAGGTTCAAGAAGAAGCCAATTCCCTCCTAGAATTTCTAAAGCAACATCATGTGTCATTTTTTAGTAGAGAAAGAATTTCATTTTTCCTATGTAAAATGAGGGTAAGGTAACTCAATAATGAAAACTTAGTAAGTGGGAATCACTATAAAATATTAAGATTATATTTTAAATTATTGGTAGGAAGATGAAAATCCAAGGCTAACCTATTATGTGTAAAACTATGGGCATTGCCTATAATGAGAATCAAACCCAATTTTTAGGAGACACTAACCTCGAAGGATTCCTGTGGTGGGTAGCCATTGAAAGAAATAAAATAAAGTGAGAAAATGATAGAAATATGAACCATACAATAAACCTTTTTACCTAAAATGATATTGCTCCATGGATTGAGATAAAGTGAATACACCCTCCTTCAATTGATTAGATCTTTTGATGGTGTTGTTGGGGGAATGTGGTTGTTTGGACAAGAAAAATGATATTTATATTAGGATTAATAGATAAAAATGAGAGCATAAGAATATTATAATGGAAGATGATTAAAATCAGAGAAAAGGTCGTCATTTAAATATTCTTGATGGTGAAAATGAAGGGTCAAGATGCCATGTCTAATGGATGGCTATGATTGAATGGGAGTTCAAGGTCATTAAATGAGGGCTTAGCCTTGTGATAAGTGTCACAAGAGGAATAGAGGTGTAAGAGATAGGTGTGAGATCACATGGGGAATCTCATGAAGGTACAAGTGAGGGAAGTAGGGTGGCTTCACATGTGTGAGAGATATGCTCACACATATGTGAGAAAGGGGTAGGGTATGTAGGTTGGGAAACTTTTAACATGATGGAAAATTTAGATCTTGATCCATGTAGATGGATTCAATGGTTATGATTGAATGGAAAAGGATTGAGGGTGAGGTGAAATTAAATATTAGGAAAATAGTAATGAAGGTTATGTAACATAGAATAAAAATATGGATTAGGAGATCTGCAAACTAGAATAAATGATGTTAATCTCAATCTAACCAATATTAATCTAAATCAAACAACAAAGAACGAGGAAATAAACATAATAAATAACTAAACAAACAAATTGAAAAGGTCTCACTGAATATGCATTCACTCCTTCGAATTATCTTGATTTCTCTTCTCCATTTTGTTGTTTTAGTATTCTTGCCCTCAAATTTCTCAGTATTGATGCAAGCATAACTTCATCGAGTGTCTAAGCAAAATATCAAAGATAAGTTTCTTCTCAAAAGTGTATGATTTCGGGAGGAGGAATAATGATAATGACAGGGCATTTTATAGAATTTGGGTTTTCGAACGATCGGCTCAGATTGAAAGAGAGACCGACGAACGAGATTGATGAATAACATGCAATGTGAGTTTTGTGTCAGATAGAATGTGAGTTAGAACATGAGTCAGAAAATACTGCAAGATAAAGACTAAGTTAGAATGTGAGTTAGAACACGAGTTCAAGATTTTAATCTTCAGTTAAGAGTCTTCGAAAATAGAAGAAATAAACTTTGAATGTCAAAGACAAAGTTAGAAGTTGAAGAATAATGCATTCGAATGCAAACATGAGTTAATTAAATATATTTAATTAATAAACACCTAATGCATATGAGTTGGAACTAGTTAACTGACTAGTTGTGACAGAGAGTCCTCTTGCAGAGATAATCAGATGTTGAATCCAGAGATAACTGGAGAACTAAAAATAGATCTTGAGTCAGAAGGTGAGCGAATGTTTAGTCAACTGATTGACAGAAGAATGTGACATAAACAATTAAATATGAATTAAATGTTAATTTAATTCAACATTCGAAAAATGAGAAATTTAATTAAATAAATAAAGATTATTTATTTAATTTGATTGTTGTAAAGGTGGAATTGAATAGTTAAATAATAAATATTTAATTATAGATAAAGGGGGTTAAATGAATAATTAAATAATAAATATTTAATTATAGTTGAAGTATGACAAAGGGGTAATTAAATAATAAATTATTTAATTAAGAAGGAATAATTAATTAGTTAGCGACATAATTAAATAATGATGATTTTTATAATTAATCAAGTTGAATAAATGAATTAATTAAAAGGGGGTATTTAATTAATAGAGGAAATATGTATTAGAAAGGGTAATTAAATAATAAACATTATTTAATCATGACCATGGATAATAGAAAATTATGTTGAAAGTGGTGTTCACAGGCCTAGACCAATTTTTCGGTGTCTACAGTTTGCCCCTCTTTGATACAATGTTGTTTCAGCGTTGTGTCAAAGAAAATATGCCCCGATCGTGCCCCAACATGAAATAGGTTAGGGTATGCCCCCTCGGGAAAATTGACAATTTTTGAAAAATTTCAAAAAAATTAGGAAATGTTCTCAATAAGTCAATTTGACAATTAGAAATGCTATGGAGTTAACGAAATTGAAATTGGAGGTGATATGGACGTGTACGGGTCATTTGAGGTTGAAAGGTTAAGCAGCCAATAAACAAGGGCAGAAGAAATGCCACCCAAACCCTATCTATAAATAGGAAATAGGTTGAAAACTAATTCATTTGCACCCGAAAGAGTTTGAAAAACTAAGAATTTGCTCTGACTAGCGGACGAAAAATGGCACCCATTCCCTATGCTGCGCATCGAGGATATCGGATCCGGACCTTCAGGCGGCCAGCAAACGCAGGACCACTGGTATGTACCCGAAAATGAACTCTTGAAATTTATTTCTTCATGTAGTTTTAGGTCTTGAGAAGTTAATTAGCATATGTGGTCCTTCGCAAACGACGCGTATGTCATCATATTCGCTGCATTTGACTGCAAAACGACGCATTTGCGAAAACACGTCTAAGCTAGGTTAAGCATATTAGGGAATCAACGCATTTGCATTATAATGCATCGCATATGTAGTTATGCAATGCATCTGCATTAGGGTTAAACACATGTGGGGTAGTGAACCGCATGTGCATAAGTGAAACACATATGTAGCAGATAGATAGGCTATTAGAAAATGCATCGCATTTGGTTTTTATGCACCACATTTGCAGTAGGTAGAAACGGGTGTGAGAAATGTGCAACACATATGTAATATGCAATGCAAATGAGTTGTCATGCAACACATTTTGTAAGAGTGCACCGCAGCTGTTATAGTGAGCCGCATTTGGCTGGTAAAATTTTCAGAAAAAATTGCTAAGGAAAAAGTTTGAAAATCTTGACATCGTGGTTGAAATGCAGGTTGTATTGGATCCTATATATACGTGGGAAACACGTCCTGACACATTCGATCTAAGAGATCGTTTGAGTAGTGCAAAGATACGGCTTCTGTGGAGACTTGGTCTACGTCATTGTTTGTTGATGCCCACCATTTGAGCGAACAAGGGGATGCTTACTGCGTTGTGCGAGCGATGGCACTCTGAGACATCATTGTTTCATTTGCCGACTGGGGAGGCGACTATCACATTGGAGGATGTGTACAGGATACTGAGACTGCCTATTAGAGGAGAGTAGGTGATGTATGATACCCAACATGGATTGATCGAGATTGTGAGATTTTATCAGGTGGACGATATCAGTAGGCTTGACATCGAGCACTATGAGATTAGATGGCCAGTGTTAGTTGATAGATATGAGATGATTGACTATATATTATGTACATTGATAGGAGGGATAGTTCTACCAGACTGACGAGTTCATGGTTTTCCTGTTGGATGGGGTGAGATGTTGGTGGGGATGTTGGAGAGAGAGACCAGGTATGCTTGGGGTCCATATCTATTGGGGATGTTATATTTTCATTTACATGATATTGCATACAGAGACGCACAGTCATTGATTTGTGGGACCACTATGCTGATGGTGTGGGCTTGGGAGAGGATAGTTGTGTTTCATCCTTCGGTTACTGTAGAGCGACAAGAGAGAGCTCTGTATTTTTTCCGATTCACGGGGCACATCACTTAGAGCCATGTGCGAGACACTAGATATTGGAGACATGCTCTTGAAATTCTAGATCAATTCACTTGGAGACCATACATGGACTGTGAGTAGTGGGCGGATGGGGATATACATTTTCCGTTTTGCAAACAAACATAGTACCTAATTGGGAGGACTATTTTTAGTGTGCATATCATAGAGAGACACTTACCAGATAGGGTTTTGAGACAGTTCGACGAGGTTCAGGATGAGCTTCGGAGTAGAGCAGAGTTTTCTTGTTCTTCGAGAGAGGTTCCAGATTGGGGCCCCATGATTCCTATTGCTATCGTAGAGGCAAAGATATAGGTTTTACAACCATTACAGTGGGGATGGAGAGATGGATTAGCAGACCCAGGGATGATAGCTGTGTATGATGCATGGTGGGCAGAGCATCATCCTATTCCATACACTGATCCATATTTTCTAGCACCAGTGGAGAGACAAGGCATAGGACCGAGAGGACGGCGGAGAGGTGGAGGTGCCAAATTTGGTAGAGTTAGAGGGAGGGGTTATGATGGCAGAGGCAGTAGGCGAGGACAGAGAGGACAGAGAGGGGGTCAAGTAGGTGGAATTTCACCTATCCGAGAGGCAACAACAATGGATGTACCTATGTTGGACATCAGAGGTGGAGTGGATGTACAGGGCAGAGATGAGCATGCTACCGAGGAGGCAATTGTAGAGGAGCGAGCCAATGTAGATATTGGAGGAGAGGATGCTGCAGAGGATGTTGATATGGATATGGATATAGACCCTCTAGGTGTTTTGCCAAGATATGGGGAGGATGATGTTGAGGAGGAGGCACCGATGGAGGAGTAGGAGAGAGAGCTCAGGGATCAGATTATAAAGGGGAGATGGGAGGATGATGCCTTTAGGGATGGTGATAGGGAGGCCTTGGAGGAGAGATTGAGACTGATGATGGCAAATCTTGATGCTATGAGGATAGAGAGAGATAATGCTGATACAAAGAGAGACAATGCCCACACACAGAGAGACAGTATCTGGGCAGAGAGAGATAGTGCACTCGTGGAGAGGGATCAGGCCATAGCCCGATGACAGGAGATAGAGCAATAGTTCATAGAGGTCAGACACCTTTGCAGTGGGTCTTCATCTGATGGCATGGTATGAGAGTTAAGCAGATTAGTTGAGAGAGCTACCTATTATAGGGATTTATATGAGGCAGTGGTGCTAACAAATAGACGAGCTCCTAGCTTTTCAAAGGTTCATAGTCAAAGATCACAGGGTAGGAGTCACACTAGGACACAAAGTACAGAGGGTGTGGTAGGACCATCGAGGGCAGGTCTGTATGAGAGGCCTTCCACCTCACAAAGAGCACCTTCGAGGATTTTCCCACCACCTTCACCACGTGATAGTAGTGGAAGTGGGACATAGTGATAGTGTTACATATGTAGACATTGTATTTTGACTAGAGAGCCTGCAAGCTCGTTGTTATTTATGGAGACACTCTGATATTGTACTGTGACACATTATTTTGAGTGATATATATATATATATATATAGGATTTTGGCGAATTCTATATGATATGCAATTCTATTTTATGGTGATGCATTGCTTCTATATGATTATGTTTCCTAGATGATATATGTATATGTGTTATGAATGAATGTTTCTACATGTTATGAGTTATGCATTTTATGATGTTATGGATGTCCTTATTTACTTATGAATCTATATGATGTTATTTATGTGTGATGGTGAGATGTACATGTGTAATGTTTCCATTATGTATGATGATGAAATGCCTATGATGTAATGATTTTGTAAATATGTAATGAAGATGTTAATGCAATTTAACTATATGACATTTTTATGGAATGTATGCAGATTATCTACTGTTTTTTCTATGTCACAGGACTTTATCATTATGTTTGGAGAAGAGAAATGTTAACACGAATGAATTCAAAATGTGAGTAATAAATAACAAAGGTTGATTGATAAAAAACAAGGGAAGACCCCAAGTGGCATTTCTACCAGATCAAGAGGTAAGGCAGATTATGGAGCAATAAAGAATTCAAGAGGTAAAAAGTCTTTGAAAAAGAAAAGGGAGCCGAATAGCTTTCAGGATATAGCATATGGATCTCAGAAAACCATCCCGGAATGTCTTAACTCCCCCGATATATAATGAAGATTATGTCTTGGAATATAAGGGGACTCAATAGCCCCCACAAGCAGGATGTTCTTTGCAACTTTGTTAGAGATCACAAACCTGATATTCTTCTAATTCAGGAAACTAAAATGTCTAAGGAGAAAATTGAAAAGATGAAACTCTTTCAGTACTACAACAACCAGGGCAATAACTCGAATGGTGCTTCGGGAGTCATTGTTACTTTCTGGAATAGCCACAATATCAAAGGAGATCCGATATTGGAAGGTACGAATCACATAGTTACTAGATTCACACATATAAGAGATAACTTTAGTTGGATTCAAATGAACATATATGCTCCTAATGGAAAAGGTATGAGAAAATATTTTTGGTTGGAATTAGCTACCATTAGGAGGATTTTTGATAAAGAAGCTTGGATTGTTATGGGGGACTTTAATACACCCTTAATGAACGGTGAAAAATTTGGGGGATCTCAGATTAATTTAGAGAGTAAAGAGGATCTTTAGAATTTCATTGATACTCAAGGGCTGATTGATCTGGATCTTCATGGAGCCTCCTTCACCTGGTCCAATCGTAGAAAGGGGATGGATATCATACAAGTCAGATTAGATAGATCTTTGATTTCCAATCATTGGTATTTTGATTACTATTTCTCCCTTAAAGCTCTCACTAGAATAGGTTTTGATAATTCTCCTATCAGTTTCATTGCAGATCCTATAAAAAAGAAGAAGAATACTCCTTTCAGATTTGAAAAAATGTGGACCTCTTATCCTTCTCTTAAAGAGGAAATAAAGAAATGGTGGAATATAAGTATTCAAGGAACTGCTATGTTCAGAATTGCCAAAAAATTAAGGGAAGTGAAATGTAATTTAAAAAAATGGAAAAATGAATCTTTTGGGAACATCTTTAAGATTAAGTCCAAACTTTAGATGGATTTGGGAGCAATTCAATTCAAAATACAGAAGGAGGGTTACTTGAATGATACTAAGGAAAAAGAGAATGAGCTCCTTATGAAGATGCACGACATATTTGGGAAGGAGGAGGAGTTCTAGAAACAAAGATCAAGAGCCCTTTGGCTGTCTGTTGGAGATAGAAACAATAGGTACTTCCACCTTTCGGCTTTGAAACATAGAGCTATAAATAGAATATCTCATATAGATGTGAATGGAACCAGGTATGAGGAGGAGGAGGATATTAGGATGCAGGCGAGCTCCTTTTTTAAACATCTTCTCTCGGCAAGTACTGAAATAAACCAGAATGAGCAAGATCAGCTAGTTGAAGCTATACCAAGAATTATCAACCAAGAAAACAACTCTTTTATGACAGCTATCTCCACCAATGAGGAAGTCAAGCGGGCTATCTTTTCCTTTGATGGGAGTAAAGCCCCGGGTTCTGATGGTTTCCCTTTGTTTTTCTTTCAATGGTCCTGGGAGATTGTTGAAGAAGATGTGGTTAATGCTGTTAAGGAATTTTTTGGAGTCAGATGTCTTTTAAAAGAATTAAATGCTACTTTCTTGGTTCTCATCCCCAAGAAACTTGGAGCTAATAAATTTGAGGCTTTTAGGCCCATCAGTCTTTGTAATTCTTTATACAAGATCATCTCTAAGGTCTTAACCTCTAGATTCTTAACTTTTCCGCCTTCCTTGATTTCTCCTCAACAGAATGGATTTGTTCTTGGCAGACAAATCCTTGATTCTATTGTTACGGTTCATGAGAACATTCATTCCCTTGTTGAGTCGAAGATCGAAGGTTTCCTATTAAAGGTTGATATCTCAAAAGCCTATGACAGAGTTGATTGGATTTTTTTATTTAAAATTTTGAAGGCCTTTGGCTTTAATAATAGGGTTGTTCAAATGGTGGAACAACTTGTGTCCATAGCCTCCATATCGATTATGGTCAATGGATCCCCTACCTCCTTTTTTCAGAGTACCAGAGGTCTAAGGTAGGGTGATCCTATATCTCCTATTTTATTCACTATTATGGCTGAAAGTTTAGGCAGGAACCTGAAAAATTTGGTAGACTTTAAATTTCTCTCTGGGCTCAGACCTTCCTCGAGCAACCTGGTGTGCTCACATCAACAATCCGTTGATGACACTATGCTTATGGGTCAAGCTTCTGTGCCTAAAGGTAAATCTATAAAACAGTTGCTTGACAAGTATGGGAGAGCTTCAGGACAACTGATCAACAATAAAAAAAGTTCGCTATTCTTTTTCAATACTCTAGATCATAGACAGACCAAAATTGCCAGAATTATGGGTTGTAGGGTGGATTCCCTTCCTTCCACCTACCTTGGTCTTCCTTTAAGTATGAAACCTCCTAAGTCTTTCTGGATCTCGTTGGTGGATAGATTCAGTAAGAAGCTTGCGGGTTGGAAAGGAGCTCTGCTTAGTCAAGCTAGTAAGCTTCAACTCCTCAAAGCCTCTCTCCAGAATCTTCCTATCTACACCTTGAGCCTCTTTAAGTTTCCAGCTAAATTTGTTGATGCCATTGAAAAAATTCAAAAAAGATTTCTTTGGTCGGGTGTTGAGGAAAATAAAAGAGTTCCCTTAATTGACTGGAATTTGGTTTGTAGACCTAAAAAGAATGGCAGACTTGGCTTAAGAAGAATCAGAACTGTCAATAAAATCCTCTTAGCTAAGAAAATCTGGAGAATCGTCTCTTCTTCTGGGGAGTGGATTGATATTCTGGCTGCAAATATTTAGAAAACAACTATTCTTCCATTATAAAGAAGGACCTCTACCTTCTTCCGAGAGGGTCTATATGCTGGAACAACTTAATCATTGGAAAAAAGATTGTGGATGATGGTATTGGATGGCAAGTGAGAAATGGTAATCGTACCAGATTCTGGGAAGACAGATGGCTTTTTAAGGAACCCATGATAAAAATCAACTCCTTCAGAGAATGGGCTGAGAATTGCAAGGCAAGGTTTGCAATTTATGTAAAGAATTATAGAGTGAATGGTAATTGGGTGGAATTGGGTAGTGTCAGTCAGGCCTTAGCTCCCATCCAGACTACGTTGTTGGCTGTTAGAATTAGTTTTGAGTAGTTGGATGATCGTGCGGTTTGGATTGATGATCCCTCTGAAAACTTTTCTGTGTCTTCTGCTTTTTCCAAGATCACTTCTTCTCTGGATCATCCTCCCTTTTGGTCTAAAGCTTGGTTCAAACATCTGATACCTTAAATTAACATCTTCTTCTAGATCCTGCTCCAAAATAAGGTGCTCACGATTGACAACCTATGTAAACACAGATTTCAAATCCCTAATAGATGCTTTCTTTGTAAGATGGAGGCTGAATCTGTGTGTCATTTATTCCTTCATTGCTCTTTTGCTGCTTCTCTTTGGAAAAAATTCATCAGGTTATGGAACCTTCCTTGGGTTTTCTCTTTGTCCATTGAAGATCTCTTTTCTCAGTGGAAAGCCCTGATAAGGAATCCTTTGCTTAGGTTTTTTTGGGATTTATCCTTCCCTCATATTGCTTGGGGCCTTTGGAAAGAACGTAACAACAAAATTTTTAGGGGAAAAGAAGCCTCTGTGGATAATGTCTTTGATAAAATTGTCAGATCCTTGAAGGAAAATTTCAATGCCGTGGCCTAGAAGGACAGGAAGACCATGAATGCAGAGTTTTTGAACTATGATCTATTTGTGGCTAAGGAATGGAACATCAATCCTAATTTGTCTAGTTCTATTATGAAGGCCAAAAAGGACAGAAAGGGAGTTCACTGGTCTTTTCCGCCAAATGGGTGGATCAAAGCTAACTTTGATGGCGCGGCTAAAGGCAATCCGGGGGCGGCGGGCTGTGGAGGAGTTATAAGGGATTCCTATGGCAACTTCATTGGTGAGATTGCATCGCCTCTTGGTTCTCAAACTAATCATCTGGCGAAGGCTGTTGGCGCTTACCATATCATAAATATAGCCCAAAGTCTTAACATTAAAAATTTATGGTTGGAAGGAGACTCCAAAAACATAATTGATTTCCTCAGTGGCAAGTCTCCCCCCTCGTGGACCATTAATTCATAGATCGATGAAGCTAAATTGAACTTGGCCAAATTTGAAAAAGTTAAAATATCACACGCCTATAGAGAAGCCAATGTTGTTGCGGACTTTTTTGCTAATGAAGGAGTTAAGAGTAAAGAAGTGTGTACCTAGCTAAATATTAGGGATCTAAATTTTAATGTTTGTGCCTTATTAAATTATGATAAATCACATAGTAAAGCAACGTGTTATCCCTTTAATGAGGACAAGTTGGATCTATCACATCACAATCATTAGATTGCATGGGACCGAGCCCGGTGGAGTAATTTGCAAGATAACTCCGCACGCTTTGTGGGTTCTAAGATTTGGCAGGGCCAATTTTAGAAAGACTTGTGTTTGGGTCTACCTCACTGTGTTGGCTGAAATGGGAGGAGACAGAAAGTGAATTGAGCCAGACAACTATGAAATACATATGAAAAATGCCAAGGTTTGGAACAAGATTAAAAGTGGAGGGTTGATTCCTTTCTTGGAGAAGCTTCATGGCTCTAACCAAGAGTTACGGATCTCTCTGCCAAAAATTGGAATGATGGTAATTTGACCCTATTTGGTAGGAATGTGGAACTCAACGAAAATCTTATTGCTGATGTTATGGGATTACCCATTGATGGGAATAAGTTCTTTAGGGACAGGACTTTTTTCGATGAAGCTGTGATCAAATTTCTTAAAAAGGACAAGGAAAGACTAAGTATGGTCAAAATTGCTAATAGTTACTTCGATGTTGACTCCATAAAGGCTATATGGAGAAAGGTTCTTTGGGTCATCATGGAGTACATTATGGTGGATGGGCGATTCAAAAAAGTCTATGGCTACCACTTTGCTCTTCTCAACCATTTTTGACACAAGGTAAGGGTCTCTATCCCCTATTATCTTTTCTGCTCCTTGAAGAAAAGCTTAGAGGACAATAAGAAAAACCCTAAAAGATTCCCCATTCTACACACTGGGTTAATTAGGTTGATTGTTGAATATCTCCATGTGCCCGCTCTTGCTATTTTGGAAACCAACCCAGATTTTGAGAGTGATGATACTGAGCCTAGTGGCTCGGAGTATTTGCCTAACTCTAGCCCAGTTAGAAAAGCCCCTAGCTTGCATGCTGGCCCTTCCAGGGATTCTGGTAAAACTTGTGTTGAGCTTCAGCTTGACAGTCCCCCCCTTAAGATCAGCTCTGTTGACAAGAAAACCCAGGCTAAAAGCCTTTTTTCTTACTCCGAAGAGTCCTCTGAGTCGAAGGAGTCTAATACCAACAAATCTGAGCGTTGTGCTAACCCTCTGCCGGACATACACATTAATGATAATTCCCTTGTTAACACTGGAAAAGAGCCCTCTCTAGATTATCTCAACCTTGCTAAAACCAATTTTGAGTCCCATTCCAAACTCTTGGATTGGACCTTCTCTGAAATTAATGAGCTAAAAATTAAAAATTGGGCCCTGTAAAGTAAGATCGATGAAATGGGTGCTAAGATTGCTGAGATGGAAAAGAAAGAAGCGGTTCATAGTAACAGGAATATTGACACCGAAGCTGAGAACTTAAGGAATACCATCAGAACTATCGTTGAACAAAACAACCGTATAGCAAGACACAATGCTATAATCATTAATGCGATGACTGAAAAGCTTGAAAAAGCCCAGCAGGGATCTCTGGTGGTTGATCTGGAGGATACCGAAGATAAAAGCCAGGACACGAAAGCTAGAATTTTTAGAAGAACCAAAGCCAACTTGAAGCGCAAGGCCCCCCTTACTCTAAAAATGGTTCAAACTTTTAAAAAGGGGGTTAAAGATATGCAGGATCTGGAGGCAGAGACAAAGTCTGTCCTTAGGACTCTGAATTAATGGTTGGGGTTCCTTTGTGCTTTCTTTGCTGTCCCTTCTTTCTTGACCCTTCTGGTCCTTTTTGTTTGGTTGCTACTAGTCTTTTCTTGGGTAGCTATTTTTTTTGGTGGAACTTTGGTGTCCTCTTTGTTATTTTTTAAACTTTTTGGTTTTGGGTCCTTGTAAAACCTATTTTACCCTTTTATCAAAAACAAAGGTTGATTGATTGAAAAACACACGATCTTCGATATTTTGTCAAGTATGCTATGCTTTGCCTGTTATCATCATTAGGCGGTACATGAAACAAATGGATAGTACACACTATGATATGAGATAGACCATAGTGTACAAAGTCATCCATTTGTGAAAAAAATAGTCTTAGACAAGGAATGTCTTAGCTCAGACTAAGGAAAAGATGCCCCAGTCATTTTTGTCAAGACAAACCATAGACAATAGACAAATAAAAAGACAGGTCATGAGATGTCATTGCTCCTCTAAATCCTTGATAGGACATCCTTGAGGAAACTAGTTACATGTCTCAAAACCCAATGTTAAAAATACAATTGATAGACAACAGCCCAAGAAAAAGAGTCCTGAGACATCCTTGCTTCTCTAAATCCTTCAAGGGACATCCCTGAGAAAGCTAGTGACTAGACTAAATTCACAAATCAATAAAAGTATAAGACAAAATAAGATATAAAGTCATAAAGCCAAATAAAATTATTTTCCAAAACTTGATCTTGTGGGATTATTTGATTGTTTGATGTTTGACATAGCGTAATGTGAGGGATGACACATACCTCAATAAGACGTTGAGTTTGGTTTCAACTTGGTGACTATCTATATAAGGCACGACAAAGCTTGGTTTTAGAAAAGACACACGTCATATAAGACGTTGGAGTTTGATGACGTTGATGTGACAAGCTACATGAGGCTATGACAATTGACGATGTCCGTTGACAAGAAAGACATATCTTGCAAAGACATAAGTTGATCATTTTGACAATGTGTTTGACATTGAATTGATGACTGTTTGAGATGTTTTGCCTTGTTGGTGCATGACTTGTTTTGATTCGTTGACTGATTAATAGTATGTGTGTTGACAATGTATGACATGATGTGATACCCTAAAGTACTGACCTAATGGGGCTAAAGACATGCATCTAAGTGAATGGTATGCAATGTGTGTGATAGTGAATTGAATGTGAATGAACCTTATTGGACTGACCTAGTGTGGTCTCGGGAGCTC
Source organism: Sequoiadendron giganteum (assembly GCA_007115665.2). NCBI lineage: Eukaryota > Viridiplantae > Streptophyta > Pinopsida > Cupressales > Cupressaceae > Sequoiadendron > Sequoiadendron giganteum. Next base: position 131,849,678 of record CM021106.1, read on the forward strand.
ATCAATTGATTAGCCTTGCCTACGTTGTACATGCAGAGACCTCGTAGTTCGAAACAACCAATGACTTTGAATGTACAAAGAGTCATGATTTTAATGTGTGTCATACATGACAAACCTAGACAAACAGACCTAATGCCTCAGGGGCACATCGATTGATGGCCTTTCCTATGTCCCAGTCGTAGAGGCAACGTAGTTCGACTATGTCTATGACTGACTTAACATGACTGACTTGACACGACTAACACTGTTTTTGGGATTTTCTGACATGTTTTGATTTTTTTGTGGTTTTGAAGTTTTCTAATGTTTTTGGGATTTTTCAGGATATTTTCCAATGGTGTAGTGCTATGTACAAGGTCTTCATGGAACAAAACAAGGATTTTCCCCCAGTTGGGAATAAGACATGTGAGATGGAGTGGTGAGTGTGATGGAATGGATGTTAGATTCCAATCATTCTGAGCAATGGATAGGACAACCATTTGTTATGAGGGATGGTGCAAAGTCTGATTGGAATGATGGTAGATGAAAGAGTGAGTTTGACTACACATGGCACCTATTTTCCAGGTTTTCACCATGGCACTTATCCATAATGCCACCGAAGCGGTTTTCACTATTGGATGAATTATTTCTCTTTACTTTTTTGTCATTTTTTTCGGTGTTACAAAGATGCCTGTTTGCCAGGTTTTCATTAAGGTAACCATTTTTTTTTTCATTTTTTTTGTATTTTTCTGGTGAAGACAGATTCTCAGAAGCTACGCATAAAACCTTTTCAGATGGAGGCTGTTGATTGCTGAAAAAAGTGGCTCTCCTTCAGGAGTAGAGAGTTGGTATGCTCCTGATCGAAAGGCTTCTATGATAATATAGGGCCCTAACCAGTTAGGTTCAAACTTACCTGGTTTTTCTCATTCAACTTGATTCTTAGGATTTTCCATTAAAACTAGGTCACCAATGTCAAAGTGTCTATCGAGAACTTTCCTATTATAGCTTCGACGAAGAAGATTCTGATATGCTTGCAAATGGTCTAGTGCTTTCTGTCTTCGTTCATCTAGTAATTCTAGCTCTTGTAATCTGGATACACAACATTCTTCATCATCAATGTGAACTTTCAAGGATACCCTCAGGGAAGGAATTTCAACCTCAATAGGTAAGATAGCTTTGGATCCAAATACTAGGGAATATGGAGTGGCGCCAGTGGGAGTATGTATGCTTGTACGATAAGCCCATAAGGCAGAATTTAGCTATAGGTGCCAGTCACAACCAACGTCATTGACAGTCTTCTTTAGGATTATAACAATGGTTTTATTAGATGCCTCGGCTTGGCCATTACCTTGTGGGTAATATGGGGTGGAAAAATGATGCTTGATATGGAACTCTTCACATAGATAGCATACTTCTTGGTTTTTGAATGGGTGGCCATTGTCTGTGATTATGGATTGGGGTACACCATACCGACAAACGATATAGTTTAAGATAAACTTAGATATTTGTGTGCCTGTGATGTAGGTCATTGGAATAACTTCAATCCATTTGGTGAATTATTCAGTGGCGGTTATGATGAATTTATGGCCATTGGATGATGGAGGGTGTATCTTACCTATGAGGTCAAGTCCCCATTGGGAAAAGGGCCATGGTGATGTAATAAAACGAAGCTCCTATGCTGGTTCTCTTATAAAATCTCCATGTATCTGACACTGTCTACATTTCTTTACAAAGATATATGAGTCTTTCTCCATTGTAGGCCAATAATAACCTAATCTCATAATCTTATGGGCTAAAGTAGGACCACTTGAATGGGATCCCCATATACCCTCGTGGATTGCTCGTAATTTTTTTTGTGCTTCTTCAACATCAAGACATCTCATTAGGGTGTTATCTAAGGTATGTCTATATAGGGTATCTCCGATGATGGTGTACTTAGCTGACTTATGAATGAAGGTTCAACGTTGGTTATTTGACAGGTGTAGAGGTAAAGTTTGGTCAATGAGATAGTTGAATATGTATTTATACCAAGGGGATGTAGGACCAACAATTGTACACACCATCGAAAAATTAGGGACATCATAGGCGGGGACCAACAACTGTTCAACCAAAAACTCAAATTTAGGCATGTTACTCAGAATATCCAATAAGAAACCCATGATTGCCATAGCATTTGCAGCCCTATTCTGAATACGTGGTATTTGTTGAAAGGAAATATGATCAAAGTACTACTTGAAACTATCAGCCATGCGCTTGTAGGGGGCAAGTTTCTCATCCTTAGTCTCATAATCATCATTTACTTGCCGAACTACTAGCTGAGAATCGCCAAAAACATGTAGACTCTTAATCTTCCATTGTGCTGCCATTTTTAATCCTATCACTAAGGCTTCATACTTTTCTATGTTGTTGGTGCAAGGGAAAGAAATCCTGAATGATTTATTAATGGTATCGCCTTGAGGTGTAACAAATAGAATAACTGCTCCTGAAGCATGTTGTGTATGTGACCCATCAAAGTATAATTTCTAGTCTGTTCTAGTGTCAATGTTAAAGATAAATTCATCAAGAAAATCCACCACTAAAGGATGGTCTACCTTCATGGGTCCATCTGCTAATTGATCTGCAATCACTTATCCTTTTATAGCCTTCCTTTCCACATATTAGATGTCATACTCGCTAAGTATCATAACCCATTTAGCCAATCGGCCTATTAATGTTGCCTTACTTAGGAGATATTTGAGGGGATCAATCTTCACAACCAACATTGTTTGGTGATTGAGCATATAGTGTCGTAGATTTTGAGTAGAAAAGACTACCGCAAGATAGGCATGTTCTATGTTGCTATAGTTTAATTCATATCCTACCAAGGTATGACTAATGTAGTAGACTGCTCTCTCATGACCTTGATCATCATGTTGTGTGAGAAGAGCTCTTGATGCTGACGAAGTTGCTGAAATGTATAGTATCAATGGTTTTCCATCTGTAGATGGCATGAGAATAGGTGGAGTGAGCAAGTAATCCTTGATTTTTTGGAAAGCTTCCTGACATTTAGGTGTCCACACAAATGGTACTCCTTTCTTGAGCAAATGTTGAAATGGGAGTATTTTGTCTGCCAATTGTACATTAAAATGCCTAATGGACTGTAATCTTCCTTGTAATGTTCTTAGTTGACCAATGCTGACAGGAGGAGGCATTTCTATGATAGCTCTTACCTTCTCTGGATCTACTTCAATGCCTCTTTTGGAAATGATATACCCTAACAGTTTCCTTGATTTCACTCCAAAGACACACTTCTTCGGATTTAGCCTAACATTGTAATTCTCTAGCCTATGGAATATCTTGTCTAGAACCTTCAAATGATCCACCCTTGTTTCTGATTTAGCTATAATTTCATCTACATAATCTTCCATGAGAGTGTGTACAAAGTCATGGAAAATTGTAGTCATTGCCTGTTGATAGGTAGCTCCTACATTCTTAAGCCCAAATGGCATAACATTCCAACAGTACGTGCCCCATGGACATGTGAAAGTTGTCTTGTGTTGGTCTTCAGGTGCAATTTTGATTTGGTTATATCCAAAGAAACCATCCATGAGGGATAGCATTTCGTATCCTGTTGTAAGATCTACTATCTTGTCTATGTTCGACAAAGGGAAGTCATCCTTAGGACATGCCTTGTTGATGTCTCTAAAGTCCGTGCAAATGCAGATACCCCCAGTTGGGTTAGTCACTAGCAAAAGATTTTAAATCTAGTCTGCATAGTCTATAGTTCTTATAAATCCTTGCATCCAAGAGTTTCTTAAGTTCTGCCTTGACCAGTAGAGCAATCTGTGGATGCATTTTCCTTAGCTTATGTTTGACTAGCTTAATCCTTGGTTGTAATGATATATGGTGCAATATTAGGTCTGGATCCAGCCCAGACATGTCAACATACGACCCTGCAAATTTTATGTGTCTCTTTTTGAAGAAGTCCTTAAACTCATTTTTTTTGTCTCTGTTAAAGAAGCTGCAAAGTATACCATTTGAGGATTCTCTTCTGTACCTATGTTGACTACAATAGACTCTTCTACTAGCATTGGTGAATTTTCTTTTTCAATGGGGAGAATATTTAAACCTCTATCCTTGGGTGCCTCGGAGAGGTTTTTGCCGTCGGATACATCCTTTATTTTGATTGTTTCTTCGTCCAAAGGTGTCTTTCGGTTTTCACCTAGGGACTCATCATTTTTCTCATTTTCATCATTTTTATTTTTATTTTCATTTTTGCGACTAGAGGTGTAAATAGACTCCCCAAAATATGCTTTGTCATCCAAGTCTATGGTAAAAACAACCTTATGATCCCCTCTAAATATACCTTATCGAAATCCCATGAACTCAACAATTGCTTTGTCATTCTCAAATGTATCTATGATGGGTGTACCTTATTGATCCCAGTCGATAAGTTCAGGATATATGTGAGGCATGTCATCATCAAAAAATTTAAAGGTAGCAACCGACAAGGTGAATAGAGAGTGGTTGACATGATCACAAAAGTGTTGGGTAACTCCTTCTTGTTATTCTTCCTATAGGTAGGCATATTCTATTGTGGGACTATAATAAGGGTTGAGTCGTCAGAAGATGGTTCAGCAGGTTCCCAAGATGCATGATCAAGGGTTTCTAAATAATAGTATTTATGCCATTCTTCTTTAGATAAGTGCTTCCTATGATGGGGACTAGTTGGTTTTGGTACAGGTTTTAACTTTAGGTCCAATTATCCAAAGAGATCATCTATGTTCATGGTACTTGTAGAGGAATACGAATCCCATTCACAATTGCTTGAGTCAGGAGATTCATCATAAACTGGAGGAAGTGGTTTGTGAGACTCATCGTAGACTGGGGGAAGTGGTTTGTGAGACTAGTCGTAGATTGGGGGAAGTGGTTCATGAGATGTCTCGATGCTTGCATAAGCACACTCTTCCTCTTGAAATGGTAATGAAGTACTAGGAAACCCAATTCTAAGCGGTTGACACCCGAGCCCTAGGTATTTTGGTCATGGTGAGACAGTGATCGGTTCTGTCCTTCCAGTCTGATGTAGTCTTAACCCACTATGCCCATCATAGCCTTCGTTTTGCATAATCTTAAAGCCTTTTCCATATTGGTCCTTAGCTATTTGAATAGACGGTTGGGGGTATTCATTGTCTTCTTGATACAACCAGGAGGTAATATCTCCGTAGTCCACAATTTTTTCACTTAACTCTCCCCATTTAGTCAATGTCATTGTAGGGGGAACATGGAATGTGACTACTGACTACCTTCTATCTGCCATGGGTAAGCCATATGCCTTAGGTGGAATCAGTTAACTAACACAGTATGATGCCTTTATGCAATATTTTCCACAACTGTTGTCTTGAATCTCGACCTTAGGAGTGTTTGATGGTGGTTTGAATGAAATGGACTTGGTAAGACGTGATGGGTCATAGTATAAGGATAAAGTGGATGATGAAGCTTCTTGGTTAAATGGTACTTGTCGTTGTGGAATTTCCCTTAGGCTTGTACAATATTGAAAAGGATTTGGATCACCATCAATCGTGATCTCGGTGCCATTAAAAGGGAATTTAAGACACTGGTGATATGTTGAAGGTACGACTTTCATTGCGTGTATCCAAGGTCTACCTAACAAAAAGTTGTATGAAAGGGTGAGATCCAAGACTTGGAAGCTGGTGTTCGTAATTGCTGGGCCAATCTTGATAGGGAGTGTGACAAATCCTTTGTATGATCTTTCCTCATCATCGTAAGCCTTGATGACTACACTCTTAGAAGTGTCTACGTAGTCTTCTGAAAATCCTAATGCCTTAACCAATTTTAGGGTACATAGGTTCAAACCCGCTCCTTCGTCTACCAAGACTCATCTGACTTTGGTTTGATGGACTAGGACTTCAAGATGTAATGGGTCATTATGATCAAAATTTTTGGTTGAGTAATCTTGTTGGGAAAATGTTACATGATGCGAGTTGGTCAAATATCCCACCATTTCTTTGAAGCGATTGACATCTAAGTCTTTCAGAACAATCGTGTTCTGCAAAGCTTTGTCAAGAATGGATCAATGTTCTGGTGATAAATTCAATACTTCCAAGATGGATATATGTGCGGGGGTTTTGCTCAGTTGATCAAGGAGATTGTATTTAGACTTGGAAGTATGCGTAGGTGGCTCATAAGAAGGACCTGAAATAGTAATCTTAGTTTTGCGTGTGTTTACATTACATTCTAGATTCTTCTTAATGATGATGGTATCAACATGTTCATTTGCAGCTCAGAGGCTATATATGGTCTTTCCTTTTCCATAGTCATACTTGGTGTTTGCGTAATTGGCAGATGGATTGTTCTTGGTTCCTGAACCAGAGAATTTTCCTTTCGTGTGGTCATGTAATGGGTCTGTGAAGACCTTATGATCACTGTTCTTAGTATTTTTCTACCCGTTTACCTCTATGGTTCCGTTTTCAACAAAGTCTTGTATGATATTCTTTAGTTGGTGACATTGTTGGAGGTTGTGTCCTTTCGTTTGATGATAGTCACAAAAAGTGTTATTGTCCCACCATGAAGGTTTGAACTGTCCAGGATCATACTCCCTTGGTTCCAAAGGTTTAATGAGATTTTGTTTGACCAATTCTTTGAAAACCATCTGGATTAGTTGTCCTAAAGGTATAAATTCACGCATAGGAAATCTCCTTTGGGGTCTTTGTTGTGAATTTTGGACATAATTAGCTATTTGATCTGGACTATTCATCATGTCTGCATTTTGGTTGTATCCTCTAAGTGTGACAACTGGTATCGTATGTATGTTTTTAGCATCAACAATGCCATCATTCATGACATTATTGTTTCTGGACTATAATTTGTTTCTATCATTCGGTGCGTTTGGATGTTGGACAATTGGGCTTCTGCCTGGTACTTTTATTTTGCCTTTGTCAATAAGGCCCTTTTCAAGGATGATGCCTTTTTGTACCAAGTCTAGGAATGAAGTGCAATAATGTACTCGTAAGTCACCTCTCAGTTTTGGATTGATGTTTTCGAGGAATATCGTGACCATTTTTTTTTCGGGTATTTCGATTGGACATCGGCTAGCTAGACTTCTCCACTCTGGAAGAAAGTGGTGAAATTCTCACCTTCTTCTTGTGCATGTGGCACAAGGTTGATATTGTTACTTCATTGTCTATGTTAAAGGAAAAATGTTCGACAAACTTCTTAGCTAATTCACCCCAGGATCGTATACCATATGACAATTTAGAAAACCATTCCAACGTATCCCTATGAGGGTTTGTGGAAATAGTCGCATCAAGTATTTGGGGTCATATGATATGTCCAGGCATGTCGTTGAGAATTATCTAATGTGTTCCAAAGGATTATTCCTCCCATTATACTTTGGAAAATTAGGTATAATGTATCCATGGGGGAAAGGTGTCATATAAAGCGCTTTGTTGAATGGACATGGACATAGATCTTGCGCTGAGATAGTTTGTTTTCTAGACATAGACATGTTGTCCATCTATTGTTGAAGATTTTGCATTTGGTTTTGGAGGACATCTACTTGTGTCAAGGACATGTTGTTGGTGTTGTTTGGATCAATGTGGATATTTTGAAATTCCATGTTCTGTGATGGGTTCTGATTTGGCGAGGGAATGTATCCTGTTAGAATGTTCTGATTTAGATTGGGGATATTTCCTGTTTGAATATTCTGACTTGGTATAGGAATATATCCTATTTGTGTGTTCTGATTTGGTATAGGAATATATACCGATTGCATGTTCTGATTTGGTATAGGAATATATCTTGTTTGCATGTTTTGATTTGCTATAGGAATATTTCCCGTTTGCGTTTTCTGATTTGGTATAAGAATATTTCCAGTTTGCATTTTTTGATTTGGTATAGGGATATTTCCAGTTTGCATGTTCTGATTTGGTATAGGTATATTCATGCAAACTTTGGATCTCTTACCAGTCGTGTTGGTACCAAAGGGGTTTGATGACGTTGCTCCTGTAGTAAATTGTAAACCTTGTGTTATGTTGAAAGGTGTTGTGTTTACAATTGACAATGTTTGAGTTGGTATGCCAGTTGGAATTGCTGTAGTTATTTAGGGAATATAAACACTGGACGTCATAGTTTGCGTTGGTTGAATAGACTGTGTTTTCAAAGTATGAATATCAAATCCCGGTGGTAGTGTGGCACCTTCTACAAGCAACTTTGCTAGATAGCATTGGGGATCATTTTCCAAACACTCATCTATGAAGGATGCAAACTTAGGATCTTGTACAACGACGTCCATGGGTGTCCCTAGTGACGTGTTTCTCAAGAAAAGGTCTATGTGGTCTTTCTTTCCCTAACGGTTGATTTCTGAATGGATTGATAAATTCGTTGGGGTCTGACATTACTTTTTGTTTCTTTTGAGACCTTGTTTTGACCATGAAAAGTTGCTCAAAATGGGGTAATGCAGACTATGTCTAAAAAGTGATAAGTCCTATGTCTATGCTTTTTGGATTTTTTGACAATAAAGGATGTTGCTAAAATGATTTCTAAAATGACGTATACTAAGATGACGTATGATAGGACAAACAATATACAAAATCTCGAGTAGACTATGAAAATAAATGAGTCTAAGAAGGGTATAACATACCACCTATGGAATAAATGCATGCAAGGATTTGTGTTTGACCAAGGAACCTGATTGTAGGACAAGGAAAGTTGACAAGGTGAATTTCCCAAACTAGACTGTTGAGCTAGAAAGATTCACAAATAGGACTAAGAGACTAGGTTCAATGACTTGTGACAAATCGGAACATGAACGTATCCAATGACGAGGAAATTTATCTATTTCTACGATATGCAATTTCCTAGGAAGTATCTATATGCATGCAACTTAGGATGACTATGACTAAGACATATATGACACCTAATGATGCAAGGTTTTGAGCAAAATTTTCCAATTTTTGTCCAAGGTTGATCTTAAGAAACTAGAAGCGAAAGTGACAGTGATGTTTCAGACTTAGTTTGCGGTTTTCAAAGTTTTCTGTTGACAGTCAAATGTGGTTCACCTAACAGTTGCGGTTCAACGTTTGACAGATGTGGTTTACAATGATGCATGCGGTGATTTGACTAAAATTTTGTTTTGGACATGGACAGAGTTTGGAATTTTTGACGGATGCGGTTTTTGTTATGACATATGTGGTTTTGAAATACGCATGCGGTTTTTAAATATGGACTCTGTAAACCTAAAATTTTTGATAGACACTTGCGGCTTTGAAATTGACAAATGCAGATTGCATGCACACATGTGACTCAAATTTTGATAGTTGCGGCTTGTAATATCTAGACTGTGGAAAATGATTTTTTTTTGACAGACACATGTGGCTTTTCCCCTAACAAATGTGACTCGCTAAGACAGATGCGGTGTTAAAACTGACAGTTGCAACTCACGTTTTAGTTGCAGTTTTTTGAAAGTTGTTTTGATTGACTCCATTTGTTGATCAAGATTTTTGATGAATACAACAAAAAAAAGCATAAAAATCAATGTATTTTCAGTTTATGATGAGAGGACTGTTAAGACCAAAAACATTTACAACCTAGGCTTTGTGGACAATACTTGTTGAGTTCTTACTTGGATTTGTCATCCTACATATATTTATGGTAGATGACTAGTAGCTTGACCCCATTGGCTCCCCTCCATGACACTCACTTATATGGGGTAGCCAAGCTACTGTACCCATGAAACTCCCATGGCATACATCTCATCTCTACACATAAACTGTAAGAATGTAAGACGGCTTCATAGGGCCGACCCTGCTGTGCCAACAAATAGATGGGATTTTGGAAAATCTACAACAAGGTGTTTAGTAAGGGCATTCCATTCGTGGGGGACTATCCAACATCGACAAGAGTCCATTTTTGTCCATCTCATCAGAATAGTGTGCATGATTCTTGGGCTTTCCCCAAGAATCCACTTTTATATACCGGCTAGAAGTCGCTTGGCCTCTAGCGTGCTACCGGTCTGAATTGTCTTGGGGTGAATAATTTTTCCCACCAAGACAGGCCCAAGTTCTAGAGTTAGTAACCATTTCTCTTACACCCAGGATCGCATGACTTCACAAGGGGAGAGGATACTTCGATATACTGAATCGTGAAGGGTTAGAAAAATGTGCTTTCACACCAAACAAATAAGACAGTGATTCTTTTTTATTCCAAATGACAATTATCTATCTACCAAACAAAAAAATTTCTAAATAAATAAAGACAAAGGCATTAGGTCCTGCATGCAAATTGATTAGTAGTTTGTGTTTTTGGTGTCTTCGACTTTCGTCCTACAAAAAAAAATGGTTTTGGTTTTTATCGTCTTCTATGCTTCGTCCTGCAAACACTAAGTTAATCCACCTTAACACAACTGTCAACAAACATTAGCGAAAATCAAAACAACCTATATAGTGAGAATGAAAAAATGATTGTACGAAAATGACCAAAAAAGCGATTACCAGGCAAATGCGGCTCAATGTTGACAGGCAGATACGGTTTGCGAATTCGTTGACAGGCGGATGCGGTTCAGGATGACATATGCATTGCTGTTTTTAGCAGATGCAGTTCGTGGATACAGATGTGTCGGTGTATTGAATAGATGCGGTGCATCATATGATAACCTGCAAAAACAAAAAATAGAAAAATGGAAAGACAAAAAGATGTTCGAATTGGAAGCGTGATTCACATTGGGTTCACCAAATGTAACATAGAATAAAAATCTGGATTAGGAGATCTGCAAACTAGAATAAATGATGTTAATCTTAATCTAACCAATATTAATCTAAATCAAACAACAAAGAACAAGGAAATAAACATAATGAATAACTAAACAAACGAATTGAAAAGGTCTCACTGAATATGAGTTCACTCCTTCGAATTATCTTGATTGCTCTTCTTGATTTTGTTGTTTCAGTATTCTTGCCGTCAGATTTCTCAGTATTGATGTTAGTGTAATTAATATTAATTACACTTGCATAACTTTACTTAGGTTTTGCTTAGGTAATAATTAGTTTATTTAATTAATAATTAAGCTTTATTTAGTTGAGTTGTTTTAGGTCAACATTAGGGTTGCATACATTGCTTTTATAAAGCAATTCTCTTATTGTAATTTCAAAATTTTGAATATTATCAATTTGCACATTGGCATGCAAAGCTCTGCTTTTTTTATGTTTTCTCTTTTGTGGAAGGTGTTTAGCTTTGCATGTCTGATCTAGGGTTTCTAACATGGTATCAGAGCCTTGACATGCAACCCCTTCTCAAATTTTGGAGAATTTCATTGTCGAGTTCATTCGGGGTTCCTCGAGGGTATCATGCCTTGAGTTTATTTATGCAGCATCTTGGATTAGATTGGGCTTCATCATTAGATTCAGAGTGCTGGAAAAAGTCAGGTTTGACTTTCATTTTGCAGATTTTGGCCATGATTTGCTAGATTTGTGAGGGTTTCATGTTTGGTGTTTTTTTGCAAGCTTTGGAGGTAGCCTATTTTTCAAAGCATCCTGGAGCAAAACGGACACCACCATCGTGTTTGCAGTGCCCCAAAACCCTAAGATTGCCCTTTGTTTCATCAATTTTGGCGAAGTTCATCCGGAAGGCAAACAATTTTTGTCAGGGAAGTCGTACGGCCTCCCCAACACGCACTCCGAGGCAAGTTTTTGGACGAAAATTGAAAAAAAAATATAAAAAACCCCCTTTTTTGGAAGTCGGGTCGGCGCTCCCAGTTCAGAGGAAACCCACCGCCGGGCAGCCACCGGGCAGCCACTAGCTCGTCGCCGCCGCCGGTAGCTCCCCCAAATCCGCCGCCGGCCATTGTAGCCCCTGCGGGCTCCCACAGGCTTGCCCCGATCATATAGAGGACAGGGGGCCCTCTGCTAGCTCCTGCGGGCTTCTTCTCTCTAGCCAGGGTCCTATAGACGACCAATCGCTCTACCCCAACCCCTCACCCAGTGCCCTCGGTCACATGGGTGACCAGGGGCCTAAAATTTTTTGTAGGGGGGATGTTTTGCAGCGACGGCCAGATGGCTGTCAAATTTTTTCCCTTGAAGTGCTGATGTCAGCATGACGTCATCGGCTGTACGACCTCTTTGCCCCTCTTAACCTTGATTTGCCCTAAAAGAGCAGTTTTTTTTTGTTTTTGGCATAACTTGGGCATACGGTATCAAAATCGAGCAAACGAGATATCGCCGAAAAGCTAGTTTCGAGTACTTTAATTTGGTGTAGTTTATTTTATAGTACTTTCTTATTTTACTGCATTTATTTTTGTTTGAAGTCAGATAATTATTTTATGCTTTCGAGCTCATAACTTTTTGCCACGATCTCCGATTTTTGCTATCTTTGCGGCGTTGGAAAGGTATTGAGGAGCTCTATGTTGCTATTCATGCACTTTTTCTATATCTATTCCAAGTTGATCACTTAGACTAGATTTGGCCCGATGGGTTATTTGGAGATTACTTGGATGTTTTGGCAGTTGGGAGGGTGTAACTTGCATCTTTGCACTTCGTTTTCAGTAATAAATCATTCATATCATCTACTGCTACTTTATGGATTCCAGGGTTGTTCCAGTTTGGTGTTTTTGAGTGTTCCATGGCATCGGGTCTGCTATTGTATTATTATGATTCTGATATGGTTTCTTGTAGACAAAAGTATCTTTCCTTGCTTGTCGGATTACAATTCCAGTGTTACTCCACAGTGTTCTTCCAGTGCTTCTTTGCAGCAATCATCTCATTGTAGGGGGGGTTGTCCCACTGGGTTTTCCTTCTCTACCTCATTATTGCATTTGTACATGGGTACCTGATCAGGCCTTGTTGTCGTGACCCATTCACTCTTTCTTGCATTCATCTTAGTTTAAGGTGCATGCTTATTTTGTCTCCCTAAGTGGCACTTATGGGGGGGTGTTAGTGTAATCAATATTTAATTACACTTGCATAACTTTACTTAGGTTTTGCTTAGGTAATAATTAGTTTACTTAATTAATAAGTAAGCTTTATTTAGTTGAGTTGTTTTAGGTCAACATTAGGGTTGCATACATTGTTTTTATAAAGCAATTTTCTTATTGTAATTTCAAAATTCTGAATATTATCAATTTGCACATTGGCATGCAAAACTATGCTTTTTTTTATGTTTTCTCTCTTGTGGAAGGTGTTTAGGTTTGCATGTCTGATCTAGGGTTTCTAATAATTGGTGTAAGCATAACTTTGTCGAGTGTCTAAGAAAAATATTAAAGATAAGTTACTTCTCAAAAGCGTATGATTTCGGGAGGAGGAATAATGATAATGACAGAGCATTTTATAGAATTTGGGTTTTCGAACGATTGACTCAGATTGAAAGAGAGATCGACAGACGAGATTGATGAATGCCATGCGATGTGAGTTCTGTGTCAGATAGAATGTGAGTTAGAACATGAGTCAAAAAATACTGTAGGATAAAGACTAAGTTAGAACGTGAGTTAGAACACAAGTTCAAGATTTTAATCTTTAGTTAAGAGTCTTCGAAAATAGAAGAAATAGATTTTGAATGTCAAAGACAAAGTTAGAAGTTGAAGAATAATGCATTCGAATGCAAACATGAGTTAATTAATTAAATAAAGATATTTAATTAATAAACACCTCATGCATATGAGTTGGAACTAGTTAACTGACTAGTTGTGACAGAGAGTCCTCTCGCAGAGATAATCAGATGTTGAATCCAGAGATAATTGGAGAACTAAAAATAGATCTTGAGTCAGAAGGTGAGTGAATGTTTAGTCAACTGATTGACAAAAGAATGTGACATAAACAATTAAATATGAATTGAATGTTAATTTAATTCAACATTCGAAAATGAGAGACTTAATTAAATAAATAAAGATCATTTATTTAATTTGACTGTTGTAAAGGTGGAATTGAATAATTAAATAATAAATATTTAATTATAGGTAAAGGGGGTTAAATGAATAATTAAATAATAAATATTTAATTATAGTTGAAGTATGACAAAGGGGTAATTAAACAATAAATTATTTAATTAAGAAGGAAGAATTAATTAGTTAGCGACATAATTAAATAATTATGATTTATTTAATAATCAAGTTGAATAAATGAATTAATTAAAAGGGGGTATTTAATTAATAGAGTAAATATGTATTAGAAAGGGTAATTAAATAATAAACATTATTTAATCATTACCATGGATAATAAAAAATTATGTCGAAAGAGGTGTTTGTAGGCCTAGACCAATTTTCGGTGTCTAGAGGTTAATTATCCTAAATCAAATAGTTATGTGGGTATTAATTAATTAATTTAGTTGGAAGATTTTGGAGATAATATCAACTTAATTTTAAGCTTGAAAATGTAGGTTTTAGGAAGTAAAAGGTGGAGGATTTAACATAGGATGGTTATAAGTGTAACATTTAATGGTTTAGTAATGGGGTAAAGGGGGATAAATGAAGGCAAATTAAAGATGGGGTAAGGACAAGGAAAGGGGATGAAAAATTAAATGAAAGTGAACACATAGTAACTCTAAACAAGATCATGGGAATGAAATATGAAAGGGGACTTAGATGGATAAGGATGAATTAAGTGAGGGATAAGGGGTAAAAAAATGATAAAAATGCACATAAATAAGCTTAGACTAAAATGGATAAACAAATGTAATAAAAAAGTTACAACGATATAAACAAGGAGATGAAAGTGTAGTGAGAAAATCTACTATTGAAAGGTGGGGCAACCTCTCCAATATAATAATATTATAGATACCCATAACTCAAACATATATTTACATACCCCCACCAAGCTTTGAGCCAATAAATATAGGTTACTAGAGCCATTGATCTTTTCAAGACTACAAAAATGAACTTGTCCCTTCTAGATGCAATCTGATTATTAGATTCCTTCTATAAGGCTTAGGTTAAAAGGGATTCCTCCATTCTACCCATTATCCCTTTTCAAGGACCTAAGTTGAATACCTGAAAGAACCCTTAAACCATGCTATTTGGAAAGTAATACTACCATGACCTCTTTCAAAAATCCCTAAATTCAAGGGAGAAAGAGACCCAAAATCACACATCAAAGATTATAATACAACTATTGGATAACTCCTTCCTTGGGATCTGGTCTCATTGCTAAAATATTTTAAAATGCTTGATGAGTCTAGTTTATGGTCTAATTATTGATAGAGTTTGTTATCCATTTGCTGCAGTTGTCATATAATTTGATGCTTGGATGTTGACCTTTTTATGATTTTTCCTTGAAACCATAGATTTTGGACATGAACTTATTTTCATAACTTTTAATGATATTGACATGCTATATGAACAATCTGTGTTAATTTTGCATGTGATCAATGAATTTCGCTTCGAGATAGTTATAGATATGCAGTTGTTGTGTATATTAATATTGTCATGTAGATATAATTAGAGGCCTACAGTTAGGGAAGATTTTTCCAGCTGAAAATTCACCATACTGGTTAACAAGGTGGTCATTTAATGGAGGGAAGACTCTCGATGATAGGAGGTTCCTCATTTAAATCAAAGCAACAACCACCTTGTAATGGTATTAATTGTTGTTGAGAAAATATAGGCATTACTGTTGTGCTAGATTCACGTTAAGGCAAACATGCCTGGAAAGTTTTGTGCGTGCGTAGCTACCTCTCCACTTTCTATGCTTTATGTAATGTGGTGTCCTCTGAATCTGTTGGAGTTTACCGCTTTGCTAGGTTTTAGTAGTAGCTTCTATAAATAAGACTTAGATTCTCCTTTTAAGGGTTTAGTCAGAGGTTTCTCAATCTGATGATGTACTCGCACTCTTAAGTTTTTCAGTAATACAATCATGTTGCTCGATTGTACTCATGTTTTTCAATGAATGAAATGAATTTATAAGTTCATGCATCTAAGTTTACATTAGTTTTAGGGGATACTCATCCAAGGGGGCCCACTTAGTGAGTATTTCGTCCCGTATCTTAGTTTAGTTTTTATTTTCTGTTAAGTAATTAGTTAAGAATATAGCATTATCTGTTCCTACAGCCACTAGAATTCCATTTTGTGAATGTTCCTATAGCCAAAGCAGACAGAGTATTTTCTTGTTTGTTCGCTCGAATTTTCATTTTTTCATGTATTTCAGCTTAGTATAGTTGTTGGTTGATGCTCAACACTTATGTTATTTCCTTACAAGCAATTTACTTTCAACATTGCATCTTTCTTAGCTGTAGGATGAATATGGCTACTTTGGATACCTAGTGCATATACAGTGCTAACCCATTTCAAGTTTACCTCCCTGGGTTGACAATTTAAATGCATCTTCATGATGATTGAAATAACTATTCAGGTTAGATGTGCAATCTTTGAATCACAACTGTGAAGGATTAGTTGTTGAATCATTGTAGGAGACCAACATTTTTGGTGCCGTTGTCGGGGATGGTGTCAAAATAGGATGTTCTTTGGATTCATTAATAGTTTTTCTTGCTGTAGTGTTTATGGAAGTTGTTCTTAGTATACCCCTCATTTAGGAAAGTAATGAACCCCCTATTATTTTACCAATTTTTTGTGTGAGTTGGCTGATAGTGAGTTGATACCGTATGCATAGAGAAAGGACCAGAGATGCTTGTGGGAGATTCCTTCCTAACAATCCTGATTTATTCTAGATAATTGAGTATATGAACCTTCCAAGAGATGACGAAGAATAAGATCCACACCTTATTTGTTGATACATTTCCAAATCTAACTAGTTCCGAAGCTTCCTCTGAAGATCAAAATCTGATTGAGAACCCCCTTGCTTTGGAACTTCATCAGGCAGGCATGGGTGATGCAAATAGAAATAGACCTAACCAACCAAATTTTCCTTTCCCCATTGCTCATCAGAATGAAGTAGACAACCTCAAAAATATCCCTGCTTTAGTCCTTCCTAAGTTCTATGGACTTGTCACAAAAGATCCTGATACATTTTTGTTCGAGTTTGATATACTCTGTAGGAGTTATGACTATACCACTGATACCCATAGGCTTAAGCTATTCCCTTCCACCTTGAGAGAAGATGCATTAAGATGGTGAGCTTAGGCAGAGATAATGTGGAGACTTGGGAGGACATGAAGAAAAATTTCCTTGATAAATACAAAGAGTATTGCAGGGGCAGTGACATGAGAGGAGGTGACATTTTTAGGATGCAACAAAAGGAAGATGAGAGCCTGGAAGATTATATTTCAAGGTTTTTGTTTTGATTATACAAATATCCACACAATAAACTCAATGAAGAATCATAGAAGCTTCTTTTCTTTAGAGGAATTAATGACAGCTGCACAGATGCCTTGGACCTGATGGGAGGAGGAGATATCACCCAAGTTCCTTGGGAGAACATTAAGAAGATATGTTTGAACTATT
Organism: Sequoiadendron giganteum; assembly: GCA_007115665.2. Taxonomy (NCBI): domain Eukaryota; kingdom Viridiplantae; phylum Streptophyta; class Pinopsida; order Cupressales; family Cupressaceae; genus Sequoiadendron; species Sequoiadendron giganteum. The sequence continues at coordinate 131,867,028 of CM021106.1, forward strand.
CTAGGGAAGCTTCATAGAAGGAGAGAGATTACCAATATTCCATGGGTAAGTCATCTAACAGTGGAGTTTCAAGGATGGAGATTACTCACTTACTGGAAAAATTCAAGCAATATATCATAAAAAATCTAGCTACTCAACTAGATACACTTCAGACCAAGAAGAAACAAGAGGAGGTAGAGGTAATGTTGGTAGAATATTGCCCTCATTGCAGACAAAAGAATGATTGTAGATGCAAGATGATTGGTAATATTGACAATAAGCAGATGAAACCCGAGTTCAAGCCAATCCAGGGTGAATAATATCAAGTATACTTTGTTGCACAAAGGAGGCCATGGGCCCCAAGACAAGGCATGCCACTAGATCCACTATCTTTTTTTGGGAAATATTTCAATTCTTATTCATCTGGTAACCACCAAAACTCTCCACCTCAGTGGTAATAACCTTGGAATAACCCCCCCAAATGCTTGACCTAACCACTAAAACTCTCCACCTCAGTGGCAACAACCTCAGGGGAATTGGCAGTAGTTTCAAGGAAATTGGCAGCCACCTCCAAGAAATTGGAAGCTAACATCTCAATGTAGGGGAGGACAACAATGGCCAAACTGGACAACCAATTACATGCAACCACCTTATCATCCTCAACAAACTACTATAATGCCTCCTCCTACTAGTTCAAATTCAAATGCACCTAAAGCTACTTAGCTACCAACCCAACCCACACCTAACTCAAATAATAAACCACAACAGTAGCCGGTATAATTTGCCGATCTAAATCAATTCCATGCATATGTTGTGAGTGTAAGTAACATCTGCTTACATTTAGGAACTAATTTTCCAGCTCCTTCCACACCTATCATCACTGAGCTTCCTATGGAGGAAGAAGAGCCTCTGAATATCCCCATTCAATTAAGTGCACCTAAATATCATGAACCAGTCCTAGTCAAGTAAACTGAACCAGAACCACCATTTCCCTAGAGGTTGGAAATTGTGAAACAAAAGGAAGAAAAGGAGGACACAACTTTTGACATTCTAGATCAGTTGAAGCATATATGTGTCCAAATACCTCTATTTTAGGCCATAAAAGATGTTCCCATATATGACAAGGAAATCAAGAAAGCATGCCTTAAGAAGCCAGGGAAGAAGAAGAAATACCCCATTACGGTTCATGTGGTGGGATAGTTGGCTGACATCATGCTTGGGAAAATGACTATTCCCAAATATAATGACCCAGGGAGTCCTATGGTAGGAGTTGTTATAAATGGGATCCAGATAAAGAATGCTTTGATTGATTTGGGAGTGACAATAAATGTGATGGCTAAGGAAATATCGCAACAACTAAATGTTGCAAGCATAAGACCTACTCCTAATGTCCTGTAACTTGCTGATAGTTCTACTATTTAGTCTGATGGAATAATAGAGGATCTTGTGGTAACTATAGAATCTTGGGAGTACCTAGCAGAATTTATAATTCTTTCTTCTAAGGTCACACTAGGTGGGTACCCCATTATTCTTGGATGTTGGACAAGAGACATGACCATTTCTGATGGAAAGAGGACCAAAAATTTTGTTCTCTACCCTCCTACTCAAGCCTCCCATGATAAGAATGATCCTATATGGCCACATGTTGGTGAAGAGGTGGAGGAAATTAATTTTGTGGCACAACTTATGATGTTCAACATAAGTTCTTTCATGCAGCTTCAAGATGAAGATGAAGTATTATCTAAAATAATTCAGAACCATTATGAGATGGATGAAGCATCATCCTCTCATGCATATAATTATACTAAAATAGTGAAGACACTCCTGCTCACTCTTCCTACAGTCGCTTGTCCTACAACCACTCTTCCAACAACTGCTTGTATTGCAATCACTCGTCCTACAAATGCTCTTCCTATAGTCAAATTTCCTGCAACAACAGGTATGTTTCATACATTTCTACCATATGAACTCAAGATACCAAGAATTAGTGAAGCATCTATGGTAGAGTTAACTGTGCAAGTGCATGGGTCAAGGAAAATATCTAAATGTTAACAAAAACTAAGTGAAGAACAACACTTGTCATTGAAAAAGTTGTTGAGGGCCCACCAGTGTGAATTTGCATGAGATTATCATGATATGAAGGGATTGGACCCTAAGATTTGCACTCATAGGATATACATAATAAATGATTGTATACTAGTGAGACAACCACAAAGAAGAATTAACCTTGCATTGAGAGAAATAGTAAAAGGGAACTACAAAAATTGTTAGATGTAGGATTTATCTACCCCATCTCAGATAGCCAGTGGGTGTCCCCATTGGTGATTGTGCCTAAAAAATGAGGGAAGTGGTGAGTTTGTGTTGATTACAGGGAATTTAATGCTGCCACCAAAAAGGATCATTTCTCCTTACTTTTCATAGATCAAGTTTTGGGCTCACTTGCAGGAAAGCAGTACTTTTCTTTCCTATATGGATTCAACGACTATAACCAGATCCAAATTGCATCAGAGGACCAGGATAAGACCACCTTTACCTATCCACGGGGGACCTAAGCCTACTTAGTACTTCCATTTGGCTTATGCAATGCGCCTACAACTTTTTAGAGGGCAGTCATTAGCATATTTTTAGATATATCTCTTGATTGCATGGAAATCTATATGGATGACTTCACTACTCTTGGTGCTAATTTCAATGAAGCTTTGGAAAATATCAGGAGATTTCTACAAAGATTTGAAGAATGTAATCTATCTTTAAATAGTAAAAAGTGTTTCATGATGATGTAGGAAGGTGTAGTTCTTGGCCACTACATCTCTCACAAAGGAGTTCAAGTAGATCCTACAAAGATTGAGGTATCACCAGTTTGCCTATCCCTACAAAAAAAAAATACGTTAGAAGTTTCTTAGGACATGCAGGTTATTATAGGAGGTTCATCAAAGACTTTAAAAAAATGGTTAATTAAAGATGTTGAATTCTAATGGACAAAAGAATGTGACAAGGCATTTTTTGCTTTGAAAATAACTTTAACTCATGCTCCTGTACTCAAGGGTCCTAATTGGGATCTTCCTTTTCACATCCATATAGATCATCAAAATATTCCATAGGAGTAGTCTTTGGACATAAAGAAGGAGCTATTGAAAATGCTATTTATTTTGTTAGCAAAAATCTGGAGGGAGCTGAATTCAACTATACAGTGACAAAAAAATAAATGCTGATAGTGATCTATGTTCTAAAAAAATTCAAGCACTACATAACAGGCTACCAGATCTTTGTGCTCTCTAATCAAGCATCCATTAGATACCTCATGAATAAACCCCTAATCTTTGGTAGGTTGGCAAGATGGTAATTGTTGATACAGGAGTTTGGCATGACCATTGTGGATAAACCAGGGAAGGCTAATGTTGTTGCAGATTTTCTTTCAAGACTGAATACATCAGAGGACAATCAAGTTGTAGATGACTCCTTCCCTGATGAGCATATATTTTCCATCAGTGTGTAGACACCCTGGTATGCTGACATAGCTAATTACCTAGTCACAGGGAGAGTTCCTCCTCACTTCTCTCCAAAAGAGAAGAGGGTGCTCATTGAAAAATCTTTTCCTTTCTCATGGATTTCTAGATGTTTGTTTTACAATGGACTAGACCATGTCATGAGGATATGTGTGAGGGAAGATGAGACATATGAAATTTTTCATGCATGTCACAATGAACCTTGTGGAGGGAATTTTGCAGCCAAGAGGACATCAATGAAGATTTTGAGCACAGGATATTACTGGCCCACACTCCACAAGGATGCATGGAGATATACAAGGAAGCATGACAAATGCCAGAGGATGGTCCAACCACCCAAATTTGATGAGATGTCACTTTACCCCTAGGTAGTAATCACTCCATTTGATAAGCGGGGATTGGACTTTGTAGGACCCATTGATCCTCCATCAAAAGGTAAATCTTATATCTTAGTATGCACTGATTATGTAACCAAGTGGGTAGAAGTTAAGGCCATGAAGCATGCAAGAGACAATAAGGTTACAAAATTTCTTTATGAGTATATTTTCACACGGTATTGGGTTCCAAGAGAGATAGTGACTGATCAAGGGGCTCAATTCACTTCAAACCTTGTTACAACACTGGTCAATGAGTACAACATTAGAAACCAAAAGTCTACTCCTTATCACCCTTAGGTGAATGGCCAAGTTGAGGTGACCAACAGAGAAAATAAAGCCATTTTGACCAAAACAATGGCTATCCATAGAAAGGATTGGGCAAGCAGACTACCATAAGTTTTTTGGGCCTATAGAACTACCTAGAAAAAAACTATAGGATTCACCCCATTTGAGTTGTTGTATGGAAAGAAAGCTATGATTCCCATTGAATTTGAGCATAAGACTCTTAGGAATGCAGTATACTTGGGGATGGATATCTCTGAGGCACAAAGGAACAAAATCATGTTACTGAATGCTTTGGATGAGATGAGGAAGGCAACTTTGCATCACACAGAGGTAGTGCAAAATCATAGAGTAAAATGACATGAAAAATTCATCAAAGATAAGAAATTATAGCCAGGTGATTGGGCACTACTCTATGACTCAAGGTATCAATACAATGTAGGAAAATTGCAGACAAGGTGGCTAGGACTATATGAGGTTGTTGAAGTTTTTCCCAATGGAGCTGTTTAGCTCACTACCATTGACCCTGTCAGATTTGAGCTATTGGTGAATGGTCATCGCCTGAGATTGTACCAGAAGACAAATTATAAGGAGGAGTTCCTATAATAATTCACTCAACATGCAACACCCAAAATTATTGCAGCCAAAGGAAGTGGACCTAGTGTCCCTCCTTCTGGCTAACTAAGGTATGTAACTTGTCATAATAAAGACTTCCACTTTTTTGGGGGTCCACTTCTTCACCCACCCACCCATCCATTCCACCTTTCTCTTTCTTCCATCACACCATCATCATTTCACTTCATTTCATTCTATTACACCTCATTCCGCTCCACTTTCATTAATTGCTCAACTGATTTCTTGAAAAGTGACCGATACTTTCTCCATAATATTTGCAATAAATCTTCCACAAATTTAGGTATGTGCACATCAATTATTATATCTTAATTATCTTTTAGTACATTTATTTAATTTTTGTAAATTAATATGGACATTCGCCATAACATGTAATTATTCCCTGCCCTTGTCAAATCGTCATTCCACCTCGCATGTGAGGACACATGTGCAAATTTAGGTTGGGGGAAAAGTGCAATTACCATGTCCACATGTTTTTCCATACTGGTTCACGTCAGCAAAATTTAAGTTATTGAGCAGATTTGAATTCTGAGTGAGATGATGACTCGTATGTGTGAAATGACATCAACCACTACCATTTTCCTTAATCATAGCCTACATTTATTACTCCTCTAATGCCTTTATTTTCTCTTGTCATAATCTTTAGCTAAAAGGTAAAATTCAGTTGATATGAGCATTGGAAATTTTGCAGTATTGAGGAAGGAGAAGTTTGGCTTTCAAACGAAGATTGCAGGAAAGAAAAAATTTGCACAGTGATTGTTTGATTACAGACAATGGGAGGGGGGTTAATTCGAAATGAACCCATATTTCATGATGTACTACTATAGATGCACCTTGCCTGGCCGAGTTCAAAAACTGTGGATGGATAAACTATTTCCTGAAGTTGAATGGTTTTGATGAAGACGTCGCATTGGATTTTGCCTAGACATTGTCTGAAATAAAGGCCACGATAAAGGGGTTGGAGGTCATGGCTACTGAGGAAAGGGTTGTAGAAGTTATAGGGCTGCCTATTGACGGTGAGAATTACCTTGTTACTAGAGATGCCAGGTCGGCTAGGGCCAAATTTACAGAACCTGGTGAGCCTTCGTGGAGCATGGAAAAACAAGGAGTGAAGAGAATTTTTTTGCTTGAGCCATGGAAGCAGGTAGTTGTTTATGTTGTGAAGTATATTACCTGTGAAGGTCGTTATTCGAATCTACATTCCATGCATTTCAAACTCTTGAACCACATGAGGCACGAGAGAAGAATGAATGTGCCAAACGTGCTTTACCACCTTCTTTCAATCACGGCGACCGAGACCCAAAAAGGTAGGGACAAATCTGTTTCCCACCATTATCTGATGAAATTATTAGTTGAGAAGTCTTTGCATGATGTGTTTGATATATCTTGGGAAGAATTCTTGAATATTGATCAAATTAAACTAGAGCATCTGCGACCTAGGGTTTTACCTCGACCTTGTAGGGTTAGTAGGAGGGTGAGAAATGTTCAAGCCGCTCCTGGAGCCTCAAATTTTGGCGTGAGCCCTAGTGTAAACCCTCCTACAGCTGAGCAAACCATACAGATTAGTTTTTTTGAGGCTGAACATTTAGAAAAAGGAAGTTCCTCTCTAGATTCTGATGATGATGTCCCTCTTGGAACCCTAATGAGAACTAGGGCACAAAAGAAGAAGGCAAAAATAAGAAAAGAAAAATTTGAAAACCAAACAGTAGAAAAAGAAGTGCCAAGCTCTAAGAAATGGAAGGTTGACACTGTTCTTCCTGCAACAAAATAAAAGTGAAGAAATCCTCCTAGAAAATCAAGACCACCTGGGCTAGCCATTGGTGTATCTCCTAAGGGAAGCCCTAAACCTAGAGAAACATCACAGGAGGATATAGAAGCTCCAATGGAGTAGGTGAATGTTGAGGAAAATGACATATTTTAGGAATTAACAAGCATAATGCTGACAAATCTTACTAACATTGTAGAACAAGTTGAAATCCAAGGGCATGAGGAAAATCAAGAGCTCCTACAACAAGAGCATAAGCTAGAGCTCCTACAACAAGAACAAAAGCAAGAGTTCTTGTAGCACGAGAAAGAAAAAGAACTTGAGGCCCTGCAACTAGAACTGGGAGAATAATCAACACCCTTGCAACCGAAATTGGCTGAGCAAATAGAGGCCTTGCAGCTGGTACTCTATGAAGAACAAGTAAAAGTACCAGGAATTTTTTGGTAGGAATACAGAGGCCCTATGATTCTTCAATGCACAAGGTAGCCATGAACTTATGGAAATGAGTGCAGAGGAGGGAAGAAGAATGGAAAATAGAGAAACACAAGTTAAAGAGAGAAATTCAAAAGAGAGATGAAGAGATTGAGGATAAGAATAAATAAATTGTTGCTTTAAAGAAAAAGGTGGATGACATGGTAGCTTTAGTACCACAGATATTAGAGTTCTGGGCTCCTTCGAGGGTCTATGCTCTGTATTTAAAAGAGAAGCATATTTCTTTTAAGCTAACAAGGATTGTTTTAGGTTTGAATCCTTCCATTGAGACCCCTATTGAATTTTTCAATGCTTATTGGATTGCTCCTCCTAAAATGAAAAATTTGTTGTGTGAATTTTATTTACATAATTATGTTGTGACCCAAGACCATGATTAGAATCCACTTTTGTATGTTGGAGATCTCCAATTAAGGGCATTTATGTCTTGAATACAAAATGAAGTTAGTTGGGGAAAACAGTTCAGGAACTATAGGAAAATTTAATGCAACATTCCCTTGCCCATTAAGGCTAAATCTAGAAATAGAGGAGACATTTTTAAGGATAAGCACATAATTATTTACCGACCAAGTTATGGCAATGGGATCTTGTCTGAGAGAGAGGCAGTTTATAAAGAATATGAGAAGGTAGCAAAAACCACAGGGTAATCTGTAATGGGATACTTATCACAAAGGTGGAACAACCTAACTGATGATTTAAAACAAGGTGAGCTTCATTCTATGCATAGCTATGCTGCAACACTTAAGAGAGTTGATAGATATATATAGATTCAAAGGAAAAAGGGATAATTTTTGGCTTCCACTGACTTTTCAGCCACCTATTCTACTATGGCCTATGCCAAATTTCAGGTACTACCGATATGACATAGTTGCAGAGAAACAAAGGTGGAGTAGGTTGGACAAACATCAAGGGTTTTATTGGGATCCTAATTCAGACACAACAAAAATTGATGTAGGACAACTGGCAGTTGCAAATTTTAGGGCATTGACCAAGCAAAAGCACAACTCTCCCTCTGCTAGAGGATCAACAAGACCTTAGGTTGGGGGGAGTGACGAGTCTAGTTTATGGCCTAATTATTGATAGAGTTTGTTATCCATTTTCTACAGTTGTCATAGACTTTGATGCTTGGATGTTGAACTTTTTATGATATTTCCTTAAAACCATAGACTTTGGACATGAACTTATTTTCATAACTTTTAATGATATTGACATGTTATATGAAGTATCTATGTTAATTTTGCATGTGATTACTGAATGTTGCTTTGATATAGTTACAAATATGCAATTATTGTGCATACTAATATTGTCATGCAGATATAATTAGAGGTCTGCAATTAGGGAAGATTCCACCAACAGAACATTCACCATACTGGTCAACAAGGTGGTCATTTAATGGAGGGAAGACTCTCGACGATAGGAGGTTCCTAATTTAAATCGAAGCAGTAATCGCCTTGTAATGGTCTTAATTATTATTGAGAAAATATAGGTGTTACTGTTGTGCCAGATTCACGTTAAGGCAGACATGCCTAATAGGTTTTGTGCGTGCGTAGCTGGGTCTCCAATTTATGTGCTTTCCCTAATGTGGTGTCCTTCGAATTTGTTGGAGTTGACCACCTTGCTAGGTTTTAGTGGTAGCTTCTATAAATAAGACTTAGATGCTCCTTCTGTGGGTTTAATCAAAGGTTGCTTAATCTGATGATGTACTCGCACTCTTAAGTTTTTCAGTAATACAGTCATGTTGCTCGATTGTACTCATGTTTTTTAATGAATGAAATGAAGTTATAAGTTCGTGCATCTAAGTTTACTTAGTTTTAGGGGATACTCATCCAAGGGGGCCCACTTGGTGATTATTTCGTCCTGTACCTTAGTTTAGTTTAGTTGTTATTTTTTGTTTAGTAATTAGTTAAGAATTTGGCATTGTCTATTCCTGCAACCACTAGATTTCTATTCTGTGACTATTCCTGTAGCCAAAGTAGACATAGTAGTTTCCTGTTTGTTCGCTCGGATTTTCATTTCTGTCATGCATTTCAGCTTAGTATAATTGTTGGTTGATGCTAAAAACTTATGTTATTTCCTTACAAGCAATTTACTTTCAACATTGTGTCTTTCTTAGCTGTAGGATGAATATGGCTACATTAAATTCCTAGTGCACATACAGTGCTGACCCATTTCAAGTTTACGTCCCTGGGTTGACAATTTAAATGCACCTTCATGATGATTGAAATAGCTATTCAGGTTAGATATCCAATCTCTGAATCACAGTTGTGAAGGCTTAGTTGTTGAATCATTGTAGGAGGTCGACAATGCTTTGGATGTGATCATTTTGGAAAAGTACTACTAACTCCTTAAGGCATAAATGCATTCCTTTTACCAGATTATTAGTGATTTTTTTGTTACACTCAACATGAACAAGTTAGTAAAAACTAGAATTTGAGAATTCCTCAATGTTAAACAAGATCCAAACAAATTAATGGCCCATCCCATAATAAGATGGATGCAATTTTTCTACTCTTCAACAAGAACACCAAACATGGACCATAGGGAGCTCTATGATCTTTTCTTACATGAATTAAAAATGAACATATAGGAGGAGGTCCAAAAATTCCCCTATAGATCATATGACAAAGCTCTTAGGAGAACTCTAAGATTTGACCAAATAACCATTGATTATGGAAGGAAAGCATACAACTCTAATGGAATATTAATAACCTAGATATAGAAAAGAAGTCGAAACATGAATAGAGATAATTAAAATAACCCCTCTATGCATAAAATCCTAAAAAATAAATAATCACAATAATGGATGAAGTCACAGACACTCCAATAGCTAGGAATGGAAATAATAATAATAAATATATTAGAAAAAACTACAATGGAGAAAATGATTATTCAAACATGAGGATCTAAAACATCAATATTATTTATTACTCCTAAAAATAATTATACCATAGATAATATGTAATAGAATAACTACTTAGTCGATGAGAACAAGTATGACCCATATTGAAGGTCTTAGTATTTTTATCATGATAATTTGTATCCTTCCATATTAAAAGGGAGCACGATATAAAAACTTGTTAGGATTATAATTAATTTATTTATAAAATCACTGAAGAGAAATAGTTCCTATTTTTGGACATGTTTCTCCACCTACATGCCACCCAAACCATAATAATCAAGGTCCCATCACCCATCAAAATTTGAATATATGAATATACCAAAATCCCTTCCCACTATATCAATAAAATAATACTTAAAATAATCTATATCCATCTAATCCATCAACATCAATATTGATGGTCACCTATACCCAAAGGAATTGAGCACTCCCTCCTAGTTGGGCATAAAGGGAGAGGCAAAATATGTTGGGGTTAATCAAACTATTTTGAAATGACAAGAACTGCAACCTTATGAAACTCAAAAAGTGGTATATTAGGGATATGTTATCTCCATAGTTGATCTAAGTTTGAGCCCTATTAGTAATTATACTTTGGTGAATGATTTTAAGAATAAATTCTTGAATTTTTTATTTATCACATTTCTAATAAATTACTCATTACATTTTTCAACCTCCCTAGAGGTCATTGGACTAAAAAATTTAAATCACATAACCCCACCTCTTGAGGATAAAATCAACTAAGTTAACCTCAACCTCAGTTCACCAAATGTTGAGCTAATTGAACCTATTTTATTTTTTGACCTCAAGTAGATGACTTAAGAGGTTAAGTTGGACATAAGAGGTGACTCTACCTTATACCTACAAGTGTGGATATATGATACATACATTAAAATACTCTTTTTGATGATGGAATTATGGTCAAAATTATTCCTTTCACTCCCTCAAAGAGAATGGGGTATTGCCACATTGATACCATGGCATGTAGAGACACTTTACATGGTTATGAGAACATGAAGGAAACTACACTTGGTAAGATCACATTCCAAGTTATGCTTGGACCAATAACGGTTCCCATAATTTTTTACATTACGAACAAGGACACATGATATAAATTACTACTAGGGATGTCTTGGATCGATAATATGAAGGTGACCACTTCTACCTTATTCCAAGAGATATGATTCCTTAATTTGGGTAGGCTATACATGGAAAAGAGATATCTATATCCATTTACTATACTTAAGGCATATAAACCAAAATAAATATTAGGATACTAGTTGACTATGATGTTTCCTTGAACAAGGTCATGATACCAAATCTTGCATCATACATGAAATGCATGAAAAATAAAGAAGCAGATTTAAATCTAAAAAAGTACATAGGAAAAAACATTCAAAAGGGGAGATATTTCCAAATATGTCATGATATAGATCACAACAAATTTTAATGAGATATTAAAGAAGGATTTTCCCTTCTAATTCCTATTTGAGGGAATGAACCAAGTTTGTGTAATTTGTGTACTTAGACATCAATATTTTAATGTATATAGAAGAAGACATGCCAAGATGATAATTCAAACTTTGCTGCACATAGATAGAGATAGATGAAGTTCCTCAACCACCTCCAAAGAGGTGGGTAACCCCCCAAAAAATATTCCCATTAGAAATAATCAATATATCTAATGACTTTAAGAGAATTGGTCTGAGTATCTTCACTGATGCAAAGGTGGAAGAAATTGGGAATGAGGTAGGAATTATTCTCCAAATAAGGAAAATAGCCACCAAAAATGAATGAATCCCTAACTAGGGTATTAATGAGATATTCCTAAATATCATCATGTTCTCTAGTTTTAATAAAGTCAACAACCATATTCTTATGAGAAATAGTAAGGATGAATCCGAAATTGACTCTACAACCCTATTTTGCCTATCCATGTTTAAGTGAAAATAATAAAGGTAAGCAGTCCCCCTAAAGGTTGGTTTGGAATTGGGAGGCACCTCAAGTCAAAGTAAAAATGACTAAGAAGTTCCCTAATGAAGATGAGTGAGTATAGGAGAATTTCAATGAAAAATAATGGTACACATAACTATTGGGATAGTAAATCCAAAAAATTTGGAACTACATGAATAGTAAGTCAATTAATCTATGGAATTAAATATAGAAACCAATAATAATATGGGTGTTAGTTTTATCCTTCCATAGGATAAAGAAGAACCTCAAACACCTTATGAGATATACCAATTTTGGTAATATATCCAATGTTGGGATGATATACAAATATATCTCAAAAAATGATTTTGAATTGTTAAATGATCTCTTATTAAATGAAGGAAACCCTTCCTATATTGCATTCTACTCAATATTTTCTCATGATAGCATAGGTGATGAGACCCAAACCTATTAAATGTTTATAACTAGTTAAATATGTTGGCACTAACACTTCTCTCTTATGAACTATAAGGTAGAGAGTTTGGTGATGCAACACAATTCACCTTAATAAATATTATACATAAAAGAAAAATAAAAACCCTAAGTTAAATAAATATGTTTTCTTGTTAAAATATCTCTTATTTAATGAAGGAATCCCTTTCTATATTGTATTCTACTCAATATTTTCTCATTCTAGTATAGGTGATGAGACTCAAATCTATAGAAGCAAGCTTAAGGAAAGCAAGGAATGTCACTACAAAACCACTCAAAAATGAGATCTTTTACTTGGGAGATGAATATTATAGAATATGAGGTACACAAATAAATAAAATTAAAATGGACTATAAAGGTTCATATCTAGTTAATATGTTGTGAATGATACTTATCTCTTACGAACTATATAAGGTGAGAAGCTTGGTGAGATAAATATTACCATTCACTTTAATCAATATTATATATAAAAGAAAAATCAAACCCTCAGTTAAATAAATATGTTTTACATTATTTTCACCACATTGCATTGTGTTTTGTGTTTCTCTTTTTTATTTTTTTTATCTTAGTAGGAGTCTTGAGTTGCTATTATATAGATTGTATTCATTGATTCATAAGATCCCTAAATCATAATACACCATTCAATCCCATACATCTATACTAATTTGAATAAATAAACCTAAATACTAAAACTAAACCTAGTATTAGTTGTCATCATTTTCTAGTATTATGCATAACAATGATGCAAGCCCATAATACCTTCTAGAAGTTAATGTGAAAGTTTTCCCTAATTTTCCTCAACAAGGGGGAAGTATTAGAAGCCAATTTGTACCCATTTGGCTGTATATAACCCCTTACTCACCTTGACTAAACTTTGGTGATGGGAGCCCACTTATTATTGGTAATGTGGGGCTAGGTTAATGGGGTTAAATACTCCAATTAACATAACAATGAGAAAAATTAAAACAAATTTGAAAATTATTGCTCAATGTGTATTCCCTTACATTTAGAACTTAATAAAAATTATGAGGGAGGAATTAATTAAAAATATATTAATTAATAAAAGCATACACACATAATTTATGTGAAACAAACAGAATTTATTCTCTTCATTTAAAGGTCATCCTTTCTAAGGACACTTCAATCCACCCAAAACTTGGTCTATTGGCCATCTTGGATCTAAGTCTAGGAGATACCTATTAAAATTGTTACTTGTTGGTGCCTATTGTTATCCTAATGGTTGGTATAGAACAATATCGGTCCCATCATTTCCATCCTTCTCATTTTTTATGTATCCACTTGATCCCCTAATTCCTATAGCTCAAAAGATCAATAAGTTATCTCATACTAGTCAAAATGTAATTTGTTAAAAAAAGTCTCATAAAGAGTAATAAAAATGTCTACATAATATCTATACCATACAATGAATAAATTCATGACAAAATAAAACCATACATTTGAAATTAATAACAATTAAAATCTATCATACAAGTGTAGTTCATCCATATATATATCTATCATCTATTTATCTTCATCATGAATACATCATAAAATTAGAAAATAAAAAAATAATACATATATCCATACCTGTAAATAAGAAAAAACTTCAAACCACCCAAGCACACAAGAAAAAAGTGGTATATAAAATATCAACTATATCGAAATATGGGACATGCCAATCATAAATATTTAAAGATAATATATATTATATAAATGTGTCAATGTTTGATTATAAAGGATCCAATATTATATGCATATAAATAAAAATGAGTATAAACATGTATATACATCTTCTTAGGCAAGGAGGAAAGTTAAGTTCATAAGTTAAAATCAAGGAAGATATTGGGACATCCATTTAACTTTGAGATCCTAATCACCATGGGTTCTTTCTCCTCTCTCATCTACATCTCTTAGTTGTGTCTAAACTCATGAGGATCTTGTCCCTTTGTGATGGTCATTGAGAAAGGGTAGGTGTCGTAGCTTGTGACTATCTGAGTGAGCTAATTTCTTGAAACATGAAATAGAGTGTGCCCAATGACTATTATAACTACAACTAACTCTCAAAATAGAGCAACCTCAATGTCTCACACCTCAAATTGAATATTTTAGACTAGGATATTAATGGATAGAATAGTAAAAATAGAAAAAAAATCCATGTGCCTCCCTATAATCTCAATTCTTAGGTTTCCTTTCATCCACCAATATTGTGTTCCTACTTGCCCCCATTAAAGATACTAAAGTGTCCAAACAATAAGTGATGGACAAGCATCTCCATCTACCTACAGTTCCTACGTAACCAAGTACAAATTGAGAGGAGAATGGGTATTATATTCACATTAGAAGCATAACTAAACATGATAGATCTATCATTAATAAGTGGTAATATTGGATATCACAGGACAACTTAAATAATCAACTAAAATAAAGTATTCATAGGGATATCCCTACCATGAATGGTCACTCATCCACATATGATCCTCTCTCAACTCTACAAAAGAGGTGACCTAGGGTGCAAGTGTTTCCTACTCTACTATCCTCTCATCCTCCTCTAACAAGGGGTTATATTACTTATAAAATAATCTTTCTCATCTCCTCCATATATAGATACTATTACCTAACAAGACCACCTTGGAAACTACTATATCAACACTTGTGCAAGTGACCCTACTATTGAATGTACTTTTGTCTCTATTACTACCTACATGCTCTTACTACTAATTGTGCCCCTACCTATCTATATCACTGTCTCTAAGAATGTTCTTATGATAGTCTTATAATGATAACCCTTGGAGTGAGAAGGATCCATATGCTCATCTCTTGTAGGATCTTTGTGCCTCCTAAATAGATTTGTTATAAGGAACTACAAGGCATAACTTTATTGTTCAAGCTTTCCAAAATTACTAAAGCAATATACCCATGGGGTGAATTTCTAATAACTTGAAACAATTTTTCATTGAACCTTCCTCCTTATAAAAGGTCTATACTATGACATCACCATGCCACCTCCCTGGCTTTTCAGTGTATGGATCCATAATCACACCCATATCTATGAGGGTGGTCATACACCAAGTGGTTGAATCAAAGTGTCCCAACCTCCAATCTCATAGCTTGGGGGAATGAATGGTCCAAATTTTGGTGACCCACTAGTAGTTGGATGTGATCTAGAATCCATCCAATGATTAGAGAAGGGTGGCTAAATGAGAACATTATTCACTATACAATCTAATATAGGTCACAAAAAATAAGGGTAAATATATTTTATCCCCATAAAAATATATTGCACTACTCCACCCACTTCATAATAAGATCTTAAAACTAGACCATGATATATGTGGCCTTATCTCTAAATAATATAGAGGAAATCAGGCCTATGATAACCTTTTTGTTGGGATTATGGAGCCTTGCAACATAAACATGAAGTATGGATGGTTTTTTTTGGTTTTCCCTATGTTGTCATTGATGTCAACATGGTGATAACTATATGAGAAGTCTACTTGGTTTACCGAAAGTTTCCTTTTGTTAGTAATACTCTTTAGTGATGGATCAGTGTGTTGGTATTTGAGTCTGAAATTCACCGCAAGATATGATATGACTCTAATCTCTTAATCATGTTATCATGTATCATTCATACACTTGTATCTTAGATCTTGAGACATTTTTGGTTGTGAACAAAAAATTATCTCTGATAGAGTTCAACTTTGTATTTTATTGTTGTTTTATGCTTGGCATACTATTTGGGAGACTCTACATTTTATTAAGGTGAACATTCTTATGTTGTGGTCTTGTTGATAGTCTCTATGTTGGTGGTATGAAGGGAAATTAATATGTTCTCAGATTTAAAAGGTGTTTTCTTTGAGGTTTATTTGTTGGTTTGGAGAATTGTGTTCTAGTCTTGGTTGAATTAGCATATGTGATACATTATGGAGACTAGCTATGTTTTATGGATGATTAGCCGACTTGGTATAATGCACCACATGGATTAAATGTTTAAATTATACATGGTGCCGACAAAGAGAGTTTGGATTATTATTATTTTCATCTAATTAGGGTGACCTAATTGATGAATGAGATATACTTGTATATATATAAGTTTTTTTGAGGAATGAAAGAAGAGAGAAGCGAGAAGTGGTGTGTGTGTGTGAATGGTTCAAGCCTAAATGCTTTATCAATAGTGGATCAATGCAAATTTTTTGAGCAATTACTGTGTGAGGAAACACTTCATATTCTGAGCTTCATTGGAATTGTACCCTGCACATTGAAGGTATATTCCATCAGTTCAACCATTTGGTAGTGAGCCACTATCTTTGTATCTTGGCGGTTAACCATATTTTGTATTCAGGAAATGAGCCTTTTTAAGGACAATGAGTCATGGTAGTGAGCCCTGTGATATTTTGTATCTAGATATAATATATTGTGAGTTAACCCTCACTGTGGTTTTTCCCTTTCTGGGTTTTCCATGTAAATTTTTTGGTGTTCATGTGTATGGTTGCATTGATTTGTTTTTATGTTCCTTCTTGTTGATTCAGTCATAATTGTTATAATGATAAGATGAATTTTACTATGGTTTTATGATTATTGATTCACCCCCCTCTCATTATTCCAGATGTTCAACACTTTTGCATGGGTAGAATATCAAGAATATGGTTGGAGGTAAGCTAGGGTCACAATAGACAAGCACACATATATTTTCTCCTTGTAAAAAATCAATACACTACTCCACCCACTATATTATAGGAGCCTAGGACTAGACCAAGATATACACCTTGTCTCAAGACAATCTAGAGGCAATCCATCCCCACTTGTTGAAGAATATCACATGATCAATTTTAGAAAGCTCTTATATGTCACATGCTATCCATCTCTACTCCTTAGTGATATTATACTAAATGTATGAATCTTGCTCTAAAATAATGATAACTTGTGAGAAATATTTAAACTCTATAAATTCCTCCCAAAAACAAAAAGAAATAAAAAATGAGAAAAAACTCAAAATTTGTTCCAAGGTCTAAAAATTCTAAATGCACTATTTTGAATAACCAATTTTACTAGGTGGGAATATCTTAGGTGATTAACTAATTTCTCTAGTGATTTAGTAATTTATTAAGTGATTTATCATTCAAACCAATGATTCCTTGATATCTTCAATATTTGATCTAATTCCCCAATGATTAACTAATTTATTGTGTGGTTTGATTGGTAAAACTATTGATTCACAAAGCAAAACTAGTATTCTATACTACTAGTCCACAAAATTTCAAGCTTGACTAAATAGGCCAAAAATTTAAGTGAAAATAAACAATAAGCTTCTTACCTATTCACAACCTAGATGCTAAATTTGACAAAATAAATTTTTTAAATCCAATAAATAACCAAATTAGAGTAAAGGATGTTTTTTCTCAATTTATATACCTCTAGATCTACTATGATATTGATAATCACATCAACACCTCTTTGTAGGCAATAAATTTACATAAAACTATCATCATCAATATAAAGCTCAATTTCTCTCATATAATTGAATGCAAATAAATTCAAAACTGACGAAATCTATATAAATTCAAAAATTATAATATAATAATAATAATTTTAGGCATATAAATTTTTACACATTATCAAGATGAGGTGACATAGGTAAACCTCAAGCTACCATCATGATGGTATACCCTCTTATCCTTATGTTGTATATTTTTTTCTAACTCCTTATTAAATATTTACTTAAGTTAATTTTACATATTTCCTTATGTAGGTCCAAACAAATTATGGGAGAGTGTGGTGAAGGAATTGTTTCTTAAATCCTTCATTAATGATAAATCCTCTTATCTATATTTTATTGCTAGTCATGATTCTAAAATACTTTTTATTGTAGTCTCATTTTATTGCTAGTCATGTTTCTAAAATTACTTTATATAAAATTAATTTCTAAAATAAATTTAGTATGGGCTATATTTTAAGTTAAAATCACCTAGTTTACTAACTAGGAATCACTATGGTGGTTGATTTCCAATCTCTCCAACCAACCATTACAACAAAATATTATTTTATCTCTTTATTTTTTAGTCCTTGTTTAGTGTTATCCATACCCTTTCCATGAATAAGGATTTCCAAACTTGAGAGAGGATAAGGAGGCATCAAGCTAGACCACGAAGGAAAAATTTGCTAAAATAGTCATCCTTAACATCTTGAGTTGCTCATATCACAAGTGTGGGATTTTTATTTCATTTGTGGTTGTTTAGAATAGTTTACTTTTATAAGAATAAATAGAATACATTATGTTCTTATTTTTCTCTAAATTTGTTACACCCCGTTTCATAATTATCGAGTTAATTTTACCATTGTGAGTGAAAATGTTGATAAATGTAAAATGTGACATTAATATATTTGTTAGGTGAATGAAATATGAGAATATGCAATAATATGTTAATGATTTCAAAAGAATGAATATGTTTTGAATTGATGGAATACTATGTATTGTAATATGAGTGTTCTAATGCTTTGTTGATGTAAATATTTTAAGATGCAAGTGAATTTTAAATGAACATTTAATTACCATTACAAATGTGCCAAGTTGGATGCAAGTATAGGTTCACGCCTTCAGACTCCGGAGAAGTGATTGGCCGGGTAAACCTTAAATGAAACCTAATTGAGCTTTCACACACTCACTTTTAGATGGTTAAGTCAAGTCGATAGCTTAGGAATCAAGTAAGTACCTTTGGTCATAGTCTTGACTTATTGAAATAATTGGGTAGTCGACTTTGCTTGAGATAGATTATTTTCTTGAATTGAATGAGTTTGGTTTTATTCTCTAATTTCTTGATTGTTCATGATTTGGTTGAGTCCCTTCGATATGTGTGAGTTCTTCTTTGTGTGCTAATTAATGGAGTATATGTATGTTGTTACGTTAATGTAACTTATATACATTAATATTTGTATGTACATATATATATGTGTGTATGACTATTTTAATGAGTGATGACAAATATATTTGATTGATTATGGGAAAAATGCTATATATATAATATATATACACATACATATTAACATATACACGTGTGATATTATTTTTAGGAAATGATAATATGAGTTTATGCATTAGAATATTGAATGATGCTATTGATAAACTTATGAGATCATGAGAATATATATATATATATATATATATATAAATATGTATAAATATATATAAATACATGATATACCAAATATATATATATACATATTATATAAATACATGATATACTGGATTATTCTAAAATGTTAATAATTTGAAAAATGTGAGAGATATGTGATGGAGCGAAGGAGCGTAGCTGTGCGAAGAGCTTGGGCGCCCTGCGTGAAGGTGCAGGGCGATGGAGGCACGAAGGGAAAGGGCTTGGGGAAGGCCAAGAAATGCGCTAGTGCTAGGCAGTGCTCGGCTCTAGAGTACTCTTAAGATTTTGGCTGAAGCCGATGATAGTGGGAAGCGGTATCACCTCTGTTCCTGCTCTAGCAAGCCTTCGACGGTTATGCAAGACACACATTCTTTACCCAGGCATGGTTTAGATCCTCCTAGGGGGGCATCAGGTGTTCTTCCTATGCTTGGTGGCTCGACCCCTCCCCATTCTTCCTCACCTGCGATGCCTTCTCCTCGCCTGGATCCCCAAACCTTCATGGCATGCAAGAATAGAACCAACCCTTACCACGAATGCAACAAGTTTTTCCTAGAGAAAATTTCACGCACAAATCCGCCCCTACTCCCTCCCAGTCATTGCCTTGTTTGCCTTCCTCCCCCACTGAGGTGCCCGCCCCTCCTGCTGACGACATCTCTTTTGCGTTGGGGGACTCAAACATGGTCTTTTCGGATGAGCCCCTGGACTTTCACATTTCAGATGAGTGTGTCGATGTTGTCGCTGCAGATGTCGGAAGGCGCTCCTTGATTCTCAGGTTCATGAGGAAGCGCCCATCTTTGGACTCTGTCCTTGAATGGGTCAAGGTTACCTGGAATTATTTGCCTCCCCCTACCATCGATATTCTGTATTTTGGATTCTTTTTGTTTTGTTTTAATTCTATTGTAGATTGCAGTTTCGTGGTTCAGAATGGCCCTTGGTTCTTTGAGCAGTCAGGCCTCTTCATCACACCTTGGTCTCCATTCTTCGACCCTGCTTATGCCATTATCATAGATATTCCCATCTGGATGAGGCTATATAATCTACCTTAATCATGCAAGACACAAATCTTATCTGCAACTTGATCAATCAAGTGGGTTCATTTTTTAAGTGTGATGTTGATGATGTGGTTTCTACGTGTAGATTCAGTAGGGTCTGCGTCGTGGTGGATATCTCGAAACCTCTTCCTCACTCCAGCAGGATTCATTCTTCATTCGACACATGGACTCAATTTATTAATTATGAAGGCCTCCCTTTTAGGTGCTTCTGTTATAACACGATGGGTCATAAAATTGGCGCATGCACCTCTAAAAGCTTGCCTGGTTCCAGAAAGGTTAGTCTCAAGAAATGGATAAGGAAGACGGGATCTCTAGAGGATGATTTCAAATGGCGTAACCATGGAGAATTCATGGCTTCACATTCAGATGATGGGTCTGAGCCAGTGATCCCCTCAAATCCCATCCTCTCTCCTGAATGACCCCGCTCTACGATTCATGTTCAGGATAAGCTAATTGAAGCTTCTATTCTACCAACAGGTGTGGAAGGGGATTCGGATTTTGAAGGAACCTTTCCCTTTATGGAGGATCTTGATGATTTCCCACCATATTTTTTGAACATGATGAGGTGTTGGCTCCCCCATAGAAATGCACAATATCTCAAACTCCGTACTATCTTTCTAAACGGAGCGCATCAAGGAAGAAGAAAGGATGCAAGTCAGATGCCGAGAAACTTTGTTTGGAAGGTAGGGAATCCATGGAGGTTAATAATGACATGAATAATGATTTAATGTGCTTACATATTAAATGCTATACATAAAGGAAGGCGTAGGAATACATGAGACTTGGTCAAGGAGTAATGAAAGATATTTACAAAACATTTTAAAAGCTTCGACTCTCTCAAAATCTGCAAAACACCAAAAGCATGAAAAGAGGTAAATGCGGCGCCAAACTATGAATGATTGCTTTGCATTAGAAGTCTATTTTAGAAGCTTTGTACAACGATGAAACCATGAGTAAATGGGAAGACTTAAGTCTTGAGAATGCTGGCATAGAATAAGTTGACTTGTATAAATTGTTACCTTCCTTATCTATGATGCATTCTTGCTGTCAAATAAGGAATCAACTTGTGTTTATATGCTAAGTAATGAGTTTTGAGTCTGCCACCTTTTGTTTGCAAAGCTGAGTCAAAACATGCAACTGAGAAGTGTCGATCCATTCTCATTGTTGCTAGCTTTTAGAAGCTGAATATTTTATATAAATAGAGGCATTCTATACCTCATTTAGACGCATGACATACTTGCATTATATTGTTTTCATATCAGAGACATTCTTATTTAGAGTTGAGAGCAATTTGTGAGTTTATAGTGAGGGAGTTATTGTGAGATATTTCTGAGTGAAATGGAGTATTGAAGAGGAGATTAGCAAGCTGTTTTTGGAGAGGAACGAAGTAGAAAACCAGTTTGATCAATTGGACTTTACCGTTTACAGACATGTGGTCTTTATTCTTTTTATACTTTATATAATTTTAAAAATATTAAGTATTGTTGTGGGCTTGTGTGGGAAATGCATTGATTTGTTAGAAGAAAGGAATTTTTTTTTCTAATTGTTGAGGCTTTTATTTGGGTGATTGAATGTACTTCATAATAAGGAGAATGAATATACTAACATTACTATGATAGATAAAACCTATATATATCTTACTAAGTTATTCATTACTATGTATTTCATGTTATGGAATAAGTAATTATGACAATATTAAATACTACATCAAAGAAAGAGCTTTTATAGGCAATGCTTAGTTGAAGATTCAAAATAAGGAAAATGTTTGAGTTTCTTGATAAATGTGTCATAAGTGTATATATGAGGTAACTTGTTTTGATAGCATATTATGGTAGGTAAACCCTAGTGGTTAATAAGGTTAGCAAACACAACATTAATGTTGGTATGAAAACATATCGTTGTGGATAGGATATGACAACATGCAATCCATGTTGTGTGTCTCTACTTGATGATCACTTGACCGATGTTTTATTTGATTATTGATTGAAAACCCTAGGTTGGGAAATTTACTTGATTGTCATCAAGTACCATATCACATAGGTTGTGACTAACCTGTACATGGTCAGACTATTCATTGATTTGATGATTTTATCTTGGGATAAGGGTAAAATAAGGATGGGATTACCTATGTGATTAAGTTGATCACTTGAACTTGTGAATTACTATTGGATGGAGACATAGGTGGGGATACCCTAATGAGTTGGATTGTTACTTGATTGGTTATTTTACACTCTTGATATGGAGTCTTTTAATTGATGAAAATCTACTTTTTAGGTAGTCATTTATTGATGAGTACATACTCTTGAATAAAGTATTTTATTGTTGAGACTATACTTTTGAATGAGTCATTTATTAATATGATTATTCTTTTGATTGAGGTCATTTATTGGTAAGATTATACTTTGAGGGAATTCATTTATAATTTTAATTTGAGGTTATTTATTGGAACTTTTGAATGAAGTCATTTAATGTTGAGATAAACCATTGATTGGAGACTTTTATAGTTGGGATCGTACCTTTGATACTAGAGTCATTTAATGAAGTGACGTTATGCTATTTGGTTACTTGATAAGTAGGAGTTACTTGAGTCACTAGTAGATATGTTATAAACATAAAAGGAATAGGTTGTTCCTGTGGTTAAAGATTACCTCATGAAGGAATTTACCTATGCATAATGTATAATGATCTTGAGATAAATTGAGCTAGGGAAGTGTATGTGATCTAGGATAACCTTTTTATATGAAACTTTGGCTAAAGTAGTGTAATTTTCCATTGGTTACACTGTTAATTTCATTGTGTACCTTTTATGCATTCTAGTTCAAGATTTCCATACAAGTTAGGATGTAGACAAGATCTAGTCATCAGTTGGCAGTTGAGGTTTGCTGGATGTTTTTGCTTGTATTGGGGGCAACTAGAGTGTAAGCACCAAGGAATGGGGACATCTAGAATTAATGCACTGATGTGGCGACATCAAGACCAATTTGTGTATCTATTGCTTATGAAGCTCAGCCGAGCTATGTGCATTATCATATATCCATTCCTATGGAGGTTGTAATGAAAGAGATGCTATCTTGAGATTTTATATATATCATTGTTTTGGAAAGATTGTAAAATTTCAATTATAAATGCAAATAGAAAGTTTGGAATATGTGTTATTTTAGATGTGCGTTCAGTCTTTGAATCACAAGAATTTTTTTATTGATATGAGATGGCATCATGAATTATTCACTTGTGGTTAAAAATTTAGTAATTATTTTGAGTACAACAACAATGTTGCTACAAAATTTGTAGCATTTTGCTACAATTTCTAGATCTAGTGTAGAATTCAGATTAGATAGTTTATCCTATTGATTCAATTTAGTTTGGGAAAATTTCACTTTATTGCAATGGTACATTTCTTACAAACATTTGATAAGATAAAAATTTGATTTCTAACTAAGAAACCAAGGAGTTCTTCTAAGAACCAAACAAATACAAAATAAAAACAATCAAGAATTTATAAATTCCAATTCAACGTAAAAAATCAGCAACTTAGATTAATTGTTTGCATTTAATGGAAAATCCTTTGAAACATTCTAGTAAAGTTTTTTATTCATTAATTATAAAAAATATTGGTCAAACAATGTTTCAAATAGAAAGAAGAGAAGTTGTCAATTTACATTTCAAATCATTTTAGGCATTTAATTTATATCATTTTAGTTTGTTTATTAATCATTTAAAATAAAAAATGAACAAAAAATAGTTGCATATATATTGGTTGAAAATTTATTGTTAGAATTGTTGTCTCATATTTTCAAATTGAGAAAATGTGAAATATAGACTAGATTAATTTACCACCATTCATTTTAGTTCTAAAAAATAAATTTGTTATTATTCACTTTATCAACATTCAACTCATCTAAAAAATAAGCAAGTGTAACTTATGTCCTCTCATATTAGAGCTAAAGGCTCTAAAATTCAATCTAAACCAATGAAGTGACATTCAATTGAATAAAAGAAAGTTAAAATGAATAATAAATAGAAGAACCAATCACAAGTTCAAGCCAACCATAAAAATTCAAGAAAATAATCCCTAGAGCATCTTTACCCACATCTAGTTCCTGATTTTCATATATATTGTTTTAAGCTCACATGTATAGGAGTTAAGGAGGATTAGGTAATAGATATCAAAGGTGTTAGAGTAAAAAGGTAATTACCTAACTAATTATTAGATACCCTTTTATATTAGAATACTTAATCTTACTTAGGTCATGATTTTTTGTCTCAAGTAATAGGATTATGACACACGTCATGATCTAATTTAAGCCTCACCTAGGATTTTTTTATCTTTTATCAAGGGTAATACATTATAATTATATTATTCATTCTTTTTTGGATCAATAGAACGCTTAACCTTTCATAGTGAATCTATTACTTTTTTCCTATCTTTTTATGATAGGTGTTTTCAATTGTAAGTATTTTTGAGAGTTGTAGGGTTGAAATCAATTCCAGCATGGTATTAGAGCTCTAGATATGAAATTCCCTATTATATTTTTAAGAGATCCAACCTTGAGTGTTCATAAAATGCATCTTGGAGAAAAATGAACCTCACTGTTGCATCCAAAAACCCTAAGATTACCTATCTAAACATTGAAATCAAAATATGGAATAATCAAGGCAATTTTTTTTGGGTCTTTGAAACTTGTGTTGAGAAATTCGTATGACCATAAAAAATTGTACAATTGTATGACGAATTGTATGCTGCTTCACCATTAAACCAGTCATAAGGGTGCAAACCAAAAATTATAATTTTTTTTTTCTAAATTAAAAAAAACTTAGACATGACAAGTTACAAGTCATACCTGCACTTTCTTGCTAGGTAGGGTACCCACAACCATTTTGAGCATGTGATGTAGCATAGATTCCTTGACCGACATTTTTATCATGTTAGTGGTGACTTTTACTAGTTGTCAACAGTTCCAACACACCCACCAATGATAACTTAACATTGTGAAACCACTTGGTGGCCCCAAAAAACCACTTTCAACATTTCATAGGCTATTTTGTGACTTGCGATGATATTTTTCCCCCTCCCTAGTGGCTTTCTCAAATTTATTAACAATTTGGTGATTTGGGAGAATATTCTAGGCAACAAGAGAAAATATTAGTGATTGAGCTTTCTAACATCAATATGACATCATGGTGGCATCAATAGTGTCCACCTAGCCCTAACCATTTTTCCTTAAAGGAGTTATTTTTTATTTTTGGCATAACTTAGGCATATGGTGTTAAAAATTGACAAATGATATATTGTCGAAAAGATAGTTTTGAGAACTATCCAATGGTATAAATATTTTAATTAAATTTATTGCTAGTATATTTTATCACCTATTAAAGTTAGGTCTTTATTTTTGTCTCTTGAGCTCATAACTTTGTTCCTAGATCTCAAATTTTTATGATTCTTGTGAAGTTGGAAAGATATTTCAAAGATCTCCATAATTATCCATGCACTTTTTCTAAAATATGCCACATGTATATCTTATTTATTTTATCATTATTTTACATTCTAGTTGATTACTTAAACATTTTGGTACCTGGAGAAGTTTTGCTTGAATAATATATATTTATTTTACCTGTTCTATATGCATTTTTAACAAATGGTCATTTGTGGGCATTATAAGCATCTATTGAATAGAAATATTCATTTATAAATACACTAAAATAAAGTGGCACATATTATACATGTATTTTGGAGATCTTGCAAATCATGTTATGTCATTTTATATACTCATATTGCTTTATAAAGTGTCATGGGGCTTGTTTTTGGAAAATGTGCCTCAAACTTATTGTCATGAAATTCTTGAAAGAGCAAAATAGGTGAGACTCTTGGAATGTCTTGCCGACAAGCAGCTTAGCTCTGAACAATGGAATCGACCAGGATGGTGTGACTAGTGGTCTATCTTGCCGATGGGATCCATCGGTATGACTTGAACGGTCGACGAAAGTTTTCTATCTCTCAGCGAAGGTAGGAGTCTGACCGACAGGTGATGATCGGTGAGAGTCTTGTGGATGGTACTTCATCAGGCTAACTTTGGTTCTCGGTAAGGCTTGGAAAGATCAAACCAACAATAGAAGTTTGACTGATAGGATATGGTCGGCATGAGTCTTACCGATGGTTCTTCATCGGTGTGAAATAAGACTTCGGCCCAACCTTTAAGATCTTCGTCTGATGGTTGAAGTATGGCTGATGGATTGGGATCGTTGTAAGTCCTATTGATGGATGGCATCGGAGTAAGTTGGGTCTATTTGGCCTAGCTTTGGATGATCATCCTGACTATATTGGTTTGCCTGATGGTTTGCGATCGGATTGAGTCTTGCCGATGAGATCACAAGTAGGAACTTCATCAGTAGAACATGAACTGTCAGATGACCTTTGGAAACTTCCACTGAGGTGTGTACTCAACCCGATGGTGTTTGTTCAGAGAGATGTCACCTAGGTCTAACCAATCGAGCGATAGAAGAATGTAGTGTGTGCGATTGTCAAATGAGAAGTTTGGCATCAGTGAGACACATACTACTGTCTCACCGATATGCGATGCACTTGAACTGTAAGATGAACCAAACTGTTGGTTGAAAGAACGAATCGACCATGGTTGTGGGATAAATTACAAGGTGTGAAACTAATCAAGGGTTCAAATTGTTATTGTTTTGAATTATATGTTGTATGAGCATTGGAACAATAAGACATAACAAAGTGTGTGAATTTCATTGTATGCTTTTGGAGAGCATTTTAATAGTGTTGTTTTGTACAAGGTTGATCAGGGAAATACTGTTGCTATACAATTGAAATATGAAAGGAGAGTTTGTAACTTGTATGTAATTTAATTACTGTAATACAAGTGATCTTTCTTTGGAGTGGTGGGTTTTTCTCCTGTAAGGGTTTTCCCACATAAATCTGGTGTCCAATTGTGTATGTATTTTTTTATCTATTCTGTTATTCCTTTCATGTGCATCTTAGTGGACTGTAATTGTAAAATTTAAAGACGTATTTTCATTCTTCTCTGAGTTTTGACTTTAGGAGAGTTAGTTTCACACCTTTAATTTCCTAACAAGTGGTATCAGAGCCTGGCTAGTTGTGTTATCCTTGTGGGTAGGTTGGGTTTTTTGTGTCAATTATGTTTAGTGGGAGTTTTGTAGAAGTCTTGTAATTATCAAATTACAAATTGAGATGGCAATGAAAAGTACATCAGGAAATATTGAAATTGAGAAATTCAATGACAACAATTTTGAGTTGTGGAAACTCAAAATGGAAGATCTGTTGGTTGATCATGATCTTTGGGTTGTTGTGTCTGGAACAAAACCTTTTGACATGAAGCAAGAAGAATGAGAACTGACAGATTGAAAATCAAAGGGGCTGATAAGGCTCTGTTTGGCAGACTATGTTCTTCTAAATGTTCATGAAGAGAAGACTACATCTTCTTTATGGAAAAGACTAGGAGATATTTACCAGGGCAAGTCCTTGGTGAATAAGTTGTTCTTAAGGAAGAAGTTTTACTCTTTGAAAATGCAGGAAGGAGTATTTGTTGTTGATCACTTGAATTCTTTTAACATGTTGATTTCTTAGTTAACATCTGTGGGTGTGAAGATTGATGACGACGATTGTTGTATGCTCTTGTTATGTTCTTTACCAGATTCTTGGGATCACTTGGTGATGGTGATTAGGAGCACGACAACCAATTTCAAGATGGATGATGTGGTTGCTTCTTTATTATCAAAAGAGATGAGAAGGAAATCTTCTGATATGGCGAAGGAGGCTCTTGTTGTTTGAGGCAGATCGAAAGAAAAAGGCAAGAGGAAAGACAAGAGTTCCAAATCGAAATCAAAAGGGAGATCAAAGTATCCTAGCAATAAGTCCAAGGTGAAGTGTTGGAAATGTGGGATTCCTAGTCATGTCCAAAAGGATTGCAAAGAGGATAAAAAGAAGAAGAAGAAGAAGAAGTCTTCTGATAATGACTCTTCTCAGAGTGATGCAGATGCCTTCATTGCAACCTTGGCAACTCGGGCATCAGATGATGTCTGGCTGATTGATTTTGGAGCATCTTTCTACATGACATATCATAGAGATCGGTTCACGAAGTATGAATAATATGATGGTGGAAAGGTGTATTTGGAAAGAGATTCATCTCTGGAAATTGTTGGTCGTGGAAGAGTTAGAATTCAGTTTCTTGATGGAAGGATTAAGGGAATTGATGGCGTAATGTATATACTAGGTTTGGCTCAGAATTTACTTTCTGTAAGCAAGCTAAATGATGTTGGAGTGCAAGTATCATTCTCAAGAAATGGATGAAAAATAACTAGAGGCTTGATGGTGCTAGCTAGGGGTGCTCAAATTGGTACTCTGTACAAGCTGGATGCACTAGCAGTTCAATGTAACATCTTTGCAAAGTCACAAAAGGCTATTTGTAAAGAGAAGAAAGAAAATGTTCCTGTAACATGATAGATTTTTCTGCAAACTAGAATAACAAAGTTAAATCCTAGTATAAAATAATAACTAATCTAAAATCTAACAATAATGAACGAATATGAAAACATGATAAAAACTAAACAAACTGAATTGATCTCACCGAATATGCATTCATTCCTTTGAATTATCTCCATTGCTCTTCTCCATTTTGCCTTTTTAGTATTCTTGCCCTTAGATTTCTGTGTTTGAATGCAAGTATAGCTGTGTTGAATGTCTAAGTAAAATATCAAAGATTATTCCTTCTCAAAAATGTATAATGATTTCGAGAGGAGGAATAATGATAATGACAGGCCATTTTATAGATTTTTTAATGTTTTCGAACGATCGGCTCAGATTGAAAGAGAGATTGACAGATGAGATTGATGAATGCCATGCGATGTGAGTTCTGTCTCAGATAGAACATGAGTTAGAACATGAGTCAGGAAAGACTAAAAATAGAACAAGATCTTAATCTTCAGTTAAGAATCTTTCAAAATAGAAGAAATAGACTTTGAATGTCAAAAACAAAGTTAGAACTCGAAGATGAGGAATTCGAATGCAAACATGAGTTAATTAAATTAATTAATTAAATAAAAGATATTTAATTAATAAATGCATACATGCATATGAGTTAGAACTAGTTAATCGACTAGTTGTGACGGAGAGTCTTCCTGCAGAGATGATCAACAGTTAAATTCAGAGATAACTCAAGAACTAAAAATAGATCTTGAGTCAGAAGGTGAGTGAATGATTTAGATAACTGAATGATAGAGGAATGTGACATAAATGAATTAAATGTTAATTTAATTCAACATTCGAAAATAGAAGATTTAATTAAATAAATAAAGATAATTTATTTAATTTGACTTTCGAAAAGGATAATATGAATAATTAAATAATAAATATTTAATTATAGTTGAAAAGGGAGTTAAATGAATAGTTAAATAAAGATATTTAATTCTAGTTGACATATGATAAAAAGAGGGTTTAATTAAATAATACATATTTAATTAAGAAGAGATAATTAATTAGTTAGGGACATAATTAAACAAATATGATTTATTTAATTATCCAAGTTGAATAAAGGTCATTTATGAATTAATGAATTAATTAAAAAGGGATATTTAATTAATAGAGGAAATATGTGTTAGAAAGGTTAATTAAATAATTGATATTATTTAATCATGACCATGGACTATAGAAAATTATGTCGATTATGTACTCGCAGGCCTAGACCAATTTTAGGTATCTATAGTTCCTATTGAGGAAACTTCTTTAGAAGTTAAAATTCCAACAGAGAAGACTATGCTTTGGCACGAAAGGCTCAATCACATTAGTGAAAAAGGTTTGAAATCCTTGAAAAATAAAACTTGGTTGAGGGGCTTGATGATTGTAACCTGGAATTTGAATTTTGTGAACATTGTATATATGGAAAACATCACCGTGTTTCATTTTGTTCTAGTCCTCATAAATCTTCTGGTATACTTGATTGCATTAATTTTGATTTGTGTGGTCTATTGAATGTTTCTTCGTTATCTAAATCTAAATATTATGTTTCTTTTATTGATGATTATTCGAGAAGGGCATTTGTGTATTTTTTTTAAAGTAAATCAAAAGTTTTCAATCGTTTTAAGGAATTTAAAAACCTTGTGGAAAATTAGACTGGAAGAAAAATAAAGTGTTTAAGGACTGACAATGGCAGTGAGTTTTTTTTTTATGAGTTCAAAAGGTATTGCAAAGACCATGGGATTAAAAGGCATAAAAATACACCTTACACTCCACAGTAAAATGGAGTTGCTAAAAGGTTGAATAGGATGTTGATGGAGAAGGCAAGAAGTATGTTGAGCAATGCTGGTCTGGAGAAAAAGTTCTGGGTTGAGGCTATGGATACAACATGTTACTTGTTGACTCAGTCTCCTTTGTCAACATTTGTTGACAAAACACCTATGGAAGCTTGGTCTAGTAAGAAGCCCTCTTTGAGACATATTTGTGTCTTTGGTTACGAAGCATATGTTTATGTGGCAGATGAGAAGAGATCTAAACTAGAGAACAAAGTTGTTAAGAGTATCTTAATTGGCTACAACATTGGTTTGAAAGGATACAAGCTTTGGAATCCTGTAACTGAGAAGGTATTATACAATAGAAGTGTAATCTTTTGTGACTTGAAACCTTCTACGTTGGATCTGCAGTCAGAGATGAAAGAACAAGAGGAAAAAATATGATGTTGTTGAAATACCTCTAACTCCAGAAAAAGAGGAACAACACATTGATAGTGCACCTAAAACTGAGGAGATTTCAAGCAGCTCTGAGAGTTCTAAACAAGAAGAAGAACCACAACCTTAGCCTCAACCCGTGAGGAGGTCTACACATGAGAAGAAGCAACCTGATAGGTATGGATTCTCTATGCTGGATTCTAGTTCTACCTATGCTTTGATTACTAAAATTGATGAGCCTAGGACTTTAAAAGAGGAAATTGAAATGTATGATTTGGATTCTTGGTTGAAAGCCATGAATGAAGAAATGACATCATTGAAGAAAAAAGATACTTGGAATCTAGTTCTATTGCCTGAAGGTAGAAAGCATGCAGACTGCAAATGGGTGTTTAAAAAGAAAATTGGTTTGGATGGCTATGTTGAAAAAATAAAGCGAGGTTGGTTGTGAAGGGATATTCCCAGGTAGAGGGAATTGATTATGGGAATTTTTTCTCTAGTAGCAAAGTTGACATCTATCAGATTTCTTTTGTCACTTGCAACAACATATGACTGGGAGATTAAATAGATGGATGTGAAGACAACATTTCTTCATGGTGATCTTGAAGAATAAATTTATATGTCCCAGCCAGAGAACTTTGTGGAAAAAGGTAAAGAAAATCTAGTTTGCAAGTTGAAAAATTCTCTGTATCGATTAAAATAATCTCCTAGAATGTGGTACTAGAATTTTGACACATTTGTTTTGTCATTGGGATTTTTAAGATGAAAATATGATCATTGTGTGTATTATAAAGTTGAGAATGATCATATTTTAATTATTTCCCTGTATGTGGATGATATGTTATTCATTGGGAATAGTAAGTTCATGATTTCTGATCTAAAATCTTAGTTTTCTGGAAAATTCAAAATGAAAGATCTAGGTGCAACAAGGTATATTCTGGGGATGGAAATAACTAGGGACAAAAAGAGTAGAAAAATTTGGCTCAACCAGAGTAAGTATATTAACACTATTCTAGAGAGATTTTGTATGACTGATTGCAAGTAGCTAGTTGTTCTAGTTTTATAGGGAATAAAGCTATCTATTGAAGATTGTCCAAAATATCCTATTGAGATGGAGGACATGACTAGGGTGCCTTATGCAAGTGTAGTAGGAAGTTTAATGTATGCAATAGTTTGTACAAGGCTAGACATTGCCAAAGCAGTGGGAGTACTTAGTCATTTTATGGCGAATCCAGGAAGGACACATTGGGATGCTGTGAAAAGAGTGTTTAGATATCTAAAGGGCACTTCAAAATATGCTTTGTGCTACCATGGAAATTTGGTTGAATCATAGAGGACTCTCAGAGTTCATGGGTATGTGGATTCTGATTGGGTACGGGACATTGGTAGTAGAAGATCTATTGGTGGATATATTTTCATGGTGAATGGTGGTGTAGTTAGTTGGATGAGGAAGTGGTAGGCTATAGTCGCTTTGTCCACTATGGAGGCAAAATACATGGAAGCTACACATGCCTGTAAAGAAGCAATCTGGTTAAAATGTTTGTGTTCTAATATTGGGTTTGATGCAAGGTAGATTAAAATTTATTGTGATAGTCAGAGTGCTATTTGTATGGTGAAAAATCCTACTTTCCATGCCAAAATGAAACATATTGATGTGCAGTATCACTTTGTATGAGATATGGTAGAGGATGGAAAGGTCAGTTTAGAAAAAGTGGATACTCTGGAAAATGTTGCAGATGCATTGACAAAACCAGTGAACATAGACAAGTACAGGTGGTGTGCTAGTTCGATGGGCCTTGGTGCCCATGAATCTTAGTAGTTTATGGATGGTCCGGAGGTGTCATTAAGATCTTCGTCAAGTGGGAGATTGTTGGAAAATGTGCCTCAAACTTACTGACATGAAACTCATGAAAGAGAAAAATCTGTGAGACCCTTGGAATGTCTTTCTAACAAGTAGCTTAGCTCTAAATAATGAACTCGACCAAGTCGGTGTGACTAATGGTCTGTCTTGCCGAGAAGATCCATCGGTATGACCTGAACGGTCGGTGAAATTTTTCTATCTCTTGACAAAGGTATGAGTCTGACTGATTGGTGATGATCGACGAGAGTCTTACTGATGGTACTCTGTTGGGATAAATTTGGTTCTCGAAAAGGCCTGGAAATATCAGACTGATAGTAGAAGTTTGGACGATAGGATATGGTTGACATGAGTCTAGTTGATGGTTTTTCATCGATGTGAAATAAGACTTTGGCCCGACCTTTAAGATCTTTGTCCAATGGTTGAAGTCTGGATGATGGATTGGGATCAACATAAGTCCTGTCAATGGATGGCATCAGATTAACTTGGGTCTTCGACCTAGCTTTGGATGATCGTCCTGACTATATTGGTCTGCCCTGTTGCGATCAAAGTGAGTCTTGCCGATGAGATCACAAGTAGGAACTTCATCGGTAGAACATGAATTATCAGATGACCTTTGGAAACTTCCACTGAGGTATGTACTCAGCCCGATGGTGTTTGGTCAGAGAGACATCACCCAGGTTTGATTGATCAAGTGACAAAAGACTGTAGTGTGTGTGATTGTAGCAATTTGGCATTAGTGAGACACACATTGCTATCTCATTGATACATGATGCAGTTGAACTAGAAGATGAACCAAATTGTTGGTTGAAAGAACGAATCGACCATGGTTGTGGGATAAATTATAGGGTGTGCAATTGATCAAGGGTTCAAATTTTTATTGTTTTGAACTGTATGATGTATGGGAATTGGAACAGGAAGACATAATGAAGTGTGTGATTTTCATTGTATTCTTTTGGAGATCATTGTAACAGTGTTGTTCTATACAAGGTTGATCAGGGAAATGTTGCTGCTATACAATTGACATATGAAAGGAGAGTCTGCAACTTGTATGTAATTCAATTACTATAATACAAGTTATCTTTCTTTGGTGTGGTGGGATTTTCTCTTGTAAGGGTTTTTCCACATAAATCTGGTGTCCAATTATGTATGTGTTTTTTTCTTTATTTTTTTATTCCTTTCATGTGCATCTTAGTGGACTATGATTATAAAATTTAAAGACGTATCTGCATTCTTTTTTGAGTTTTGACTTTAGGAGAGTTAGTTCTGCACCTTTAATTTTCCTAACACTTGTTGTGTGTGGCTTGTTATTTGAAATCATAATCTTTTCTACTCTCATTTGTGTGTGCCTTATTTTGCGCACCCTTTTCAATTGTAGGTAGTATCTTGTACATGTTTTGATGATGTTTCTTCTCCTTCTTGCAATACATTATGACACACTATTTTAGTGGACCTCCCATACCTATCCCTTGTCAACATTACGAGGAGTACCGTACTATTGGTGCTAATGCTTCCTTTCTTTCAATTTGGATTGAGCTATGTATCTAGTTTTTATTCTTATATACTAAGAAGATGAAACAAATGGTTACCCATTCATTTCAATGAGATAAAACACAAACCATATAAACACTCTTGCATTCCTACTATGTGGAGATGACCTTTTATCCTCAGTTGATATTTTTTCTTCAAACTATTACTTGTATTTTTGATTTGTAGTATAATTTGTATTGGTTGAGCAGAGTCATGGGGATCACTCATGAAAATTGATGTGCCATATAGATCTTTGATTTTTAGATTGTTTCCTTAGTTATCCATATCATCATTGTTCGAGTAATGTCATTGCAGTCTCTCATATAGTTTTTTTATATTTTTGTTCTTGATCTTCATTCTAATTTCAAATGAGGTTCCTTAGTTTTTATACTATAGTAGTAATTTTTTGATAATTTTTTTTCAAATTATTTATGCTTAAATGGTATTATTCATGTTTGTCTTCATGTTCTTACTCTTATTGGGACATTATTTTGAAGGATTCTTAGTCCTTTATATGTTTCTCTCCAATTGTGGGGGACATGCATTATATGTGTGATGGAAGTTGTACTTGGGGGGTCACCTTGAGTCCTTTCACTTTCACATTTTATTTTCTTTTGGAGAGGAGTTTTTCCCACAAGGTTTTCTCCTTTTTCTTTGGTTGTGTGGTATTTTTTTATTTGTACATGGGTGCCTCATTAGACCTAGTTTTTGAGATCTATTTTTTATTTTTATGCATTTGTATTTATAGGTTTTAGCTTCTCCCTAAGTTGTACTTAAGGGGTAGGTTAGAGTTAAAAAGTAATAATCTAATTAATTATTAGGTTCTCTTTTACACAAGCATACTTAAGCTTACTCCAATAATGTTCTTTTTTCATCTCAAGTCATAAAATTAGGACACATGTCATGAAATAATCTAATCCTCACCTAGGATTTCATGTAGGGTTTCTTTATCCTTTATCAAGGCAATTCATTATTATTGTATTATTCATTATTTTTTGGATAAATAGAACTCCCATGATTTCATTAAAAATCTATTGATTTATCTCTCTTTTGTGATAGGTATTTGATTACAAATGATTTTTAGGAGTTGTAGGTTTGAAAAATCAACTACAACATGGTATCAGAACTCCAAATTTTTAATTCTTTATATTTTTTTAAAGATATTCAGCCTTGAGCATTCAAATGGTACACCTTGGAGAAAAATAAACCTCACCATTACATTCATAAAATCTGAAAAATCATAAGATCACCTATTCAAACATTGACATCAAATTCTAGAAAAATTAGAGCAAAATGTTTTGGGTCTTCAAACTCCATGATGAGAAATTCATACAAACATACAAATTTGTATGATCATACAAATTTGTATACCCTACACATGGCCATTAAAATCTCATTAGAGGGGTATGAATAAATTTTTTGATTTTAATTAATTAAAAACTATCACATATGTTATAGGGTATATTTCTTACACTAAACATTCTAGCTAGGTAAGGTATCTATTGCCATTTTGAGCATGCTATGTAGTGTGGGCTCCCCAACTATATTTTTTTCCATGCTAGTGGTGACTTTACTTGGCTTCCAGTGGTTCCCTCACACCCACCAATGACTATTTATCACAAAAAAACCACCTTGTGGCCCCACAAAACCACTTTTAAATTTCATAGGAATTTTTGTGACTTGCGACAACGTTTTTGCCCCTCCCTAAAGGTTTTCTTAAATATAGTAGTGGTTTGGAAATTTGGGAGAATATTTTAACTAATAGGGGAATATACTTGTGATTAAGTTTTCTAATGTTATCATGAGTCACAATGATGTTATTAGTGTCCACCTAGTAGGCCCTATCCCTAACCATATTGCTCTAAAGGAGCTATTTTTTCTTTTTGGTATAACTTAGGCATATAGTATCAAAATTTGGCAAACAAGATATTATCAAAAATTTGGTTTTGAGAAATTTCTAGTGGTATAGATACAAATATGCTAGTACATTTTATCACTTGTTGAAGTTAGATTTTTAATTTTTTCTATCTAGTTCTCATATTTTCATGATTCTTATGGTATTGGAAAGTTATTTTAGAGATATTCATTCATTTTTTTATATAATCTATCCCATGTATCTTTTATTTTGTTAGTCATTATTTTACATTCCGGTTGATTACTTAGATATTTTTTCACCTTAAAAAGTTATGTTTGCATGATATGAGTTCATTTATGTTACACCCCATTTCTAAGTTACCAGATTACTTTTATCTTTATTCAAGTAAATATGTTTTTAATGCATGATTATATTTTCATGAAATGTCAATGGATGAATGAAATATATGAATAAGGGTTATGATGAATTACCTTTCAAATGATTTAATGATACAAATGATAAATGATGAATATGATTTTCATGATATTTTCTAACTTCGTTCATGATGCACTAAGTTGGATGTAGGAAATATATGAACCCTTCAGTGAGGAGAGTGAGAGTATCAACCAAGAGATGAATTTGGTATGGAAACCACTGGTGAACCTACTTGAGTTAACACACACACTCATGACTTAGTTAGGTCAATATTTGTCAAGTTCGTTTGTGTTATGTGTCTGCAAGAAAACCTTGGTGATAGTTTTTGGGTTATTAGGAATGTTTGGATGATTGTCTTTGATTCTCTATGATTGTTTAGTTGGTTTGAGTCATAATTTTAAATCCTTGTATTGAAAGATGAGATTTAATTTGTGTATTTAAATATATATAGATGGATATGTATATATAATAAATGTATAAATATGTATATATATACGATAACCCATATATATGAGTGTATGTGCGCATGAGCATGCATAGGTAGAAATACCTATGTATACCCATACATAGACACATCATACATATTCATATTTTTATGGATACATACATACATACATACATACAAACATATATCTATACTGACGAGAAATAAATAGTTCAATACTGATTGTTGGTAAATTCAATCTCTATCCAAAAATGACTTTAATGGATGAGATACAAGGATTGTATTACAACAATATAAAAATATAAAACTTTTATGCAAATCTAAAAAATCAAGTTATCTTAATATGGAAATACCATGATTAGATCCATCTTCTTTATGATGCCAAAAAAATAGCCAAGATAACATGCTTTTAAATACCACTTTATGTGAACTTATGATAACAATAAATGAATAATATCACCAAATTAAGATAGCAATAATGAGGCACAAATCAACAACATAAGAGCATCACATAACATAGGATTTACATGGAGAAACCCTTGTGGGAATAAAATCCACTAAGAAGAGAGGTCAAATATGCATTACCATCAAATAAATGATATTATGATACAATCACTTCCATTCTCCTCTTTTAATCCACCATGGAAGAATATGTGTACCTATAAACAACCTCCTTATGCCTTCACCTGTTCTTAATCTTGCAGAGTAACACTACATTCATCTATTCCTCCTCCATTCTATATCCAAGAGGCTGAATTTATAGATGTGTGAAGGCATCTAATGCACCAAACATGGAGCTTAGAGATGACCCTTCATTACAAATGTCCCCAAACTTTGGATTACCTCCTCAAATTTTGAAAAGACATTGGTTTTGGCTTTGATACTTCCCCTCCAACTTGGGCACCCAAACTTGAGAAGATAAATAGTACATTAAATGTAATAAATGATGGAATACCAAGAGACACCCATTGCCTCATTCCAAGCTCCCACTTGGAGAATATCAATAATCAGTCATTTGTCCTTTTCTACATCTTTTATTATCCCATTTTAGGTATCTACATGCGGGGAAAACAATATTAAGTATTTATGTCCACAACCCACCTTTACCGTTGCTAGTGGGCCCATAATCCCTTATGAGTATATTACAAACAATAGTGGGAATTAATATTACAAAATATTTTCCCAATACACCCTAAGTGCCTAGAGACACTTTCCAAGGATGTTGGAACCATGACATATGACATAATTTACAAGGTAGATGGCACCTAATCTTAACATTCTCCCACTTGACATCAATATTTTAAATACACCCATAAGAATCATAAACAAGGAAAAAACATCCCTTAGCCAAACATGTACCATATGAATCTTCACCATGCTCTCATGCTCCAACAAGATACCTCCAAAGGAAACCATGGTAACCAACATCAAGAAAAAAACTCCTTCACATCCTCCAACATGCCACCTATTGAAGAAAATGTTGAACACCTAGAATATTGAGAGGACGGTGAATCAGTATTCTTTTAAACCAATTAAACATTTAAAAATTCATTCGACATAGCATATTCAATTTGCAGTAGGAGAGGAAAGTATGAAGGTGACCGTCAAAGCACATAACACATGAACACCAAATTTTTACATGGAAAACCCAAAATGGGAAAAATCACGATGAGGATTAGCTCACAATATATTATAACTAGTTATACGATATTATAAAAGAGCTTACTGTATGTGGACTCACTACCCATTGAAAGAAGAAAAGGTAGAATAGAGAGGTGGCTCATAGACAAGTTTGAATTGCTATAATTGAATCTATCATATGCATGAATTACAGTTCCATTGAAGCTTAATATACTAAATTCACACACTTAATATTGATCTGCACTAACACTTTGCTCTGCTTTGCATTCATTTATACTCGCATAATTTGCATAAATTTTACATCACATCGCATCAAATCTCTATCTCCAAAACACCAAAAAAGAGCTTACATATATATCTGCTTCATCCACAAACACCTACAACATCAATTAAGTTGGCCTAATTAAACAGATCATACCAATTATACCTTGTTGGATCAACATACATACATACACACATGCTTCACAGTAAGATCCAAAACTCATAAAAAATCAAAATAGGTCGGCATGGACCCATTATAGCTCCCACATAGTGAATCAATACTTATTCAAACTCCACAATATACAAAAATTATTAGGTCGGCACCAGTAATGACCTACTAATAGAATGTTCCAACTATACAACCACAAATAGATAGATAGACCTCCAAAATCTATGCCACTTAAAAAATAGGCACCATTGACACCTATCAACATTCCCACAAATCTGGGGTAGGGGGCCTAGCTCAATCGGCTAAAGCATCCCGTTGCAGGCAAGAGGTCACGAGGTCTAGTCTCCCCCCAAACCCATCGTATCCGAGGCGTGTTGCACTAGTGCCACTGGTCACATGAATTTTTTTTACCAGGTGCACTACAGTTTATAGGGGGACAGATACCCAACCGATTCCTGGAATCTAAAAAAAAACATTCCCACAAATTCACAAAGCCAGCTTCTAATCCGTGGAGAAGTGCGTATTCACCAAAACATGTACACTGAGTTAGAAACCTATGCTATTGCTAGACCAAAATTTTGTCACTCATAACTTCTTCACTAGAAGCCCAAATAATATGAAGCTATGGATATAATATTCTTTAACAACCAAGAAAACTGTCAAAAGCATAGAGCAAGATACTACATAGAAGACCAATGCGGACCCAATAATCAGATGTCCTGTACATAGAATTACTTGTATTGTCACTTAGTCAATTTCCATATCAACTACTTTCACCAAATCAAATTTTTTTGGAATCAAATGTCATGTACATAGAATTACTTGTATTGTCACTTAGTCAATTTCCATATCAACTACCTTCACCAGACCAATTTTTTTTTGCAAATTCCCATTGGATTACCATCTCCAAACATGTTCAAGCTATAAAACCTGATCTGCATAATGGTCTTCATACCAAAATACAATGCTAACATCAATGACAATACTATATTGCAATGCACTTGTCCCTCATGCTCATGCTGCCAACAAATGCATCAATGAAAAACTCCTTATTCTTCCAACAACAAAAAGGAACATGCCAAGGTGAAACATATCAAATATCATTGAAACTTGAACCAATCTTTACATGAACATAAGCATGAAATTCAAATGATAACAAAGTATTTAAGTAGTTGCATTTATCATACCACCTAGAATAGCAACCACAACATATTGCAACCCATCCAAGCTAACCATACCTCAAACCAAGGTATACCAAACATCGATAGAACTTTATGCCATCGAAATACCAACCCAAAATTTGAAATCAAGTCTTTGTATATCCATCCTCCTATCTCAATGCAACATACCAATGTAAAAATGACCATAGACAAGGCCAACTAACAAATCTACATAAACATTGAAACAATCTCGTGCATATAGATAGTCCACATCCAAGTCATCCCACTACAAGAAAGTGGGTAGATAATCCACAACCCACATAACTCGTAGATCCATATCCAATGAAACATGCAAACTCATCATCACATCAATAACCAACAAACCAATATATCATAGAGGATAACTAGACACATATCTAGAAACTCCCACTAAATGAGTAATGTCAAATCTAAAAAATAGATTAAGGCATATCAAGGCTATCTATATTACGTTACACACAAGATGTGGCTGATTCCTCTATTACATAGTGTCAAGGAAACATACAATGTTATGAAAATACTATAAATAAATATGATACAATACCTCTCTCACCATTAGTCTCCATAGCACTCACAAGTTATTCACACTCAACCATGTGAAACCAAACATCCAAAAAGAATACTATGACTAAAGAGAAAACCTAAAAATCAAACCATATCCTTGTTCCACATTAACATGTACCAAGCTATGTAAAGTAAGATATCCTTCACCATTCCCAATCTGAAAGGATATCAACATCTAACATCCAAATAAAATGAAAATATAGCAGCATTATATCTAAACCTCTCATACTAAAGGTAGATCAAACCAACCAATTATTCCCACAATAAACAAAATATTCCTAAAACTATAAGTCATTTCTTGTACCTCTCCAAATAAGTCCTTAGAACTAGAACCATAGCTCAAGAACAAAACAAGGATAACAAAGGAAATCCATAAACTATGCATCTTCTTCTTAACAAGTCTTCAAAATTTTATATTCAAGACTAACTCAAATGAGAAGACAAGATACAAAATAAGAATGCATCTGATAATCACACGAGAAATACCTCTCAGATCATTCACCTACTGATTAGATCAAGAGTGGGATACAAGATTGTTCTATATACACAACACTAAAAAATGATAATCTTCTCTTTAGGTTCATAATGGATTCACATCCATAACTAGGTGTAGGCTCCTTGACCTTCCTGTTGAAATCCTCATCAAATAATTAATCATCTCAACATATGATCCCATAAATAAGAGATATCTTAGCCTCACCCAAGTCTCTCTTGTTTCCATGTGCATCCACCAATCAATCCATTCCAACTTCAAATGCAACCCTACAAAATCATGAAGCTCAAAGGAAAAATGATTAATAATCAAAACCAAAGAGAACCAAACAATACCATTGTCAAAATTCCAACTATAGAATCAAGAACATATCATGACATCGTGAATAACATCCCCTCCTAGGAGATCACATGAAATAACCATCCATCATCAAATGATGAATCAAAATCACTACCAAAGCTCCTACTGAACTCTGTAACCAAGCTCTCTAGGCATCATGATAACCATCTCCTAACTGAAGATCCTCCATGGCCCCAATACAATCAAAGAACTCAACACCATGAGCTCCCAAAAGGTAGAGTACAACCAAAATCTCCAAACCAAGAAGATATAAATGCTACACATCCTTTGTCCATAGAACCATTGATGTCATAACTCTCAGTGCAATCTAAAGTTAGAACCCAAGAGCTCCCAATAACACCAACAACCATTGCAAATGACC
The DNA here is from genome assembly GCA_007115665.2 of Sequoiadendron giganteum. NCBI lineage: Eukaryota > Viridiplantae > Streptophyta > Pinopsida > Cupressales > Cupressaceae > Sequoiadendron > Sequoiadendron giganteum. The sequence goes on from CM021106.1 coordinate 131,909,442, forward strand.
ATCCATCTTCTAATCAAAGATTATCCATGGCTCACTACACACTATAACAATAGTTAGAACCAAAATCTTGAAACAAAGAAGATAAAACACACTATCTAACTACATAAAGCTCCTGCTGAAAGTAACATTGAGTTATACATGGCATCATGAACAAAATCATTGCTAAAACTCTAATCAAAGTGAACAAAGCTTCTCATGCACCATAAATAACTTCTAAGGATTCAAGTGAACAACTATATCAAGACCATAAACAACTGCTAAGGATTCAAGTGAACAAATATATCAGGTACTCCCAATAATCATCTCTCACTGCAAAAAGCATACCAATGCAATAATGGTAACCAAGAATAAGGCCTAAAAAATAGAATACACATCAAATATTTTTCAAAGATCTGCACATATGCAACATCTCAAAGGAGAAATACATAATTAGTGCTCCAATCTCAAATAATTGAAAAATAGATTCAACCTCACATTAGAATCATGCAAAATAGAGATAAACATGTGGATTTCCAAGACTTAAACACTAGAATCAATTCTAGATCTGATTTTCCAAACAAATACACATAGGAGTAACTATAGATCAATAAGAACCCTCCAAGCAGCCATGCAAACCTATAACTATATTCATCCAAAACACCTTGAATATAGTCTCATCACATATCTACATACCACATATTTTAGTTAACATGTAAATATGAAAAACCATCTTTGTAAATCTAAAATTCATTTAACCACCCAGACATTCACATCAAACATGTCATTTGAATAATAGAATAAGAGTAGATCTACAAATCCACAACTGAAATCAAGAGTAAACTGCAAGTGGAATAAGAAAACCAAGTTGTCTAGGAGATTATAACATATGAAACTTATCAACTCCACAACTCACAAAGAGGTTAGTGGCTTATCTTATAGTGCTTTCATGTAACCAAGGGCTAAAACCATGAAGCCAAAATAAGCACTCCATTTTGTAGTCCAAATTGAGAGTGTTTCTCCATGTGACTAGGATGTCTCTACCCATCCAACATGAGCACCTTCTTGTTGCACATTACCACAAGGTAAAGGAACAAAACCACCAAACAAAATGATACACATATTGTCAAACAAGAGCTCCAAGTTACCAAAACATAAATAACTCCATAAAGATTCATACACATGAGCTTCCAACACCCAACATAGATCACATTGAAAATATCCATGGTTTCTGTGATCCTAATAAAATGTTGCTTCCTAATGTGAGATGCAAGATGAAAAACTAACAATGCAATGAAGAGAAGCAACAAGATAATAGGGCGCCTCAATAAGATTAGCCTTAGAAAATAAACAACATAGAAGTAAGATAAACAAAATGATTGCTGTTATACCTTCATGTTGTTGCTTCCTTGGTTGGCCCTTTGATGCTTCAAGAATTGTGTGCTCCTTGGATGACAATGAAGTTGAATGAATGCAAGATGAATTGATGCAATATGGGTGCTAAAATGGATGAGAACTTGAATGGAAATTTTGCAAGAGTTTATTTGCAAAAGACTTGATTATTCAAAATGAAAGAATTGAAGGGGTATTTATAGGCCAAATTGAATTCTCTAGAGAATTCAACGGTTGGGATTGATCCAACAAAGATCAAGATGAAGGGCTATGGTGAGTTGAGGACTCACAAGCCCTCACATCTTGACATGTGGAAGGTGAGATGTCCTAGGGTGGAGTGATGTGGAAATGAGGTGGAAGAGAAGGACAAAAGGGTAAATAAAAGGTAAAAAATACCTTTTAAAAGTTAATATAAGGTAATTTTGAAAATTACCTCACCTCATTTGCATTGTAGCAGTGTCTAATGCATAAAACAAACATAACAGACAAGAAGGCTATTCCAACACCCCAAAGTCATAAAGACAGTGGTCAGGCCTGGTATTGGGATAACCACAAGCACAAAAGGATGCCCCAACATAACACAAGACCGCAAGAGTCTTGGTGGGTACTACGTGGGACAACCAAGAAGACAAAAACATAAAAAAAGAGATCAAGATACGCCCCTATGTTTACTAGTCAAAGCACACCATGATATGATAGATCAAGGCGACCATGACAAGTGATGATAGGGAGCTCAAATGATAGACAAAATGTCAAAAACATCAAAAGATCACAATCAAGTTTGAAACGTCCTTTGCCATAGGATCAAGATGATGGATGGGGTTGATGCGATCTGTTAGGAAGGATACATCTTGTTGAGACCGAGGATGAATAGTAAACTAAAAGATCGATATGATGTAGGATACCAGAAACCGCTTGGATCTTGTGATACAGATGACCGTTGTTTGATAAGCACTAGCTCGGATAGAGACATACTTGATGACATGACAAGACGACATGATGACAGGATGACATGACAAAAGGAAATAAAAACCCTAAAGACCTAGGGGTTCAAGGGTTGATCAAAGATCAACCCTGCCTACGTGAAAGCGCAGAGCCCTCGTAGTTCGATAAAAGAAAATGGGTAAAAGTGGAAAGAGGAAAATGAAGACCTCGATGGAGGACAATGATCAGATGGAAAAAATGCCCAGGGGACCAAATGATTGACCTTGTCTACGTGAAAGCATAGGGGCCACATAGCTCGAAACAAGGCCAAAGATAGACGATGGAAGAGACAAGACAAACAAAAGATAGAATCCCGAGGGCGGATCAAACGACCGACCTTGCCTACGTGAAAGTGCAGGGGCAATGTAGTTCGACAAGAGATCGATGACAAACAATGGATAAGGGATGATGAGATGACCAAGATAAATGGATAAAATGATGGAGTGGATATGATGAGCTAGGATAGGCCATAGGATTGGATAGAACGATGGTTGATATGTGTAAGATATGTAGGATGTGAAGCTCAGGGATCAGATAGGTAATTCAGATCATTAGAATATGAATTTGAGAGGTGAGATGATGGATAGATGAGTTATGAAGATGTGAGAAAGATGTGGTAAATAGATAGGAGGGATGATTGACGATGTGAATGGCATTGGGTTGGATGAGGGTAGCCTATAGCTAGAGACCAATGACAAAGGATTACGAGATGGAAGGAAAATGGATGGATTGATAAAGATGGGAGATAGAAAGATGCTAGGATAGGTGGATAGATGATGGATAGATGAGTGATGAAGATTGGAAAGATGTGAGAAATAGATAGGAATGATGATAGTGAGATATCAAGTCATTGGATTGCATGAGGGTAGCCTATAACTAGAGACCAATGATAAGGGACTATGAGATGGAAGGAAAATGGATGGATTGATAAAGATGAGAGATAGAAAGATGCTAGGATAGGTGGATAGATGATGGATAGATGAGTGATGAAGATTGGAAATATGTGAGAAATATATAGGAATGATGATAGTGAGATATCAAGTCATTGGATTGCATGAGGGTAGCCTATAGCTAGAGACCAATGACAAGGGACTATGAGATGGAAGGAAAATGGATGGATTGATAAAGATGGGAGATAGAAAGATGCTAGGATAGGTGGATAGATGAGTGATGAAGATTGGAAAGATGTGAGAAATAGATAGGAATGATGATAGTGAGATATCAAGTCATTGGATTGCATGACGGTAGCCTATAGCTAGAGACCAATGACAAGGGACTATGAGATGGAAGGAAAATGGATGGATTGATAAAGATGGGGAAAGAGAAATATTCTAGGATATATGGATAGAAGGATAAGGATTCAGAAAGATGACATGGATTACTGGGTAGATAAACGAATGAGGAGATAAGGATGAAAAGATGGAAAAGGACTTGTGGATGGGTAGATAGGAAGATAAGGAGAGGGAGATGGATTGGATGTTTAGATAAATGAATGGGGAGATAAGGATGAAAGGATGAAAAGGCCTATGGGATGAGAGGATGGGGAGATGGAGAAGATTACCTGGCGGAATGGATGGATGATGTCTCCAAGGACCCAATTGAAAATAAGGAGATGCCCCCACTCTATATGTGTCATGCATGACGAGGCAAGAGGGATAGCAAGATGGGTGGATAAGGGAGTGAGATGGGCAATGGAAGATAGATAGAGGTGGATAAGGAGTATGATAGTGTATGGATGGGAATATATGCCAAGAGGTGTCCAAAGCATGTATATAGGTTTGCCCCTACATTTATCAAGATCACAAGGAAGAGGGAGGAAGTGGGATAAATGGGATAGGATGGATAGGATGCAGAAGATAGGCAGATGTAGGAGATGGAGGAAAGGAATGTGTAAGTGGATGTTGCCCCCAATCGTGGAAGGAGACTAGATGGGCAATTTACGCATCATGCCTATTTTCTAGGTTTTCATCATGGGACTTATCCAAGGCACTTGTTTGCCAAGTTTTCACCATTGGACGAATGATTTTCTCTTTACTATTTTTTTTTTTTGCTGATTTTTTGGACTAGGATGTGGACGAAGATGGATAAAGATAGGGATATGGATATGCGGATTTTTAGAGGACAATTGATAAGGATAGGGATGAAGGACTCACGCATCAAGTTCCATATGAGGTAATAAGAGCCCATGTTTGAAGTGACTATTCGGATGTTGGTACAACCTTATTAGACTGTATGGTTTATGCAAGAGGATGGATTAAAGGAATTTGATGCGGGAGATAAAGAGGATAGTGGAGGGGATGTTGGAAAGTGTATGGATGGAATGATGGAGTGGATTGGTGATGGGGGAAGGTGTTCAGGACCAACATGGGCACATGTGATGGTGGATGTGAAAAGATAGGTGGATGAATGGATGGAGAGTGTGACGATAATGGAGGCATTGGGAGAGTGAATTTTGGGATGTAGGGACCCAAAACAGAGTTAGGAGATGGAGGAGGTGAATGATTTTGCGGGGAAATAACAACTTTGGATATCGTTATTGAAGGTATGGCACCTTTTTTCTTTGGGATCCACATGGTTTTTATTTTTGCTTCGGTGGGCCTTTGTGGCCTTTTGGATTGATTTGGATTTTGGAATCGATTTTTCTGTTCTTCAACATGTCCGTGGAAGGGGACATGAGGAGCTTTAGATTCATGTGGATGTTTGGATTTATGTATTGTTGCTTTGGTATCCAAAGTTCTTTTAGTAGCAAGGGGATAGATGCGAGGAGATGGATGATGGGGAGCGATGGAGGTAGGCATTTGACGAGGAAGTGTGGATGGATAATGTGTAGGTATATGCCTTTGTTGATCCGGATTAGGAGTTATGAAGGTAGGAGTTTTATGCTGTGTACAAGGGAGAGGGGGGAGATGAATAGAATAAGATGGAGGGGGTGATTTTGGGATGTAAGGACCCAAAATAGACTATGTATATGGAGGATGTGTGGGTTTTGATGGAGGGATACAAGAACCCATAGTAAATGGAGGATTAGCAACAATGGATGGAGGGACATAAGGACCCAAAATGGATTGAGAGGATGAGGGAGGAAGATGGATGGTTGTTTGTAGGTAGTATGATGGAGGAGGGGGGATGGCGGCATATGTCTTGGTAGAATGATGGGAAGTACCTCTTGTGCCTTTAGAAGAGGATCGTTTAGGATGTACGAAGGTTGTACCAACATCTTTAGAGTGCGAGTTTTGGGAGATATATCCAAGACCATGTGTGCCTGGATGTTCTTTGACTTGAATGGGTTCTAAAGTACCTTGCTCATTAAGGCCTAAACCTTTTCCTTGATAGTTCATATTTTGTAGCATGTGATTTTTGGTAGGATGCTTATTCTCTTGGAAGCATGATGCGAGCACATTAGTAGGTGGAAAAGGAAAGGTGGTGCCTATACTTTGTTTTGCTTCTGTTAGAAGGCCACCACGGATAAGTGTAATGAAACCAAGGTGGTACAAAAGTGGCGTTGGGATTGGCGATGAAGGATCATGCGATGGAGATGAGGGGATAGCCGCATCAGGAGGAATGAGTGATAAGGGATCATGAGAGGAATTAGGGAGTACAATGGGATCTAGATGTATGGTAGTGGATGATAAGGGCTCATGAGATGGAGTGATTAGATCTTGAAGGCAAATGGGATCATGGGATGGAGTGGAGGAGATAGTGTAATCTTGAGATGGGGTGGATGGGAGGATAGGATCATGACTTGGTTGAGGATATGGATCATGAGATGAAATGGATGGAAGACTATGTTCTTGAGATGGAGTGATATTGATTTGGAGGAGGGGATATGCTTGTATGCTTTGGATCAAGCACTTGGCATGACTCATCTTGTGTGGGATGTATGATGATGGAAGAGTGTTGGAGGGACTCCTCAATTGGGGGAGAGAGGAGGATGGAGGATTCATGAAGGTCATTGGATTGAAGTTTGTGAATATTAGGACTAGGAGGAGGGGATTGGATGTCTTCAATGGATTCGGTGGATCTAGTAGTAGAATATGGGGATTCAATGGATTCGATGGGTTTGACCGACTCAATTGTTTGGATGGTGGTAGGAATAGTGATGAGAGGGATAGGTGTAGGATGGAGGAGGGCCTCATCACTAGTGACAGTACATGATAGAGTGGGAGGGCATGGTGGCTCTTCTTGCATGAGTCCTTGGGCGACATTTGGAAGAGATGTAGGATTAGGTAGAGTGATGGGAATGGATGGAGGATTAGGATTAGACGGGGGGATGTGATTGGATGGAGGACTAGGAGGAGATGGAGGATTAGGATTAGATGAAGGGATGGGAATGGATGGAGGACTGGGAGGAGATGGAGGATTAGGATTAGCTGAAGGGATGGGAATGGATGAAGGATTAAGGATTGATGGATTAGGATTGGATGGAGGAATAGGAGGAGATGGAGGATTAGGATTAGATGAAGGGATGGGAATGGATGTAGGACTAAGAGGAGATGGAGGATTAGGATTAGATGAAGGGATGGGACTAGATGGAGGACTAAGAGTGGTTGGAGGATTAGGATTAGATGAAGGGATGGGATTGGATGTAGGACTAGGAGGAGATGGAGGATTAGGATTAGATGAAGGAATGGAAATGGATGTAGGAATAGGAGGAGATGGAGGATTAGGATTAGATGAGTGGATGGGACTAGATGGAGTACTAGGAGTGGTTGGAGGAGATGTAGGATTATGATTAGATGGAGGATTAAGATATAATGCGGTGAAAGGGAGAGTGATGTAGGAAGATGTGGATGTTGGATTAGATTGGGATGGGGAGTGATAGTAGGAAGATGTAGATGAAGGATTAGAATGGGGAGATGTGGAATTAATGTAAGGGTATGGGGATGGGGGGTTGTGATAGGAAGGCGTGGATGTTGGATTAGAATAGGAAAATTGACGTGGTGAACCATTGTAGGAGGACATGTATGGTGGGTTGGCGTAAGAGGATATGGATGGTAGATTAGGATGAGAGGATTGAGATGGTGGATTAGGATAGGAGGAATATTCGTATGGGGGATTGTGATAGGAATGTGTGAGTGTTGGATTAGGATGAGAAGATTGGGAGGTGGGATTAAGGTAGAGGTATTGGGATTGTTGATGATGATGAGGATAAGAGGACATGGATGTTGGATAGGATAGAGGTTGAAAGGGAGAACATGATGAATATGTCGATGGTGAGGATGTTGGATATCCCTTGTCAAGGGTAGCATAAGAACCGTTATTAGATGTGGATGAAGGCATGGTGGGATAGTTTGAAGAGGTGGTGGGATTTTGGGAGGCGATTGGAGAGAGCTTGCTAGCAATGATAGCGTCAAGGGGATCTATATAACAATCTTCATGATCAACAAGATTTTCATTATTGTCATCAACAGAGTTAGGATTCCCCTTAACTACTATTATTGGTTGTGTGAGAGGGGGATAAAGATTCATGATGGATATAGATTAGAAGGAAAGAATAGATGATGGATAGAAAACTAGGATGTATTAGAAGCTCATATGGGGATTGGATGAAAGCTCAGATTGGGATTGGATGATGGATCAATTAATTTGATGATTGAATAAGGATTGGTTGATGGATCAATTTGATGTTTTGGATTTGGATTGATTTGATTGGATCAAATGATGATTTGGATTGATGATTAGATTTGATTGGAGGGGATCCTAAAAGTTGATTTGGAAATCACCCTAAGTGACTTATGACGTTGGTTGATCGATTTGAGCTAACTAAATCGATGATCTCGGCATCGAATTTGCCTTGAGATGGAAGGGGATTGATTTGGGCCAATGACGTTGACTTACAACACAAATCTATTTCAAGATAGAAGCGGATTGATTAGGTTGAAGACAAGGATTGATTATGTAGGATAACGATCAATTTAACGCCTTGGTCAATTTGGGGAAAATAACTCCTAAAACAAGGTTTTAAAGGTTTTTGTGTTGAGGAATGATGATGGATGCAAACGGAAGACGTGTTGTTGAAGATGTTTAGGTCTTATGATAAGAATGGGTATCCCAAATGGTGGAATGATCAATGTGAATGTGGTAAATGGACGTTTTTGGAGAGGTTAAATGGAGGTTTGGAATGGTCAAATGGATGTTTGGATTGGTCAAATGAGTGTTTAAGATGATCAAATGGGTGTTTAGGATGATCAAATGGTCAAATGGAGGTTTCGGGGATTCGAACAAAGGTTTAAAATGATCAAACGGGTGAAATTGGTCGTTTACGGGGCGTATTCGCACTTCTGCAGTAAAACTGCTGAAACAGTGGGGCGTATTCACACTTTTGCGGTAAAAACGACTAAAAACAGTGGGGCAAGTTTGCCCCTCTGCAGTGCAAAAGGCTGAAACAGAGGGCAGGTTCGCCCCTTTGTAGTAAAAAATGCTGAAACAACAAAGGGCGGATTCGCCCCTCTGTAGAAAATGACTAAAACAGAGGGCAAGTTCGCCCCTCTGCAGTGGAAAATGTATCTTGGTTTGGATAAGGGATTTTGGCAAGAACTTAAAATGGTTTAATGACCGTTTGATTGACCAAAATTTACTAGTTCCTCACAGAAAGACACTTTGAACAAGCACAATCCTATGATTAGTGTTTAACGGGTATGACCGACAAAGGTCTTACTCTAGGATGAACAAGGTTTCTAAGGAGTCCTCGATATACACTCGGTACATGAGGTACAAACTGTGAACACCAGTCTGTCACAAGCGTGAGTCGGGAACCCCAACAAGATACTGAAAGGCTTGAACCAACTTTTCATGTTTATCTAGGTATCACCCTAGCTTCAACACTTCGCTAATTACGATGACATTGGATTGAGGTACAACTTTGACTTTCCCCCCTTTATATACCCCACTGGTACATGTGGTTGGGATCATCCCTTGGGGTGATGAAATCTCCAAGCAGGTCCCTCTAAGAAGAAAACACTAATCATTTCCAACTACCCCCTTTGGATCCACACAAAAGTGCAAAGGGAGGAGGTGAAAATAAATTAATGTCCCCTTAGGGTGATACAAATAGAACAAACAGAGCAAGCAGCCAATTTACTTTCCTTTAATTATACTAAGTAAATAGATAAAACAGTAAGGAAAGATTTTCAAAGAATAAACAAAGGCCCTGCAAGCAAATGTTAGTTGTTTATCTTTTTGCCCTTTTTGTGATTTGCAGCAAATCTTACTTCACTCACCAACAAACAAGATTAGTGGATTAGAGCACAAAACAACAAAAGAAAGAAGACAAAAACGAAGCTCAAATGCCACTTTTTTACCTTCTCGAATGTGTTGTTAAGGGCAGGTTCACCCCTCTGCAGAAAATAGTCAGAAACAGCCAAAAGGGCAGATTTGCCCCTCTGCAAAAAATAGTCAGAAAACAGCCTAAAGGGCAGATTCGCCCCTCTGCAAAAAACAACCTAAAGGGCAGATTCACCCCTCTACAGAAAATAGTCAGAAAACAACCTAAAGGGCATATTCGCCCCTCTGCAGAAAATAGTCAGAAAATAGCCTAAAGGGTAGATTCGCCCCTCTGCAGAAAATAGTCAGAAAACAACTTAAAGGGCAGATTCGCCCCTCTGCAGAAAACAGTCAGAAAATAGCCTAAAGGGCAGATTCGCCCCTTTTACAGAAAATAGTCAGAAAACAGCATAAAGGGCAGATTTGCCCCTCTGCAGAAAATAGTCGGAAACAGAGGGCAAGGTCGCCCCTCTGCAGAAAATAGTTGGAAACAACACAGGGCAAGGTCACCTCTCTACAGAAAACAGTCAGAAACAGAGGGAAAGGTCGCCCTTCTGCGACGTCTGGGAGGGCAAGTTCGCCCCTCTGCGACCTAAATCTGTAAACAAGCTAACAACATAAAACGTGAAAGAAAGAGACCCCTTTGTGGGTCCCACCGGGCGTGCCAGAAATGTGATCCTAATAAAATGTTGCTTCCTAATGTGAGATGCAAGATGAAAAACTAACAATGCAATGAAGAGAAGCAACAAGATAATAGGGCACCTCAATAAGATTAGCCTTAGAAAATAAACAACATAGAAGTAAGATAAACAAAATGATTGATGTTATACCTTCATGTTGTTGCTTCCTTGGTTGGCCCTTTGATGCTTCAACAATTGTGTGCCCCTTGGATGGTAAGCTATGTTGAATATGCAAATGATATGAAATGAATGAGGATGTAATGACAATGAGATGAGAGCTCAAGTGATAAATTTGCAAGAGTTTGTTTGTAAAAAGGCTTGATTCATACAAAATGAAGGAATTGAAGGGGTATTTATAGGCTAAATTGAATTCTCTAGAGAATTCAACAGTTGGGATTGATCCAACAAAGATCAAGATGAAGGGCTATGGTGAGTTGAGGACTCACAAGCCCTCACATCTTGACATGTGGAAGGTGAGATGTCCTAGGGTGGAGTGATGTGGAAATGAGGTGGAAGGGAAGGACAAGAGGTGGAAGGGAAGTACATGAGGTGGATGAAGGACAAGTACCTTTGAGGTACCTTGGGGGATGAGAAGATTTCCTCAAAAAGGAACTTCTTGTCCCCAAATGAGGATGAAAGAGACTTTTGAGGAATTTTAGAATTCCTCAAAAATATCCATGGAAAAAGGGGAAATTTGTGGGAAGAATAAATATAAATTAAAAATTTAAATTTAATGGAGGATTCATTGGATAAAAGGAGGTCTCCAAAAAGCTGGAGATTTTTCACATGTGGGAGATGTGACAAGTCCAAGGTTCTAGAAATCTTGGGCACATGTAAAATGACATGTCACATTTGCATGGGGGATGAAGAAGACCTTGGGGAGATAAAAGTGAATTAAAAATTCACATGGGGAAGAGGGGAACCTTGGTTGAATAAATGTGAATTAAAAATTCACATGGGGAAGGGAGTCCATACCAAAAATGGTAAGTGGGTAGGTTGACCAGAAAAGGTAAGCTAAATATGGTTAATAATTCTGATTAAGGTTGTGCAAACACAGGATTAAGGTAATTAATGGGAGATTAGAGGCAAGTGGGAGATTATGGAGGATGTGACACTTAATCTTGATTAAGTGGTGCACATCCTAATCATAGATTAATTAATTTAATCCGGATTAGAATAGGATTATGGAGAATGTGACAAGGAGAGAGAAAAAGGAAGAATTAAAAATTGGTTTTTAATCCAAATAGGTTAAATGACTAAATTAAATAATTTGTCATGTTTATTTAATTTAGAGAAGAGAAGAAAAGGGGGTAAGGTAAAGTATTTAATTTATTTAATTAGATACTTTAAGAATCTTAGGCAGAAAATGAAATAATGATTAAATAAATTATTTAATCACTGTTAATGGAATAGATGAATGTAATAGACGATTTTGATCATATGGGAGTGATCAAATTTGGATGTCTACAGTTTCCAATCTCACAAATATGCAAAACAAAGTTAACTCACATAAAATTAATTGCTACCCCAAAAGCCTTCCAACAACCTCCAATTCCTTCTAACAAATTCCCACAATATTTCCAAGCTAATAAATAAAAAAAGAAGGAATACCCAGAACCTAGTTAAGCTTTAGCTCTGAGACCAAATGATGAGAAATAAATAGGTTCAATACTGATTGTTGGTAAATTCAATCTCTATCCAAAAATGAATTCAATGGATGAGATACAAGGCTTGGACTACGGTAGCATGAAAATCTAAAACTTATATGCAAATCTGAAAATTAAGTTTTCTTAATATGGAAATACCATGATTAGGTCCATCTTCTTTATGATACCAAAAAAAACCAACATAACATGCTTATAAACACTACCTTATGTGAACTTATAACAACAATAAATGAATAATATATACACATGTATATATATATATATATATATTTGTGTGTGAGGGGGAGAATGTTAGACCAAAAGATGGATCAAACATGTTAAATCAAAGAATCTAAGTTAAGATTAACATATTAATCTAAGATCTTAACCTACACATACGAAATGAAACTAAGCTATCCTAACATGCATAAAGGAATCTATATTTGTAAAGTGAATGTGTAAAACAATGTAGCATTACCATCCTGCACTGGAGTGTATTTGTCTGATGTTGGGTTGTTCTTATCATCACAAAGCCTCCAAAGTCCATGTGAAAAAAGATTGATGAGTGACTATTTTGGTTGGTTGATCGAAGAAAATGGTGAAGCTTTGTCAATGGTGTTCTTGAAAACACTTTGTTTCTCAATGTATGTTGATTCTCTGATCCTTATTTGTGAGGAAAGGGGTTTGTTAAATATAGAAAATGAGATTTGAGATGGACGATCAAGATCATTTTGAAGAATATTTAGATCAACAATCAGAATGTGTTGAGAGGAATTAGACATGAGAAAATTGTGCAAAGTTGATTGCACAATTTGGGTGATTGAGACATAGATTGGATAGTCAGGGATGTGATTGATTAGTTAACAAAATAGATTGATCAGTCAGGATTGTGATGGTCTAGTTAGGAATGTGATGTCTTAGTTAACAAAATAAATTGTTTAGCTAACAAATTAGATTGCTCAGTCAACAATCATCATTTTCTCAATTAAAAAGTAGGTGAGGAATATGAATTAATTGATTTAATTAATTAATTCCTTTTTGGAGTTGAACGTGCAAATCAAGTTTGACTTTTGCAAACAAAGTTGCATTAGTTTGATTTGATTTTTTATAATTGATTTGAATAGTTTGATTTAATTATTCAAATTTTGGAGGGAAAGTGTCAAAATTAAATTATTATTTAATAATTTAATCCACTTAGAGGAATATGGCGATTTAGCAATGTAATTAAATAATTGGAATTATTTAATCAATCAGGACAAAATAAAGTGGGATTAGGACTTTATTAAATAAATGAGATTTATTTAATTGTTCGAAATGATGAAAATGTGAATTAATCAAATAATGTTGTTTTATTTAATTAATAGAGGAATTAGGGTTTTTGGGACTTTATTAAATAAATGAAATTTATTTAATTTGTCCAAAATGATGAAAAAGTGAATTAATTAAATAATGTTGTATTATTCAATTAATAGAGGAATTAGGGTTTTTGATGTCGTTTTGATGTGATGTGATGTGGTGTGATGATTTTGAGATGATCTGAGACAATGTTCGATGTTCTTTGATGTTGTTCGATGTCGTTTGATGCCATTCGATGTTGTTTGATGTTGTTTGATGTTTTTTATGTTGTTTGATGATGAATTAATAAAATGATCTTAAATCACTTAATTAATAGATGAATATGAATGCCAAAAATGCTAGTTCACAAGCTAGGAAATTTTTAGATGTCTACATTTTGCCCCTCTTTGATACAAAGTACTGGTTGCTTTGTTTCAAAGAAAATTTCCCCGATATGCCCTAGGTGCAAGAGTTGCCCCAATATGCCCCATAAAGGATAGCATGGATGGTGCCCCCTCGGGAAATTTGGTGAGAATTCTAGATAGTGAACCAATTTTTTTGATAAGTTGATGTGATGTGTTAAGTGCAGGGACTGATAGAAGAAGTGTTTGACTAGAAGAAAATTTTAGTAAGATTGAGAAGATAGAAGAAAGTGGATGATATTAAAAGAAAATGTTAGTAAGAATGTGATATCATTGATGAGTTTCTTTTTCTTTACTTGGAGGCTTCGTTGTTTGAAAAATCCTATTTGATGTAGCAAACAGATACGATGCACCATGATATTAATGACCAAGATGAATTTGTATATCTATTGTGTGGAATTTGACTCTACAAACAAGGAGTATTCTTGTTCATACCAGACATACTGGTTGTGTTAAAAACTTTTCGGACTAGTCACACAGAGAGATAGGACACCTAACATGAAAATGCTACATGAATTTTGGACCATTTAATAGAGAGGTATGAAATACCTAACATGCAACTACCACACAAATTTCAGACCATTTACACAAAGAGGTATGAAATACCTAACATGCAACTGCTACACAAATTATTTCAGCACAACTTTCATACACTCAATAAAGAAAGTATTCACTATGGTAGTTTTGTAAAAATATCCAACAAATAGAAAACCAAAAAATGATGCTCAATTGCCCTCATTCCTTCCTCTCTAAATCCTTATGGACATCCTCGAGAGATCCTGGGAATAAGTCAATAATGTAAATCCAAAAGATAAGACTACTAAAAAGATAAAAACAATATTGTATCACCTTCTCTTTTTGTTATGGGACTATTATCCAGCATTGATCATGTCTATTGTAGGAACGGATCCGTTAAGACATATCTCTGGATGTTGTTGGGAATTTTCAATAGATAGGAAGTTATACTTGGATTTGTTTTTTTCTTCTTGTGTTCAAATCCTTGTGATTATTTTCTTGAAAATTCTAGTTTTGATGTTGCTTTGTTTCTTTGCCTATTTTGTCAAAGGGTGACTTGGACGATTTTTTTATTATGGATGAACCTTTATTGCAGATAGGCGATGGTGGAAATAGGTTTTTATTTAGATTTTTCAAATGTTTTGTGCTTTTTGATGTTTATCTAATGTTATTTTTGTTTTGTTTTCAAGTTATCTGAATGTTTTTGTTTTTGGTTTTATTGATTGTCGAGGAGCTATGGTGAGGATTTGAGGAGCCTCATATCATGTGGATGCATTTTGAGAGTTTGGATGTACTTTAGGCATCAGTTTCAACATGCACCTTGTTGCTTCTTGTTTACGTTTCATTACATTCTTGTTATGCATGTACACAATTTATTGAGTCAATAGTGAAGTTCTGGTGATTCTTGAGCATCTGCATTGGTTTTGGCACTTTTGTATTGTGAGAAACTGTGCTTTTGTCTAAAATTTTAAAATTGCGCTATTGTTTCATGCAACTGTCTTAAAATATCACTTTTGTTTCATGCAGTTGTCCTAAAATCTCACTTTTATTTCATGGAGTTGTCTCAAAATATCGCTTTTGTTTGCTTTGTGACTTATATTTATACCCTATCTTCAAATGACCATATCTTGGTCATACATAAGTATTTTTCAATGGTTTAAAAAAAAAATGGGGTAGAATTTCATGATCTTTGCAACGGTGTAGATGGTTTTTAGTTTTTGTGTAGTTAAATTTTCCATTGGTGTCACGAGCTTGCATTTTCCTTTATTTCATTTAAACCCTGTTGACATTTGCTGCTTGTCATCCTAAATGTCGTTTGTCATCATGTTTTGTGTCATTTTGTGTTGCTTGACATGTTCATAGGGAAAGCATAATATAATGAGTTAAAATTATTGCAGGTGGTCCTCAAATCACTACAGCCAAGGGAGAGACGACTTTAGGATTTGTTTGATCTGATTATCGGTTTCACGAGTTTTGTTGTTTTGTGAATATTTTTGGATTTTATATTTTTGACTAAATTGAAAAAAGAATGTTGGAAACCTAAGGGGATTGACCTAGGGTCTCGGGGGCTAAAATCCTTGCTTACGTTGTACATGTAGAGACCACGTAGTTTGACTGTTTTGACTCAAAGAATGAATTATTTTTGGGTAAACAACATCAATAGCTTGGATTGATATCTTGTTTTTGTGTCAAGAGGATATGTTGTGGGAAATTCACTTGAACTAGCCATGAGGTCCAAGCAAATATTGATATCTTAGATTGTTTGAGTGAAGGAATAATCCAATGATGTTTTTTTTTGATGTTTTCCACATGTTTTTGACTTTTGTTGTTTTCTAGTGTTTTTGACTTTTGTTATTTTTTAGTGTTTTTTACTTTTGTTGTTTTCTGACCATGATTAAATGCCACAAGATCTAATCCTTGAATAGATTTGGGAGGTTTCCCCCAATAAAATAATTTATCTTAATTAGTGACAAGCCATGGTTGGACACATGTTTCATGAAATGGATGGATGGATGATGCAAAACAGTGTTGATAGATAATAATGCCTGTTTTATTCATACATAGCGTCTGTTTGCCAAGTTTTCACTATGGTATCTATTCTAGGAGCACCACAAAGTGGTTTTCACTCAAAGAACATTTTAGTTCTCTTTACTATTTCTCTTGCTTTTTTTAATTTTTTCCTCTTGTTTTCATTTTTCTAGATTTTTACCCTTTTGCCTGGGGTGTAAGATGAAAACTTGGATTGACACTTCACCTTGTTTTTCTAAAGGATATGTTGCAGAAAATATGACTTGAATTAGTTGCGGGGTTCAAGCAACTATTGATATCTTAGAATTTTTGAGCAAAGGAATAATCCATGTTGTTGTTATCTTTGAAGGTTACCTTGGTAGTGCATTGGTGGTACACCTTGTTGTTGGGATGAATTGTTTTGAAGGTTTCCCTAGTGGTGCGTTGGCAGGTGTACCTTGTTGGTGGATTTTTAACCTCTTTCCTAGGGTGTAAGATGTTGAGAACTTAGATTGATACTTCAATTTGGTTTTCTAGAGGATACGTTGCATAAAAGCTTACTTGAACTAGCTGTGGGGTTCAAGGAATTGTTGATATCTTAGAATTTTTGAGCGAAGGGATAATCCATGTTGTCGTCATCTTTGAAGGTTACCTTGGTAATGTGTTGGTGGTATACCTTGTTGTTTGTATGAACTATTTAGAAGGTTACCCTGATAGTGCATTGGTGGGATACCTTGTTGATGAGACAATGCCTAGATCACTTTGTGAGTTAGAAGACATAGATCAAGATTTGTTTTGAAGCAAGATGGAAGCATTTTCCCCCAGTGTCTAGCAATGTAGGTGATGGATTATGTTGTGATAGGATAACATGTTTGGATAGAGTATTCCCTTTGGACAATGCCTCATAGCTCAGATAATGGTGGATATGATAGGATCAATGATAGGGATCCATGTCAAGATGCTTTTCCATAAGCAAGTGTAAAAATTATATCAAACATTTGTCAAGATCAAGATACGTTAGATTTCAAAAATAATGGCTTAGGTTTGTTATGGATAAGTTGAGATGCTTCCGCCTGAAATGGCACACGTAGATGCTCGATTCTTACACATGACGCCTATTTTCTAGGTTTTCATCATGGTACTTGTCCAAAGCGCTACTTGTCCAAAGCGCCACCATAGTGGTTTTCACCGGAGGACGATTTTTCTCTTGATTTTTTATTTATTGATGTCACACAAGATGCCTATTTACTAGGTTTTCATCATGGTGACAATATTTTTACTCATGTTGAACCACCTGGTGGTGCTGATGTAGATGCTACTAGTGTTGATATGGTTGTTGTTGCTGTAATGACGTGCCAATGATATCCTGCTTGGAGGATTTGTTTTGCTAGGATACGCGTGCTTTAATGTAACCCCTAGAAATTCTCATCTTCCTTGTTGATACCAGAGTTAACCTTACCTTGATGCACACATCGTGATAGAGTGCCCTTAGAGTCCTTATGATAAAGAGTTGCTGCCAACACATGGTCAATGTGAGATTTTCATATCATGGATGGAAATATTCCTTGAGGGATATGATATATAGATGGATTGGTTGACAATTTAGAACCTTTGAATCTCCAAACTTGGGATGAAGAGTAATGATGGGTGGATATTGAGATTCGATTGGGACCAACGTATTCATATACCTTGTAAGTCACTCTTGAAGCTTTCTTTTGCATTGCTAGACATTTTTGATGGATGAAATTCCATTTTTTATTTTTCCTCATAGTTTCTTTGACTAATGGAGTTTGATAGGGATGATTTTCTATCTTTTTCTTTTGTATCCATTTGAATTTTTCTTGTCCATTTTGTCTTACTGATTCTTTTGCTTCAATGACTTGTTCCTTTCTTTGATATAGCTTTTTATTTTGTCGTTGGTCCCAATCAAAGGATGGGAATATATGTGGATGATGATTCATGACATGGCTAGTTTTAGTGTTGGTATCAATTTCATCATAAGGAATCTTCATTCTCTCTATGTTGATGCTTGCATTAGATAAAGTTGTCCCTAGTATTATGGAGGTATCCTTGATGTGTTTAGATCCATTAGTTGTTGAATAATCAAGACCTCGATGCTTAGGATTGCCCAGAATTTTTACTGGTTCTATGATACCCTGTTCATGTAGGTCTAATCCTCTGTCTTGATACTGAATCTATTCAGAGAGTTTATTTGCAATGGGATATGTCTCACCTTGGAAACAAGGTGCTACTCTTTATTTGATCTTTTGTGTATCTTTAAATTCGGTAGCTTCCTCACTGATAGGCTCCTTCAGATGTGAGATACCTTCCTAATTGATATCTTTGGCCTGATCTTGTAAAATATTAGATTTTAATGCTGCTTCTAGAGGTGTTTCTGATTTACTATCCACATAAAATTCTTCCTCATGATTCATTTTTGATATGTCTACATAAGATGCTTTTGGTTCACAATGTATGTATAAGTCTTCTCTATGATCCATTTTTGATATGTCTCCATAGGATGTTTCTGATTCACAACTTATGTATAAGTCTTCTTCATGATCCCTTTTTGATATGTCTCTAGCTTATGCTATGTCTTGATCTTGTGTATAGATGATAAGAGTAGGAGACTCTTGTTCTTTGGTAATGATATTAATAGTATGGGACTCTTGTCTTAGATGAAGATCATCTTCATGTACATTATGAGTAAGCATCTCATGGGTAGATGTATGTGTGCTCGGTATATATGGATTTGTTCTTCTTTTGGAAAATATGGGATGTCTTGGAAGATATCTACCAAGTCATTACAATATTTTGATGATAGGGATTCTTGATCTTGACATTGGGTGGTATCATCTTTGACATGCTTTAGATCACATTCTTGAAATTGATTGATTTCAAAGAAGGGATTGCTTGTAAAGGATCCTTGGCTTTACTTAAAATGTGGACATATGGGTAATGAATCTTGGATTAGATCTTTTGAATTGGGTATAAGTGTTAGATCAAGATTCTCTTGATCATCAATATGTACCACCATGAGGTTGGATGGTGTCAATGTATCTTGTACTGGATCTTTTCTAGACTTTGGTGCTTGATTTTGATCATGCTTGGGACTAAGATATTGATGTATGTCCTCTTGCTCACTAGATGATGTAGAAACATTGTCAATGTGATCGATGATAGATAGCTCTTGATCGTTGCTTTCAAATTTTGAGGTTGAGACATTATCATTGTTGTTATTAGTAGATGGCCCTTGAATGTCATTTTTAATAGCTATTTCTCCCTGATCAATGAGGTCTTGGATGAGGTTTTTGAGTGTTGCACATTTGTTTGTTGGATGACCCTTGATTTTGTGGAACTCACATCGCTCATACAAGTTATACCAAGGGAGTTTAAATCTTGGTTCACCATAAGTTGGAATATCGATGATTTTGATAAGTTTTTGTTGTACTAGTTCGTGCATGATTACCTCTAAAGTTTCTCCCAAAGGGGTGAATTTCCTTCCTGGTTGGTAATCTTTCCTTTGTGGATTTTCCTGATTGTTTTTCTCTTGATTTTGTGGAACTCCTTGATACTCTATTTGAGGTACATTTTGATATTGCACATGAGGGACACCTTGGCATTACAAAACTTCTTGATACTGCGATTGAGGTACATTTTGATATTGCACTTGAGGTACACCTTGGTGTTGTGAGACTCCTTGATATTGTTGATATTGGAAGTGTTGTTGATGTGGATATTGAGGTGTTTGAGGATTGTCAAGATGTTGATATGTAATATTCTTAATTTGCACATGGCATTGACAATATGTTGGATTTCGTCTTTGTTTAACTTCCTCAAGATCTCTCTCAAATTTATTTAGGAAATTTTGATGTTTTGGACTTATTCCTTGATGAGGATTTTGAAACCCTTGATGTTGTTGCCCTATTTGATATTGTGACCCTTGATAAGAATGATTTGGGTAATAGATCAACATGTTTTGGGGATGTTTTTATATTCAATACCCTATCAAAAGGTCACTTGGTTTATATCCTCATGCGCCACTTTCATCATTTATGGTGTTTGTTGGTGGGCTATTAGTGTCGTTCTTGCTTGCTTCCATTTTCTTCCTATGTTGTGATATCGTGGGTGTCATAAACATCTTGGGTCCCTTGTGGGAGAGTGGTGTACTCTCTAGCTGAATCAAATGCTAAAGACATGATGTTGTCCTACATATTATGTAAGATACTGAAACTGTTGGAACAACCTAGATTCTGACAATAGTAGAAGGAATACAAGTTCAAATTGTTCTTGGAAGCTCATTTGTAGAAGTTATATACCAACCTAGTTCTGGTTTCCTGAAGTGCCCAAGTATGAAATGATGACCTATGGAATTTACCTTAGGGATCTTGACCTTGCATGAGATCATGAAGTGGATATTTATTGCCACATGAGTGGTGGTAATATGGGTCTCTCTACTGCTATGACAACTTTCTCTTCCTCTTCGTCTATGACAATTGATGTAGTGAGAAATTGGTGGGGTGTTTCATTTTTATAAAAATTGAAGGTTCTCAAGATGCTTATGATGTCAGTTTGTTCACCTTCAATATATGTGAGAGTAGGTTGAAGGATTGGTGCTACAAGATCTGGTTGTTGACCTGGGGCAGTTGGTCACTAGATGGTCATAAATTTTGATGGTGTTATAGGATGGTTGTTGTGAAGCTCAAGACCCTAGGGTTTGAGTGTTGTTTTGGAATGATATTACTTCTTTGGAAATCAAAATATTGAAAAAATAAGGTCTATATTCCACTTCCTTGTCTAGAGGATATGTTGCAGGAAAGTTTACTTATGCTATCTGCGAGTCCCAAGTAAATATTGATATCATGGACATCTGAGTGGAGGAATGACCTTAATGGTTTGTTTGATTTTTATTTCAAATAGGTCAGATGGAAATAATGGATGTGGGACTATCTAAACTTCTGTCTTTCAAATTGTTTTGGTTCAAACAATGATCTTATCAACAACTCTCTCTTAGCTTTTTCTCCATGTTTTGAAGTGTGGCAAGTGATAATACAACACTTGGACTGACAAAACAAGCATGGAATTATGTGACCTTCATGCCTATAACTTAGGTTGTGAAATCACAACACCCAAGCCATAGTTCCCAAATGTTTACTTTGATTAATGTACCCTGAAATCAAATCCAAAATGTTTGGAAACCTTTAAGGAAAAATCCTTTCAAAGGGGTGCAAACATAAGGCTTCTCTCACAAGTATGCACTAAATCAAAGAGTTTGTGGTTCAACCATCTCGTTCAATGTTTGTTTTTGAATGCATTTTTTTTCTTTAAATCAAACATAGAATTTGATGTCAAATTATTTTGAATGTAATGGGCCAAGTTTAACATAAACCGATAATTACAACCCGAGGGGATAGACACCATTCTCTTAGGTAGGCCTGCCTCATGCTCTGAAGAGATGATTTTGCATGCAACTTATGGCGTGGGCCTGTAGTCGGACATGCTAAGTAACTTCTCAGAAGTAAATTCTGATGCACCACTTTCAAAGAATGTTTTTGGATAATAGGGTGGCCTCTAAAACAATTTGGCTCTTAGTGGTAACTGTGAACATGAAAATCTGACACTCACCTACTGGCCACTTAAGGCTCTTTAACCATTCCAATTCCACTTAAGATATGGGATTAGGTGGAGTTTTTTTTCAACATGGCTTGAAGCTACTTTCTTATGATTTCACAACCTTTAATATAGATCGCCAGTAAATATGCTTTGAGACCTTGCAATGAGTTTTCCAGCATGGGATGTATCTCAAGGCAAGCCCCCTCTTTAAGGTAAACTTTAAAAACAAAGTGCAATACTCAAATTTTTTCTTTCACTCACCTAAGATCACCAAAAGGTGTGAGGGGAGAAGATAAAACACTTTAGCTTTTCCAATCAATGAATGCATAGTGAACAATCCATAGAAAAATTGATTCATTTGAAACACCTCGAGTGATGTTATCCCCCAAAAATTGTGAGTACAAAAAACAAAGTTCTTTTTAACTTGCACCAATATGAAATGTTCAGGACATCAAGCAATTAAGATAGCAATGGTGAAAAATCATAAAGAAACATTTGTTCATTTTTATGAGCTCCAATAGAGGTGTTTCTAAGAAAGACAATCCTTGTCCTATCTTGGTCAACAAATGTAAAATGTGTGTGAGTCAACAACAGGGAAAATGTTTCTCGCTCTTTTTATGCACCAAAATTTAAAGGTTCATAATCATGAAAACATGAAATGTGTTCATTTTAGAGCCCAAAAATTGAAGTGTTTTTGTTCTTTTTACGAGCACCAAAACAAAAATTGCTAACTTAGAAAGCTTAAAATTGGTTTATTTTAACAACACCAAAATCAAATATGAATTTGTTTGTTGTTAATTTTAGAACACCAAATGAAAGTTCCTAACTTTAGAAAATATTTAAAATTGGTTTATTTTAACAGTACCAAAATCAAATGTGAGTTTTTTGTTGTTCATTTTAGAGCACCAAAATGAATTTTTTTCTTAAGTTAATAAAAAGAATGCTTGTGGATCAAAAAATCTTGGACCGATCATCTTCCTTGTAATAAAGATGTTAAAGTTAATGGAATCTTGCATCAGATCTATCAATTCCTTCTTAAACATAAAAAAAAATGATATTTAGTGAAAAACCCCATTACAAGAGTGCAAGATCTGTGCACCCGTCAGAGCAACGACTCAGAACAAGAAATACAAATGCGTAGAAAAAAGACAACTGCCCAGTTCTAGAAACAATTGCTAAAATCCAAACAAACAAATGTTGACTTTGTGAAAAAAAAAATGCATAGGTTTTAGACAAAGGCTCCATTCCCATGACATCTGCATAATTATTTTGACAAAAGCGTAGTTCTTTTGACAACTGGACAGTTTTTGTGACAGATAAATGCTCAAACTTTTTGGACAACTGCTCAAATTTTCTAGACAGGTGTGTGAAAACTCTGTCAGAAGCATTTTTGGTACCTGCAACTTCAAAAGTGACTCAAACAAATGTTAGAGGAGGGACAAGGGTCCCACCAGGTGTGCTAGAATGTGTGAGGGGGAGAACATTAGACCGAAAGATGGATCAAACATGTTAACTCAAAGAATCTAAGCCAAGATTAACATATTAATCTAAGATCTTAACCTACACATACGAAATAAAACTAAGCTAACCTAACATGCATAAATGAATGGTAAAACAATGTAGCATTACCATCTCATAGTGGAGTGTATTCACCTGATCATGGGTTCTTATCACTATGAAGCCTCCAAAGTTTGTGTGCAAAAAGCTTGATGAGTGACTGTTTTGGTTGGTTGATTGAAGAAAATGGTGAAGCTTTGTCAATGGTATTCTTGGCAGCACTTCCTTGCTCAATGTATGTTGATTCTCAAATCCTTATTTGTGAGGAAAGGGGTTTGTTATATAGGAAATGAGATTTGAGATGGATGATCAAGATCATTTTGAAGAATATCTAGATCAACGGTCAGAGTGTGTTGAGAGGAATTAGACATGAGAAAATTATGCAAAGCTAATTGCACAATTTGGGTGATTGAGAAATAGATTGGCTAGTTAGGGATGTGATTGATCAGTAAGGATTGTGATGGTCTAGTAGGAATTTGATGTCTTAGTTAAAAAAATAGATTGTTTAGTTAACAAATTAGATTGCTTAGTCAACAATCGTAATTTGCACAAATAGAAAGTGAGTGAGGAATATGAATTAATTGATTTAATTAATTGATTCCTTTTTGGAGTTGAGCATGCAAATCAAGTTTGACTTTTGCAAACAAAGTTGCATTAGTTTGATTTGATTTTTGATAATTGATTTGAATAGTTTGATTTAATTATTTAAATTTTGGAGGGAAAGTGTTGTAATTAAATTATTATTTAATAATTTAATCCACTTAGGGGAATATGGCGATTTAGCGACGTAATTAAATAATTGGCATTATTTAATCAATCAGGACAAAATAAATTGGGATTAGGACTTTATTAAATAAATGAGATTTATTTAATTGGTCGAAATGATGAAAATGTGAATTTATCAAATAATTTTTTTTATTTAATTAATAGAGGAATTAGGGTTTTTGGGACTTTATTAAATAAATGTTCGAAATGATGAAAAAGTGAATAAATTAAATACTGTTGTATTATTCAATTAATAGAGTAATTAGGGGTTTTGATGTGATGTGGTATGGTGCAATGATTTTGAGATGATCTGAGACAATGTTCGATGCTGTTCAATGTTGTTCGATGTTGTTTGATGTTCTTTTATGTTGTTCGATGTTGTTTGATGTTGTTCGATGTTGTTTGATGTTGTTTGATGTTGTTCGATGTTGTTCGATGGTGTTTGATGTTGTTCAATGTTGTTCAATGTTGTTCAATGTTGTTTGATGTTGTTCGATGCTATTTGATGTTGTTCGATGTTGTTTGATGTCATTCGATGTTGTTCAATGTTGTTTGATGTTGTTCGATGTTGTTCGATGTTGCTCAATGTTGTTTGATGTTGTTCGATGTTGTTTGATGATGAATTAATTAAATGATGTTAAATCACTTAATTAATAGATGAATATGAGTGCCAAAAATACTAGTTCACAAGTTAGGACATTTTTAGGCATCTACAGTATATATATGTGTGCGTGTGTGTTAAAGTTGATGAATGTATTTTTATGAATATATATATATATATTAATACATATATATTAATACATATATATTATAATAACAAGTGATTATAATGTATATTTATATATATAAATGTGCAATGATATATTAATATGTCACTCACACATATAATACGATGGATAAGAAGTGTTTAAAGATGAAAGTCTCACACATGAAGTAATGCAATATAAGAGTTAATGGTATCATATTTGATAAGCAAGTAAATGTTGCATAAAGGCATGCATGTTATGCCACACATGGCAAAAACCCAAGCTATTGAATTAGTCAAATTGTCACGTGAATGGCAAGATGGTGAGAGAAGTTTGTTGTTGTTTTGAAGTACATTTGTAATATGATTGTTGTGCAAACCATACCTCTATTATAGGCACCATAAGCAAGCTAAAAGGATGGAAAAAGCCACGATGGGAATATGAGAGCAAATGGGACTATGAAAAGCCCACACACAACTCCATATTAAAATATTTGACTAAGTATTTCAACATGTCCAAGCTATAAAAACTCCATGACTAGCATAAGCAGCAAATTGGGAAGTATGTGGACTTCATGCACTATGAGAAAGGAGTTTTCTGTTGAGTCAATGTACAAAAGATCAAAGGGAAGAAATTGTTAATGGTTCATGGCAACTTGAGGAACATTATGGAGAGTTGTTGTGAGATAAATTTGCTAACTTTTCTACAAAACAACCCATGACTGGCATGGGAAGGAAAGGTGGCAAATTTCATAGCTATCTTTTAGTTTGAAGTCTCTTTCTAAATATATATAAATAGGGGTTGATAGTTTCTTATTTGGTTGTTCATTATCATTGTTCATTGTGGCTTTGCATTGTTGTTCATTTGTTGTTGTTTTGCTGTGTTATTTTTTATGAGAGCATTGTGAGAGTTTGCAAGTATTTCTTTGAGTGTTTGAGGAGAAGACTTCATTGTGAGTTGAGGGAAAAGTGTTTCTGAGTTTGAGAGCATAATTGGTTAGATTGAAGATAGGATATCTTAGGAGGAGGCATCAAGCTGAGTTTTTGGCATTGAGCATAGAATTGCAAGTTTTTTGTTGGAAGCTATATTTTCCAAGCATTCTTAGTTATTCTTAACTCTCACACTTTTTAAATTTGATACTATATTTTTCTAGTGATTGCAAGTGTTTTTTCAATCATTGGATGCTTATTGTAAATTTTAAATAGTGCTTATGCATATAGAAAAAATATATACAAGATGGGTTAAGATATCTTATTAGCATAATATATTGCTACCCCGATTTTAATGTTTGAATGACATAAGTGAAGCTATCTAGAAGGTACTATGATAATATCCAAGATAGAGTATAATACCTATAATGGTTGTATAAGTAACGTTGTATGGAAATGCAAAGGGATTGATATCATGTTAGAAGTAAAATGTCATCATTGTTTAGAGTATGATGTTATATATACCTATGTTGGTAGTTTAAACATGGGTGGAGAACTTACATTCTCAATTGTTTATAACCCTTGAAAGTAGGAGATTAGTCCATTACCTAGGGATAGGGTATACACTTTGTTGGAAGTTCAAGGAAATTATTGGTTTTCTTATCATTGATACAGTTGTTGGCAATATGAGCATGATCATATACACTGTTGCCATTGATGTCAACTTGGTTTGATGCCAACATTGAAGTCTATATTGAGGTACGGTTGATTGGTGAAGAATGAGTGTGTATGGTGATGGTAATTCATTATACTAGTGCAAGTGTTTTGATATGGTGTAGAACAAATATTTTGAATATTTGATTAAATCCTCGAGTCCACTTTTCAGTGAACAATGTATTAGTTTTTAGGTCGACATTGCTCCACCTTGAAGAATTTTGGTCTACGATTCTAAGGAAATTTTGGTGTATTTCAAAGGAATCTAAATCCAATGTTTCATGTATTTATATCCTATGGTATTATAGATAATGATGATAGTGTATTGGGTCTGCTAGTGACAGTGTTACTTGTTGGTGTTTTATTTTTCCAACTAGGCTTTGAAACTCTCTAAGAGGTAGCCAACCTCCATATTCAGGAACCACAGAGGCTAGTGGCCAACTAACGAGATTCAGTCAAAGACTGACATCTCCTACACTTCTGGTTCTGCAAGACCAAGGTGGGTAAACCTATACAATGCCCAAAAATTAAATGCAACTATATATTGACATTGCTTTTTATAGCAGATAATTCTCAAATCAATTAAACCACAGAGAGCACTGACAACTTCAAACCTGGCAAAAATTTTAGTAGATCAATATTCACTCAACAATTGAGAGGCATAGCACAACATTAAACCTCAACCAAATTACAGGGATTTAAAATGATTTTGCATTTATATTTGTTTCTGAGATGCATAAAATTGAATAATAGATCAATGTCAATTTTGGGCCATGGAGTCAAACACATAAAATGAATTCATCAACAAACAGATTTCAACCAGTGGATTTAAATTTCTAATGCTTTGCATCAACTATTAGTGTCTTGCACCAAAAATCCCTCTCTTATTATCAATCAAATTCTCCTTATCAAATCCAATCTGCACACCTGCACAATCATCTGCTCAAAGCATTTTAACCATTTCTTTGAAACAGAACAATGAACAAACAAAAAAATCTCATGAAATTTGAGATGATAAACTCAAAGATACTTTGTATTATTGAATTCATATGACTAAATGTGTACAAATATGGAGACAATCTGAAGATATTCATGAATGTGCAAACACCTTCATGATTTTATTTGCATAAACTGGCTGTATTTGTTCATCAAATCAAAAAATTATAGCTTATAAACTCAAGAAATAACTCAAAATTTACACTTCTCTATCTACCCAACTCCATACAAATTTTCAGAACCCAATCTCAGAACCCTTTACAATGAGAGAAAAAGAGAAGAAATAGAAAACAAAGGCAGCCCTAAAACTGATTCGTTGATGACATCTAACAACCTCTTCTCCGTTAACCTGTAAAATGGAAAGCATCTCTCTTCTCTCATCCAACAAACTTATTCTACCTTCAAAACTACCTTTGTCTCAAGTTGTTGCGCAACTGAAAACCTGCCCATGTGGAGAAATATCCATCATTCACCTAGGTGCTTGAAAATATCTTTGTTCTCCCGTGAAAGCTTCATATTGTCTTTGTTTCAGCTGCACTTTTATATTAAAGTTTCATAACTTTAATATTTCTGCTCTTTTATTTGTTGCATTATAATTCTCAGCACACAATACTTGTTCATAAAATGAATAAATTCACTTTATAACATATCCCATGCTTTCATTAGTTATCCTAGAAATATTCCACTCAGTGAATAATTATTCACTTTTAACAAACATACTTTATGTGCATTTTACACAACAAAGGCATTTAAATATTTCACATTGAGCTTTCACTTTTACCACCATTTCACATTTTAAAAATTTACCTTAGCACCCATTTTTATTAAATATTTTCACCTGGGACTTTTGAAAATATTCGCCCGTGCTTTTATTGTCCAACAAAACAAATATTTCCTCTGCACTTTACTTCACGTGCCATTTAAATATTTGCTCCACTTTAAAATACTTTCTTTTTAGATGAAAGCTTTTAAAAACTATATTCTGGCAAAAATTATTATCGTGCCCTCCACTTTCACCATTTAACTTTATACTTAAATGATTTTATCTTTTAAACCATTTCCCATGCATTTGCATTGCTTTGGGCCCACACTTTCTCACGAACCTCACAATAATTTGGAAAGCACGATTTTCATGTTGTGAGGC
The DNA here is from genome assembly GCA_007115665.2 of Sequoiadendron giganteum. Classification (NCBI taxonomy): domain Eukaryota; kingdom Viridiplantae; phylum Streptophyta; class Pinopsida; order Cupressales; family Cupressaceae; genus Sequoiadendron; species Sequoiadendron giganteum. The sequence goes on from CM021106.1 coordinate 131,938,127, forward strand.
TGGCAAGGTGTGGCTTAAATTAATCCACATCCCTTGCTTTCAAAAAAAAAAGAAACATTACCCGTGCATTTGAAATGTTGTGGGCCCATACCTTTTGTCCCTGCTCCAACAACGTTTAATCTTAAATAAAAACCTTTCAAATGTTTTATCGGACCATTTAAATATTTTTAAAATGTCGAGCTTTGCACTTCCTTTCCCTGCACAACCTCATACACCTCGCAGCCTTTTGGCTCATGTCATCTTTTCCTTGTGAGGTCCGTGAGATTTTGATTTTTGTGCCCTAACTCATTTTCTCTGCAAATTCTTGGCCACAACTTCATTCCATCGAGCCCCTTTACTCTTTTGTTGTTGTTGTTGTTCCCTTCATTTGGAATCTCTCTCTGGCATGGAAAAGAATGGTAATATTGTTGCCATTAACATTTGCTTGAAAGTTACTGAAGTTTTTTCAACAACTCCATTCGGCGTATGTTGAAATCATTTGATTTTTATGGCACCAAACAAAGTTTGATCTGTCAATTAATTGCACGAACCCTCTATGTATGAAGTTGCCCCACTCACTAGACACCTCCTCTAACAATTTTGATACATTCCTTGCAATACAAGCTGCTAAAAAATGGTGATATCACTGAATCATTTTTGACAATGCAAGGGCGTTTTAATGGTTGTAGGCATCCAAATATGCTTAAAATCCATACCGAAGCATTATGAATGGTTAGGGGATGAATTTAAAGCATGAAACAACAAATTTTAGTTCAAATGGACTCCAAGAAAATGCCTGGTAACTCAAACATGAGAACTTCCTGCAAAAATACTTATTGAATCTATCCACTCAAAAGAACCTTGACCGAGAAGAAAACACCTCAATCTTAGTTAAAATAGAGATTGTAGAACACCATTAACCTCTGAGCATTCTCCTCGCACACCTTGCAAGCTTCTCCAAAAACTTATTTTAATTGTGCGAGGCTTGTGGGAAGCATTGTCATGCACATGAAAATTAATTTTATAAAGTTAAAGTTGAACTTTATAAAACATAGGATATATTTAGTTTGCCCTAAAATGACTTTATTTTCATGCATTTTTCTTTGTATAATATTTAAAATATGTGCAATTTGAACATTAAGAAATAGTGAAAAAATTAATTTCAACTGCGGCTCAAATAGAGAAAATTTATTGTGGGAAAACCAAGACACCTGGAGCCGCAAAAATTTGCATAGGGACTTTATAATTTATTTAGAGAAAACCCATTTCCTCAAAATTTACATCGCCAAAATATTTCAAGTACCTCCTTTGTAAACTGGCCTTCAGAACGCCTTTGCCGCAACTAAAGCGCATTAAAAAAATGTATCATAAGACCTCTATTTCTAATGAAAATGGATTTGGAGATGTTTCAAACCAAAAAAAAAATGGATTGTCCCTAGCTATGCAAAAATTGACATTTTTTGGAACACCATTTTTGGCCCCTTCGCGATCAGAAAAGGATTATGTAGCCCATCAGAACCTATCTTGAGACCCTAAAATTGAGCAGGCATGTAGACATATGACCCAAAAATGTTGTGCAACAAATGACTTGGAGAAATAGATCACAAGGAAAAAGTTATTAACTGTCAAAGTTGCTCAGTTAAACTTTCTGCAACTTATTCTGAACCAATTAAAACTCACCCAATTGCCATTTTGAAAAAATAGCAAATCAAATCTTGGGAGGCTGCCACTGGACAAAGTAGATCATTTAGGTACACTGAGTATATGTGCGAAAGTAATTTTCGTGAATCATCTCCCATCGAAAAATATTGACGATCAAAGTTGACCCCTTAGAAAGGTTTCTGGAAATGCATATGCAAAATAAGAGAAATTGCATTCGATTCGATTTGTTAAAAATAGCAAAATAGATCATGAGACTCTAAAAATTGACACACAAGCTCATTTAGGTGGGGAAAATGCAGAGCAACAATCATTTTCTCTTGACGATCAACATGCTGCAAAATGCAAGCTCAAACAGGAAGCTACTTTGCAAAACTGAAAGTTTGCAAACAACAAAAAGGTGTCAAAACCCTCCAGCTTCACTTTTCAAAAATATGTCAAAACTTATTGTGGGAAGTTGAAAATTGACATGCATGTTCAAATATGTCAATTGAATATGTCCACCAAGGGGTTTTGCATAAAAATCATCTAGCTCCAAATTACGAACCTCCAAAGTAGATTAGTCAGGTAGATTTGTCAGGTGCACTTCTGAAAGTGCAGAGGCAAATTTTTGAAATGGGCATCTCAAATTTGCAAAATTTGAGAGTGCCTTCATTACTAGCATAGAGTACATGTTTGAAATGGTTTGCATTCCACCACAAAATAATATTTGGTTATAAAATTTTGTTGGAGTGTTTACAAGTGTTAGTAGCATCTATGATCCAAGTGGTGAGTATTTTTGAGGTTTGAGTGTCAGATTATGGATGATTAGCTAGTGTTACTTCACCAACAGTGTCAACCTAATGAGTTTGGGGTCATGTGGAGTTAAAGTAAGTGTTGATTGGACTTATGAAAGTTATTATAGGCCCCCTCTAACCTATTTGGATGTGTTACAAGTTTTAAATTATAGTACGACACATGTTTGTTTGAATCTTCAACTGATAATTTATTGTATTGCATGTTTCATCTAATTAGACTGACCTAATTAGTGTTGTAAGCGTTTGTAGATTTAATTGGTATAAGTGTAAGATCATTTTTGGTATTGATGAGAGTATGAATGTAATGTAATGTGAAGTGTGCAAATATAGTGTGAATGTGATGTGAATATAAGTAGAGTAGAGCGTGGAAGTGGTGTAGTATGAAGTGCGTTGATTTAGTATTTTGAGCTCCAGTGGAACTATATCTCCTGCATATTGTAGATGCATTATTAGCAATTCAAATCTTGGCAGTGAGCCACCCCTCTTTTCTATTTCTCTTATTCTATGGACAGTGAGTCTACCTAGTAGTGAGACTTTTTGTAATATGTTATGATCGTTTATAATATATTGTGAGCCAATCCTCACCGTGGTTTTTCTTTTTTTGGGTTTTCCATGCAAAAACCTAGTGTTCATGTGTTATGTTCTTTGATAATTAATTCATGGGTTCTTTCCTTAATAAAAATTGAATATGATGTTTCAAATGGATGTTTAAATATTTAATTGGTTTCAGAGAATACTAATTCACCCCCCTCTCAGTATTCTAGTTCAACAATTGGTATCAAAGATTGGTTCCTTGGAAGAAGCTTAACCGCTTGAGAAAGATCTTGGAGGTTGAACGCATGGCTACTAGGAGATATCCCACTCCTCTAGAAGAGATTCCAATTGTGGGATTTACTGAAGAAGATTGTATGGTTGATATGAATGGAGAAATCATATTAGCCCTTGAAGATTTGGAAAAAAACTTAAAGTGAGAACATAGATTTGAAAGAAAATGTTAAGGAAGCAAATGAATGCATCAGGAAATTGAGGGAGTGGATCAAGAAGTTCAAAAAAACACATAAGGAAGTTAATGAGTAGTTGAAGCAATCAAATGAGATGATCACTAGTTTGAAAGTGCAAGTTGAAGAAGGAAAAGGAGTTGAAGAATTCCTAAATGACAAATTGAAAAGAAAATATGTAGAATGTTCAAGACTTAAAGAAGAGGTTGTGACTTTGAGATCAGATATGGAGAAAGAAAAGAATCAAGAAGACAAATTCAAGAAGAGATCTACAATACTTGAAGAAATGATTGCAAATCAAAAGTATTTTAAAGACAAAGGAGGATTAGGGTTTGAAAAAGTAGAAAGTTCAAAAGTAGATCAAACACCAAAAATTGAAAAGAAGAACAATGAACAAAAGAAGATTAAGGACAAGAAGGGAAATGGAAAGAAGGCCTAAAATCAAAGTAAAGACTTCAAAAGACCACTTGTTAGACAACCAAATGCACAAAGGTTCTCATATTTTAATTGTTAGTGTTATTATTGCAATAAATTTAGACATAGAGCTAAAGAATGTAGAAGCAAAATGAATCAAAATGTTAAATATTTTCTCGATCAGTGCTATACATGCAATAGATTTGGTCATAAGGTTAGTGAATGCAAAAATTAGAGAATGAATGGTTACAATAATGGCATGAGGTTTCAATCTTTTAATGGCTATTTTTATGCATGTAGATCTAGAATTGGTGGAAGTAAGCTTGTTCAAAATGTTGTCATATGTCACAAATGTAATCAACCTAGACATATAGCTAAATTTTGTAGAAGCAAGAATATGAAGGTTGATTCAGTAAAGAAGAAAGATCTAGTGAAAAAGGTTGATCCAATAGATATGAAAAAAGAGATGAAAAAGGTATGGAAAAAGAAAGAGGATAATGAGGTTAAGATTGAGTTTGTGTCAGCTTCTAGTGCAGATTCTTCCTCTAGAAACTAAATAAATAGCTTTGTCTTTGGGGGAGTTTAAAAAAAAAATCATTAAGCCCCTACCAAAGATATGGTGTTGATGCCTTCAACACATTGGAATAAGGTATAGGTTGATATGCTTGACCTATTGGTGAAAAATCCGATGGGAAATCTTATGTTGCAATTTTTTTTGGGATGATTGAAGGTGACTATGCTATCACAATTAGGGTTTATCAACTTTTTATCTAACTGCAAATCAATGCATTCACTGTGATTTAGGTCATTCAAAAAGGGTTTATAAGTGATTTCACATATATTTAAGTCATTTACAATCGAGCACTTGAGGAGAGAAGAGCATAGAAGGAGCAAAGTGAAGTGATTTAGAATTCGTGCATAAAAACTTAACTAACATAGATTTGAAAGGTATTTGTAGAATTTTACTTTACCCTAAGCTTAGGAAGTGATTTAAGAGTATTGCAAGATGTATACTTCACAAGTTTTCAAGGTTGTAGATCATCCTTGACCTAAATTTAAGAGGCACCCTGATAAGTCAATGATGATGGATCTGAATGGTGCATTTTAAAGTATTTTGTATGGTGTGTTGCATACAAAAGATGTTAGGATACATATTCATGTAAAATTGGAGAAATACAATCATGTGAAGCTAGGAGATGTGTGGAGTAAAGAGCTTACAAAAGATGACTTGTATTGAAACCCAAGTTTGAGAGTTTGACAGAGAAGAAGCTTGATGTTTGAAATAATTTCCCCAGATTTTTCTATGTTGATGAGTGGACTAGATATACATTGAGCATGATTCATGACAGGTTTATCTAGCTGTATATACCACATATGATTAATAAGGAGGTATTAGGGTTGTAATAGGATTATATTCAACTAGACTATTTTTGACTCTCAAATCTATGAAAAATAAGTGGTGATGAAGTTAACCAATGCAAGATTGAGGGTATTCACTCTAGAGAAGATCATTGCACCTATCACAAATGAGGATAGAGATAAATTAGCTCAATTGTACAAAAAATAACTTAGGACTAAGTAGAGGGTCACTACCTTGATGAGAATCCTGATAAGGATGATATTGAGAGGCTAAGGAATGAGAGTGGAAAAGGTTTCCAATCTAGTAAATAAATTAGGAATGTATTTGGACAATAAAGAAAAAATGCATGATGATGTCTCTGTCCCTGAAGTGAATGTACCAAAAGATGCTCAACATGAGCATGTACTTGAAGAAGAAAATCTACAGAAAGATGTGCATATTGATAATACCCCTTCAGTAGAAGAGAATATTGTTGGAGAAGAGAAAGATGGTAAAATGCAAGAGAATGCACAAATAGAGTATAACACACCTCCTCTAGACATGGGGAAAATAATAGAGCAAGAAGAAGAAGATGCACAAGATAATCTAGAGGACACCAAGGTACAAAATACTGAAGATCTACCTCTTTTGAAAGATAATGCAAAATCAGTTGAAGAAGAAATACTAACAAAGAACATAATAATGAAAAATATAAAGATCACAAAGAAAAGGATGAGGAGAAAAATAATGAAGAGAGTGTGAAGATGGTTGGTGAGTCTTTCAGAGACTCCTTGAAGATTCTATTAGGTATGCAACTCCAATTTAAACTTTTTATCTCAACACAGTTGCTTTAGATTCCAATGCAACAAGGCCAAGTCTATATGGACAAGATATCCCCCTTGCACAAACTACAACTTGGTGATGCATTCCATGCCTCCACTACAAAAGAGATCTTGCAAACTCACCAGAAGAGTACTGAATTGATAGATGAGGTTATGAAGGTACTGCAGGAAATCTTTCTTAGTGCTTGTGTTGATAATTCGTTATGTGGTGTGCAAAAATTGAGATTGATCCTAGATTCTTTCAAAGAACACTCTACTAGTTTAGAGGAGAAATTGGAGAAGAAAGTGAACAAGAAGGTGAATTAGTTTTTTTTGGTAGATATCCCAGACAAGTGTGCTACTGCACATGGTAAGCTACAAAATAACCTTACGGAGTTTCAAAACTGTGTTGAGGAAGCCAAAGTTTTGTTTCAATTTTCATTGAAGTGGCCTAGTTCCACTAAGAACATTAAGGATGAGATGGAATCTATTGAGTCTCATATTGACAAGGCATTTGGTGCATATGACTCAAAAAATGATGTAGATGCAAATACAAGATTAGCTATAGAGAATCTGCATGGACAGTTCTTCCAACTGCAAGAGCAAAAAGAGAAGATTATAATATAGTTTGGGCAGCTCAGAGACCTAGTGAATGCCAAGTTCACATCCATATACAATGCTCTGACTAATATGGAGAAGGCAATAAGGTTGATTCTGGTACCCAATACTATAGATGAAGGTGAGGAGCTTCTTAGGGAATTTGAGACACATAGCCACATGCTTGGTTTAGCCAAGAAAGATTGGGTAGATGGAAAAAGGGATTCAAAAGAACACCTTACTAAATTGCAAGTGTCATACACTTCTTCTAGCTAGTTGTGTATATTTATTTTTTGTTTATGTAATTTTATATTTTATTGTATATATGTGAAAGGTAGTGGATAAGTATAGTAGTGCAAATTTTTGATCAGTTTTGATGGATAGAATTGTTAGGGGGAGTTGGCTTGATTTTTGAATAAGTTTGTTACTCTCATGCATATATGCATATATCAGTTAGGAGGAGAAAATCAGAATTGATTGATAATGTAAAATCATGTATGTATCAAAGGGAGAAAAAGATGGTTGATGAAGAGATTAAGTATGTATGCTTGTACAATGTACCCTTTTCCCTTGATGTCAAAGGGGAGAAGAGTTTTGTGCATTTTTCCATCAATGAAAAAAGGGGCGATTGTTGGAAGTTTGAGGAAATTGTTGGTTTGCTTGTCATTGGTATGGTTGTTGGCAACATGAGCATGATCATATATAGTGTTGTCATTGATGTCAACATTGAAGTCTACATTGAGGTATATATGATTGGTGAAGCATGAGTATGTATGGTTATGATAATCCATTATATTGGTGTAAGAGTTTTGATTTGGTGCAAAACATATGTGTTGAATATTTGACTAAATTCTTGAGTTCAGTTTTTAATGAACAATGTATTAGTTTTTAGGTCCACATTGCTTTGCCTTGAATAATTTTGGTCTATGATTCTAAGTTAATTTTGGTGTATCTTAGAAGAATCTAAATCTAAATTTTCATGTCTTAATGTCCTCTGGTATCGAAGATAATGATGATAGTGTATTGGGTTTGCTAGTGATAGTGTTACCAATATAGAATACATGTTTTGAATGGTCTGCATTCCACCACAAAATAATATTTGGTTATATAGCTTTGTGGGAGTGTTTACAAGTGTTAGCGGCATCTATGATCCAAGTGGCGAGTGTTTTGAGGTTCAAGTACCAAATTGTGGATTATTAGTTAGTGTATTTTAGTGTTACTTCATCAGCTGTCCCAACCAAATGAGTTTGGGGTCGTGCATAGTTAAAGGAAGTGTTGATTGGACTTATGGGAGTTATTATAGGTCCCCTCTAACCTAGTTAAAAGTTTTGAATTATGGCGTGAAGCGTGTTTATTTGAATCTTGTGCCAACAAGTTATTATATTGCATGTTTCACCTAATTAGGTTGACCTAACTGATGTTGTAAGTGTGCAGATGTAATGGGTATAAGTGTAAGATCATTTTCGGTGTTGATGTGAGTATGTATGTAATGCATGAAATGGTGGGAAAATGTGTGCACTAAAATGGAATGGTGGTTCACCAATTTTACTATAAATAGAAAGGGAAAAATGGGGTATAATGCACCTATTTCCCTCTATTTCATTAGGAAAAAGAGATCCCTTGAGCCGAGGTTAACTTTCATCCCTTAGGTGAGTCAAACTTGAAGGAGATCTTGTTGTTTTCCTTATGATATAGGATGGGGAAGATCTTCTCAAACAACACTTTTTGGAGAAAGATTAATAATAAAAAATAAATCCAAAACTACAATGCAACACATGAAATTACAAGATTAAACCTTAATCTAACGAAACCTTCAACTTTCAAACAAATCTTAAAAGGTTTAATATTTTTTCACTTTTCATCAAAATGTTGTTGTTGAGTTTCCTTTGGGACTCATTCACCCAAGGGTGAATGGGTCTTTGTAGGGATTTTTGAAATCAGTTTTTGTCTCCTTTGCTCCTATGTCTGCACTCCTGAATTCTCTAGATTTCATAGTCAAAAAGTTGGAAATAGTTTCTGAAAGTGAGTTTCTGTGGCTTGATGAAAAATTTGACAAATTTTCCATTTTTTCTCTTTGATGGATCCTAAGATCTGAAAAACACACAAGAGGGAAAAATTGTTTATTTTTGGCAAATGGGGTTTTGCCTTGTTCAAACCTCGTTTGGGTAATTAAACCTTGAATTGAAACAATGAAACATGAAAGGAATGATGAATGAATAATTTCTACAGTGAAACTCAGCAAACCCTTGAAGGACTTAATTTTAGTAGATCTCTACAAGGTCTTGATCTTGCATGAAGTGGCTTGATTGGATGTTAATTTTGATTCTTGAAATATGACTTTAATGCTTGAAACCTACGTCACAATGTTAGCTTCAAAAACATGCATGATGCTTGATAAATTTGGCATGATGCTTGAGATCTTGATTGCTGCAACAAATTCTTGAGAAATCTACTCTTGAACACCTTTGACAATAATCTTAGCTCTTGTAAATTTTGAATGAATTCTCTCATGAATTTCCTAGGATTTGAATTGATAAAAAGACCTTGCTTTTATAGACAATTTTCTAATTTCTCAAAAATTAAACATTACAAGTTGACACTTAAAGTTTGAATTAAGGACCTTAAGATGCCACCAAAAATATGTTTAAAAATTGAAATTGTGATCTTAAGGGGACCCATTTGCCCTTGTAGGACCTATTCATTTCTTGGTGTTAAAAATAATAAATGCATTAATTAAATCACAACTCCCCTTTCAAAAATTGCAATTAATTAGGCTTGTAAATGAAAGCTTTAGGCAATTAGAGGCTTAATTAAGTCCAATTTATTAAGGGACCCAAACATAGTGTGAAAATGTAAAGGAGTACATTTTTCGACACTACAATGCAATATTAAGTGTGCGATTATAGTGTGAATTTGATGCGAATATAAGCAGAGAAGAGTGTGGAAGTGGTTTAGTATGAAGTGCATTGATTTAGTATTTTGAGATCCAGTGGAACTGTATCTCCTATATATTATAGATGCATTATTAGCAGTTCAAATCTTGGTAGTGAGCCACCCCTCTTTTCTATTTATCTTATTCTTTGGACAGTGAGTCCACCTGGAAGTGAGCCTTTCTGTAATATGTTATGACTAATTATAACATATTGTGAGCCAATCCTCACCATGGCTTTTCCCTTTTTGGGTTTTCCATGTAAAAATCTAGTGTTCATGTGTTATGTACTTTGATGATTACTTTCATGGTTTCTTTTCTTACTGTAAATTGAATATGATGTTTGAAATGGATGTTTAAATGTTTAAGTGGTTTTAGAGAATACTGATTTTCCCCCCTCTTAGTATTTCGAGTGTCCAACACACTTGAATGTGATTATATTGAGATACAAAAATAGGATTGAAAAACCTATAAGAACATAACATTAAAAAGGAATAGAAGGCCGAAATATCAGTTTCTAGCTCAGAGTATTGGCTAACAATGATCTCTGGTAAACAAAGCACACCACACTAAATAATTGGAACAAGTGCATTAGTTTTCTGCAACCAAAGAAAACTGACTAAACAAATTCAAACAGTATTCGTGCCAAAAAATCATGATTACACTAAACATATTTATATATATCTTACATTATATTAAACTTATCTTCGGCAATAGAAGCCATACATGTACAACATATGATGTCTTTTCAGGAGAATTTCCAAGGTGATTCTCAACATCACTAATATTTAAATACATAAGTGCATATTACCATGGACTAAATCATGCAAAAATGGAGAAATTATGTTAGGAGGACCAAACAACACATGATGCCCACTAATAATATAACATACTTTTTGGGTAGATTTGTGATAGTTAAGGTAATGAGCTAAGTCACTAACAAATCTTCAATTCTAATTGTAATTGTCGATTACAATTCTACATGATAAGAACAACTATCAACTATTGAGAGTCACAATTGGAGCCAATCACATTAAAACCTCTCAATTTCTAGTACATTTACAATCTCAACTTTTAATTTGAATTTAATTGTTGTTTATTGTTCATAAAAAATAATTATACTCTAAATTAGTGTATGGGAGCATTTATTTCCATATGTAGGAATAATCCTCCTATATTATGCATTTTATTTTATGGGCACTTCCATTTATATCAAAAAACTACCCATATATCTTTAAAGGATTGATCCCGAATAAAGATATTCCTCCCAGTTGTTTGGTTAGAGATAGTAGCTTATCATTCAATTGACTAATTTGTTTTAGAATAAATAATGATGTTGGGAAATTAATATTGTGTTTGAGAGATTACATGTAAAACCCTCCAAATACTCTTATTTGAGTTGAAGCATAAAGCTTAAAGTAAGGAGCTAGTATGATTTTTTCTTGCCAACAAGTGGAAGACTAAGCTCTTGAAATTAAGACCATATTAAGTGATTTATAAGGGCCAAATACTATAATGTTTTAATTATCATTTTTCCACAAGACAGGTTCCTTGTGAATAGGGTTTTAAGATTCTTAGTCCATCATAGTCTTTAGGTTGAATGCATTGTGTCCATGTAGAGATTAACATCCCTCTATTATCATCTTACTTTATTATATGAATTTTCTTACAAGTGTTTGTTGATGATACCATGATTTAGAGGGTAGCTAATAAGAAATGTAGAAATGAGTATTTTGTTGACAACTTTCATTTTTCTATTTATGGAGAGGAATCTAGTTATCGAGGAGAGGATCTTGTTTTTTAGCTTGTCAAGAAACCACTTTCATATATCTTAAGAGAGATTCCTAGGCCAAAGTTAATGCCCAGGTGTTTAGAAACTGTACAATACTTCAATAGTCTCTATTTTGGGGGTAGGGGCATTGGGGGATTCCTAGATGAGGTCAACACATATATAGTTTGTGCATGTAAACTTGGGATCTTAATGCAACACAATAAAATTCTAGGACATCCATAGTATTATATATCTTCAATTGAATTATACAAGAATGAAATGTTGTCATCCATGAAATGGGAGGTTAAAGACACTATATTAGTATGCAATGATAAGCCCCTAATAGTAAGTTGTGAATTTGTGCATGTTGTAGGCGATAACCTAGGACATCTAATGTGTGGATTTAAAGGAAAGGATCCAATAGAGGATATTGTTTGATGGTACATTAAAGAGGGAAGCAATATTAGCATGCTAATCCTTGAAGATGAATTATACATGAGAACTAAGTTTTGGGCCAAATTCCAATCATTTGAGTATTTGCAAATGATTTGCTAGTGAATTTTATTATAGGTTTACTTAAATTTTGATTGGATTGACTATTGTGCCCATTTAACAAATTTTCAAGGGAGAACCAAATTATCTAGAATGAGTATGTCCGTTAAGAATCAAGTTTATTTTGGTCACATAATTTCTTGTATGGTGGCCTTTATTCATATTGCTATATCTTTTGGAAGAATCTTGTAGGGAAGTGTGATAGATCTCCAACCCAACATTTTATCTAAATTTTACCTTAAGTAATGGTTTAATGAGCCCCTAATTATTGTTAGGATCAAGATAACGATTCTCATATACTTTTATATACATTGCAAAATAGTCCATTATGATAGAAGGCCACATAGCTTTGAGATAGGAGATGGTCAATTAGTTGTAACATCATTCACTTCCCACTTAGAATACAAAATGGAAATGTTTTCACTCAATCAATAATTGATATAAGCTAGGTCATGCTCTCTAGAAGTCTAATGCCAAATCACAAGACCAACTATTGGTTTGGAAGCTATTCCATTGTTGTCTCTCCACTTAAGATTGAATTCCTTTCTATCAACTTGCTCCCATATTATACCCATTCTATAATAAAAAAGAAATAGCCAAATATGCTTTTCATGTTCTATGCACACTCATAATCCCTTTGGCAAGATATTCTTTCAACACTGCTAGCTATCTTCCTAATGAAACTAATCTAGAGATTAACTCTTTAAGGAGCTCATGTTTCTTACAATGTCATCTCTAAATCCTGTTGGCAAACCATTCTTTTATATAGTTGGAAATACAGATGTTCTATATGTTTTTCTAATAACATCATTCCTCTTGGAGTTATTATTTCAGAACCACTCTAACATTATTTTGTAAGTGACAAATCTTGCCAACATCTTATAGAAAATATTATAGTCTAATATAGAGCTCAGAAATCATATGAATGAGATACATGAAATTGACAAATACATTTACTAAAAACCAATGTAAATTTGTTAAGATATTTGACAAATTAACTACTAACTCTAGTTTATTTTTGTAACTTGACAAAACTCTTCACACTATTTAGAATACATGAACCTTACCAATTATCAATATATCAAGAACAAAAAGATTTGAACTATATAAAATGACCTTACACTACTAAAATTGGTACATACTAATCAACATTATACCTTTTTATATGGACACCTTAGGCAAGTGTTATAAGTCCAAAGGGTCCTAATAGATTTGTAGTTAATAAAATAGTGGAACTAATACATATAATTTTTTTGAGCCCCTCAAAAATTAAAACTAAGATCCTATACTTTTAGTGTGATATAAATTATTCTCCTTGTATGGTCTTTTATAGTAAAAAATGCCCGAATCAACTTTGAAGTACACCTTGAAAATAGTTAGTTTAACCTTAAACAAAGGCTCTTTACTTGGTAACCAAGCTGAACAATATCCAATGGTATGACTTCAAAAAAACATTTTCTGACAAAGAGCAATCAAACATTGTCTTAGGAATCGAATAATGACATAAATAGCAGACAATCTTATAAAATAAAATAATCAAACATGACATGAAATTTTGCCACAAAAAACTCAAAAACAAAAATATATTGTTAATATTTTTGGAACCTAAATATGAGATAATAGGAAAGTGAGTGGTTTTGATTTCTCATAAAAATTAAAAGGAAAAAAAGGGCAATCAATTTGCAGTCCGTCAAGTAACGGCAATGCATTAAATCACAGAGAAAATACAGAGACGGAAAATTGGCAGCCATGGAAGTGGTGACTAACGGAGTACAGTTACAGCAGATGCACCAGCAGCAACACCAGCAGCACCATCATCATCAACAACTCATTCTGTCAAGTGAGGTTAACGGAGAAGATCAAGAAATCAAGACAACGCCTAAGAAGAGGGCAGAGGTTTGGGTGCAGGATGAAATTAGAGCACTGATTGCCTTGAGAAGAGAGACGGATGGTCTCTTCAATACCTCCAAATCGAATAAGCATTTATGGGATAAAATCTCGCTCAAAATGAGGGAGAGAGGATTCGACAGGTCTCCGACCATGTGTACAGACAAGTGGAGAAATTTATTGAAAGAGTATAAGAAAGCCAAACACAGCCAGGATAACAGAGATGGATCTGCTAAGATGTCATGCTATAAAGATTTGGAAGAATTGCTCAGAGAAAGAGCCAAGAGCACTCCTTACAGAAGCCCTGCCAAGGTGGTGGTGGCGCCCCCACCTCCTCTTGACAATTCCTATGTTCATTTTTCACCCAAGAGTATGTCGTTCAATTCCCTTCTTCAGTACCCATTTGATAAATAGGCCCAAAAATGTAAAACATCATGTGGGGTTTATCAAGCTTGTTCAGAAAGAGACCATTCCCAATTAAAAAAATCCGAACGAATATTCGATTTCTGGCACAATAGTTTGCTTACAAATTTCCTTTTCAATACCCAATGAGTATATAAGCCCAAAGATTTAAAATTTCTGGCTTATGTTTCTAAAAATGGATTCTGTTGTTTTAGTTGGGATGCTCATTAAGAGAAATCTGGAAGTTATTAATTTGGTTTTCTGATTTGAATGACCAATGTACTCTGTAGTGTGTGGTTTTCAATCTGTGACAGATGACATTTGACTTTTATCCTGATTGTTGTTATTCCTGTTATTGGCCTTATGGCTAGGTTTAGATAAGGTTTTTCAGTTTAACTTCATATGAGATCAGTTTTTCTTAAAATTTCCTGTAAAGTTTCCTGACTAGAGCGGTTTTTAATTGAAGTTAAATTTTACTTATATCCGTGTTTGTTCATAGTTACCAATTTTTTTATGTTAATTCAGACTTGAGTAGGTGCAGGGGAGTGTAAATGATTGAGTCAAAGTAAGGTTTCTATTTCTTCTCCAAAGCATCTTTTGTAGGTAGTTTCCAAAATTTCCTTTTTTGTTGGGTGTATAGGTTATGAATCTGACTTCGAGGGCTATTCTCTCTCTCAAAATTTGCTCAGTACTTGCACCTAAACTTGCCCCATCTTGGCTGGTGGTGGCCCAGGGGCCTCTTTATCATCTGTCTGCATAATCGGCAGGGAAGCATGCCCAGCGGGATTTGAATGTGGTTCATCACCAAGGCAGTGGCTTCTACCTTATGACCAGACCATGGCCTCCTAAACATTTGAGACTCTCAAGCTGTGTATTTTGAAAACATTGAATAGATACTCCCTTTAGATTTTTTTATGCATCTCGTGGTCCTTTGTGTTATTTCAGTTGTGTAATTGCCCTGGGCATTATGATGGACAAGTCAAATGACTTTTGGAAATAAATTCTCCAGTTTTGCATGTGGATTGTGGGTAAGCAATTTGTTAACCAATAACAATGCAGTGTTTAGTCTACTTTCTCATGTCTGGGATGCATTAAATTGACTTTTGGAAATAAATTCTCCAGTTTTGCATGTGGATTGTGGGTATGCAATGTGTTAACCAATAACAATACAGTGTTTAGTCTGCTTTCTCATGTCTGGGATGCATGAAAATAAGAAGCATAGACAATTAGGTGGCATTTTTCAGTGTGTCAAATTATGAAGCTTTTATCAAGATTCAATTGTGTGGGTATTAAGCCAAACTTTACCCATATTTCATGAGTAGTGGTTCATATGAACCCATCTCTCACGAACATGAATGGTCCACTTAGCAATCATTGCATCTAGGTGATGCTCACAGAGGTGAAGCATCAGGACTTCTGGGGAGGTCACCCATCCCAATAATACTCTGACTCAAGCACACTTAACCATGGAGTTTCCCCTAAGATCAAACCCACTTAAGTGTGAGAAGATGTGGTAGCGAGCTAAATGGGCTTGATCTTGGGGGAAACTCCATGGTTTAGTGCACTTGAGTTGGAGTAGTATTGGGATGAGTGGACCATTCATGCTCATGTGAGATGGGTTCGTGTGAACCATATGACTACACAGTTGAATCCTAATAAGAATTAAAGATATCAAGTTTCCACAATCCATCTTGTTGTTTGAGCATAATTTTTAGATTTGATTGTGTTGTTGTTTTTTATCCTGATGATGGATCACGTAGTGTGATTCAAAATATTGATGAAAAAACGACGACACAATCAAATCCAGAAATTATACTCAAGCAATCCTAATAAGAACTTCATAAGAAGCATGGCATTATAGGGTTAATATGGATGCAAATTTCAACAAGTAGCATGAGTGTGCAAGTATTTAGTCTACAATTGTCTAGACAGTTCATGGTTTCTGCAGTGGATGATTATTAAATACAGTATTTTTAATGGCTAGCCATACTTTCCAAAGAGTCTTTTCTCCAATGGTTAGTGCCATATTAAGATGGTCATAAATATCTTTGTGTTGCAATAAACGGCACTCGTTTGATTTCACTCTGCCAACATTTCTTTATTGGAGCAAAACATCCTTTCTAAGTGCCTTTGGGTCCCCTTCCATAAAGAATAAAAACGATAAAGTTCTCATTACAAGCAATTCTCCTATTGTAACATTGCTCAAATTTGTCTGGAAATTGGAGACAGGCACCTGTCTCGTAGATGGGCATGCATCTCAGAGACTGGGAGTCCTGTAGGAGATGTATACTACTGCAGGAGATATCTTAACTGGGTGGGGATGTCCCTGAAACCTGGAGACAGGCATGCATCTTAAAGACAGAGAGACTCGTTGGAACTTGGAGATGTATGCCCATTGCAGGAGATATCTCCAGCAGGCAAGGGACGTTCCTTGATGTCATTTGCTAGAAAAAATGGACAAACAAAAAACATAAAGAAATTATAATTTTTGCTTGTTAAAGGTTAAAAGACCTACTCAAGGGATTCCTCGTTCAAGCAAAAATATTAGCAGGATATTTGGAGAGCATGCAAAACACATCCCTGGGACTTAAAAGAAGAGGAGAGCAATTTTAAAAGAAATTGTATGTTTGCAAAGCATGGATTATAAAGGGGGTCACATGACAGAGGACAGATAGATGCATTGTTTAAACTTATAAAAGGTAAAATTATTATTTGATTTTAGATATCTGTATGTCTGTTGGTGTTTTAGTCTTTAGATGTATCCTCCACCCACATACCTTCCCCTCTTCAATCTATATACCCACATCTCTTTTTGAGCATATATATATGTTTTTGCTAAGGGTAGTTGGGAATTTCACTGGGCCCAGCCTGGACATGGCACCATATTAAGCATGGGAATTTAAGTAGATTATGCATGCCCATGATTCAAATTTCAAACCACACTATCCTGGCACCCGATTAATGGGGAGTCCATTGGGAGGTAGGCTACCTTATCACAGAGTGAGATTTGAACTTGGGACTATAGACATTTGGAGATGCCCAATCACCATTAACTATATCTTATGCACAATCTGATGCATTTTCCTAGGGCATAATTCATTATGTTAGTGATCATTGAAAAGATGCATGCAAAAGACTGAATTCTGTCAAATGTAATCATAGTGATCCAATAATGAAATGTCACCCAGTCCATCATCACAAATACAATCATAAATTTCTAATTGATTAGTAGATCAAAACATCATGCACAGGTCACATGTCAAAATCTAATTAGTTTCAAAATTATTGATGAAAGGGGATTATATAGAGTATAGACCAAAACTACATTCAAATTGATTAGTGTTAAAAAATTGCTACTCACTAAATGCAAAATCATGGCCATCATAAGCAGTTCTTCCCAGCAGAATGTTAATATGTACAATATACTATGTTACATTCTTCTCCAAAATTTAATCCATGAAGTTTGAAATCCGGTGAACTTAAAGAAAACCTAATTTTTTTATTTCAGTTCATCCTAAAATTTGTATATAAAAGGGTTTAGGGTTTTGTAATCCAGTTCAGATTCAGATATGGGGCTGGGACAGCCCTGGGTTCATCCAAGGTCCAGCCTGGGCTTCCCTGATTGTATTTTGTGTTTGAGGCTTGTTGAGCAGCCCTGATAAATTAATTTGTGCATGTTATTGCCATCTGCATCAGCAGTGATAGTAACAGCGATAAGCAGCATATGAATCCACAGTGGGTGGCAAAGGAGAGCCATGCATATTTAAAAGATCCAGCCTGGGCTTCCCTGATTGTATTTTGTGTTTGAGCAGCCCTGATAAATTAGTTTATGCATGTTATTGTCATCTGCATCAGAAGCGATAATAACAGTGATAAGCTCAGATGAATCTGCAGCAGGCAGCAAAGGAGAGCCTTGTATATTTCAAAAGGTCCAGCCTGGGCTTCCCTGACTGTATTTTATGTTTGAGCAGCCCTGATAAATTAATTTGTGCATGTTATTGTCATCTACATCAGAAGCGATAATAACAGTGATAAGCAGCAGATGAATCTGCAGCAGGCGGCAAAGGAGAGCCATGTATATTTCAAAAGGTCCAGCCTGGGCTTCTCTGATTGTATTTTCTGTTTGAGCAGCCCTGATAGATTAATTTGTGCATGTTATTGTCATCTGCATCAGAAGCGATAGTAACAGTGATAAGCAGCAGATGAATCCAAAGTGGGTGGCAAAGGAGAGCCATGTATATTTCAAAGCAAGTAAAGACATCCAAGTTCCAAATGCAGGGATTTCAAGTGCAGATCTGTTTTTCCACTGTAGAGGGAAGGGAAGGGTTGCTTTAAAAGCGCCATTAGCTAAACCATCTCATATATTCTTCCTCGGGCATGGATGAGTATTTTAAGTGAAATCTTAGTTTGGTAGGTGTATTGGCTAAATGACCAAACTTTTTACTATGGTTGAGGTGTAACCTTATTTTAGTTGTCTTTCTTAGTTTATAGTTTGGTATGATGAAAATGTCTCAATTATGTTTATATTTGCCTTATTTTTCCTTTTGATTCCATATGGCTCCCTGCTAATATTACTTCAAACAAAATAACTTTGGATGTGTTTGTCCACAATCGTAGAAGTTGGTAATTATGATTGGATGTGTTTGTCCCCAATCATACTTGTTGTAAACTGAAGTGTGTGTCCCTGTTCATAACTTTGATATTGGACAGATATGTTTGTCCCTATTCAAACTTGTTGTATGACCTTGGATAGAAGTGTTAGTCCCTATCTTTGGTTCCATGGGTAGATGTGTTTGTCCCTATCCTTGGATAAAGTTCGGAAGCATACTGAGGCAAGTTCCACTATTGCTTGTCATGAGTAGATGTGTATGTCCCTACTCTCACCTTATATTTTTTATGAACTATTGAACATGGCCATCAAGTTTTGTTGGTTCACTTATCCCCATTTTAGAGAATGATGTAATATGGGGGGTGTTAGGAATATTACATCATTCTTGTAGGATTGTTAGTGTGTCATACAATAATTATTAAATTGGGAGTGTTTGTTTGTATTATGAGTTTGTTGTTATTATTGTTAGTGTCATACAACTCATATATTTAGGAGTTTGTTTATTTATTAGTCCCATAATTATCTATGTAAGGGAGTTGTTATAGGAGTTTCCCTATAATATAGGCTATGCAACTCCTATCGATATGTAAAATGTATTGAATGAAAGAAGAGAATAGAAGCATAGTATGTGTATAATTTTTTTCAGGCTTATATTTGTCTCTTCCCAAATTTTCTTAGAATGACATATATATTAAAATATTTAGATTAGATTTATCTGAGTTGAATTTAATCATGAATTTCTTTTAGCAAATTTAATCTTTTCCGAACATGAACACAAATCTTGTGACATAGACAATATACTACGAATTATTGTAGTTGAAGACACAACAAAGGAAAATTCCAATAAAACTTGCTCAAAATCAGAATTTTTTAATCTCTTAATGGAATTGTCGCATCTCCCTGCTGAAGTTACAGCCACGAAGGATGCAAGTTGCTGCATTTCAACTGTTAGCATTAGTAATGGTAGTAATTGCAGCTAGAATAGGTAATATCTGTGCCAAGGTATAGATCAAAGCAAAAACAAAGTAGTTTGTGTCAAGGCTACAAGATGCAGTGAAAATAGATCAAATTTGCATTGAAGTTACAGGTTGTAGCCAAATTCTGTATAAATCGAGCTTGTATATAGGTTAAGCTCTATTATAATATTAATGTCGCAGTGTGTAGATTTATCCCTCATGCAATTACTTAATGATGTAATAGTGCAATTTGCCTGTATATAGTGTGTGGATTTATCCCGCATGGACTGTGCCTCATAGGTTGCTGGTTTAGTGATACTATTTAAAGAGGTTAGTTGTATTATGTAATAACACACCAGGAATTCAGACTGTGAGTGAATGAAGTAAAGGCTACACAATGTACTCATTTTAATTTGCATGTCTGTGTTTTCACCCTTCCCTTAAATTATGCAGATCCTCTGTAAAGTGTTGTTCTAATAAACTTAGATTAAATCAAATACTTTTAGGGAAAGCTGCTATACCTGAGTTGGGTTAGTTTAGAAAGGATAAGGATTGGCATTGTTTCAAAACATGCATTCTTTCTATATTATTGAAGTAGGTTTCTGTACAAAATCTACAGTAACAAGTTTATATTATCTACTTGGGAGTTAATATAAAATACTTAATCAACATTGAGAATGGTCTTAGAATTGATGTATATGCTTACTTACATTTTACCATTTAGTGTATTCTGTGTGGCTTATTATCTTGTTGACTATGTTCGTAGATTATAACTGGGACTTAATTAAAATATTACATATTATGTTTTTATAAATCTACATTTGTTCTTGTGTCATGTAGGAACTGGAAGGTCTCCACTTAATCTGGAACGTAGATTGGATCATGATGGACTTCCTCTGGCCCTACCATTGTCTGATGCAACTGCTGCCAATGGTGTCCCTCCCTGGAATTGGAGGGATGCCACTGCAAATGGTAACTTTGCATTGATACATCAAATTGTGATGAGGAAGGTTGCTTCAAGTTGGATCTAATTATTTGACATTTCATATATTATCCTACAATCTGTGTTTGTAGAATATGAACTGTACTAAAATAAACATAATTTTTGCAATTATATTCCTTGAGCATTAATTTGGACAACATAGTGATACTGCTTTGTTGATGTACTAAATTTTTAATATAGGCGGAGAAAATCATGCATCGTACAATGGAAAGGTGATTGTGGTTAAGTGGGGTGACATCACCAGACGAATTGGTATTGATGGCACAGCTGAAGCCATATCAGGGGCCATTAGACCTGCATTTGGACTGCGTACCAAAAGGGCTTTTTGGTTACAAGATGAGGATGGGGTTGTCCACAGCCTTGATAGGAACATGCCTTTGGGAACCTATATGCTTTGTCTTGATGAAGGTTGGTAGGTCTTCCTCTTTCTCATTCTCATGCACACTTAGATAGTCTGCAGGATTTACTGTTTTTTAATTTCTGTTATTATGACAGGTTGGAGAATAGAGATTTTTGCATTGTGACATTCTTATGGCTTGATACTCTGCATGTACTAAATTTTGTAAACTCTTATGTTAGGTTTAACAATTAAGGTCTGCTATGATGAGTCTGATTGTTTGACGGGTGCAACTGAGGAGAAGACCTTCTACACTGAAGAAGATTTTCGTTATTTCCTCACACAACGAGGTTGGTGTGGATTGCGAGAAGTTGGTGGATTTAGGACTGTTGAATCCCTTAACGAACTTTTCCCATTGCGTGTCTATCAGCGTGCAGGACCATTAGGGTAGCAGCATGTAATGGTGTTTTTTCTTATCAGGCGGGCAGGAGTTGCCTATGCATTCAGAAAGTTGGAACTTTCCCTGGATACTGCCTGGCAAGGTTGGAACTTGTCCACAACAATGCATACCGATGCTTCTTCTACGTATAGTTCTTCGAAGTATCTAGTTCCCAGCTCAACAAGTGATGTTGCGACCCTTAAATTTATGACTGAAGAGCGGTGCAGAGTATAACCCCTCACATTTGCAAATCCCTGCAGAGAATGTAAAAACTAAAATCAAATGAAAGTCTGCATGTACCTATGAGTTTGTAAGGAATGCTAGCTTGTATATAATAGATGCAATGTTATGGCAACCAATTTGTATGTATGATTCGCAATGCAGAACACAACATTTAAAGCATTGTCAAGAAGTGCTTCTTCTAAGTAATCAGAGACTTCTGGACTCATCTTTTGCATTCCAATTCTTAGGATAGACCATCTCATATATACGCTTAAGGTCAGAATTCTGCTTAAAATAAAACATATCAGATGGTCTTTCTCTTGGAATTTCTTATTTTTACTGTGAAGTTTTACTCTTGTACACTTTATCCCCGTTGGAAATAATTTCAATTTGCCTATTCATTTTATCCCACTAATTCACTAATATCCTATCAAAATCATTACTCTGCTTGTAGCCTTGCATTTATTTCAATTTACTGAAATTTTGCTTATTTACCTTTAGAATAGTGTGGATTGTGAGTACAGTTACTATCTGTTTGGTAAGATACTAATGAGCTAGTAAAGGAGGTTTTTGTAGTAGTTTGGATGATTTGGAAGTGAAATTTGAATGAGCTGTTGTGTCTTCTAAATATATGATTTTGAGTTGAGAGTTATATCTATTTGAAGGTTCAATTTAGTACCATATTGCAGTATGTTGTCACGATTGGCAGCAACTTCTCAGTGGCTTTATTAAGTGAATTGAGTAGGCCCTGATACGAATGCTTTACTGCACGTGGAGGCACCCTTGAGATAATTATCAGGTGCTTATTGCAGTCACACCTTTGTCGAATGGCCAATATAGTGTTAATGTGGCTATTGACTGTGGAAGACTGACTTTGATGGCATTTTAGTAATACTGGTCTTAAATTGTTCATAGTTCTATCCTCCACTGTGCTTTTTAGAGACATCCTATCTATAGGAGTATGATTTATGGTCAAATATTGACTTGACAATATCTTCGAGTAATAAAGTTTTTTGATTTGATTGCATGCCAATTGAAGTCCATAATTTCTTTAGTCTTGACAAAAATCTAGGCTCCACAGAGTCTTGGGAAAGGCAGATCGTGGATGGATCTTGAGGACAGGGGTCCAATGGCCTAGATTTGGGGACGGCAACTGGTGGGATCTAGGGGTGGATTCCCTAGTGGGGTAATGGGGCAGTGCCCCTTGTAGGGGTTTGGGGTGGACCTCCCAGTGGGGTCTAGGGGCAGTGCCCCTTGTGGGGGGTTTGAGGGCAACATTCCTAGTGGGGTTGAGGGGTCATGGTACAGGGTAGGCTGGAGGGGTGGAGCCCCTGCCTCAAAGCCCAAGTCAAGGCCATCGAACCCACACAAACCTTCATGTCTCAAGCGATTTTCCCACTCAACCAATGAAGACTTGGCTAATGCTCTCACTCTTGCTGTTGCAACTTCAGCTTTGCTCAGTGCTGTTGAAACTTGCTATTGATTTAGAGTGAGGCTGGGATCTTAGTTAATTACTTTTTCTGAGCACTTAAGAGTGTGGTTGGGGTCCATAAACCATTAGGGCTAGGGTCAGTGGTCCAACTATTAAAAATTGCCTGATTATTATTATTATTATTTTTCAGCTGTTTCATGCAAGGGATGGTTGGTAGTTTCTCAGGTGTTTGAGGGGCATTGACAAGTCCCCTAAGGGTCCCAAGGATGTCCTGCTGTCTCTTTGCAGTCCTTAAAACAGGGACATCATTGAAACATCCCCTCTTTGAGAGAGATCCCAGAAATGTACCTTCATAGTGGGTGGTGGCAGTGGAACAGGGGGGGACATTTCCCCAGAGTCCTCATGTTGGAAACAGCTGGATTTTCGGCAGGGAGCAAGGGGTGGAGGAAGGGGGCATGTTTCCATGGAACACTGATATTAAGAAATAGAACAGCTTGTTTGTTGCTGAGACCTAAAATCATTGGTTTGACTCTATGTTATTGGGTTTGCCCTTTACATAGGGTGTATGGGGCGTAACCTTGGGAGTGGATCTGGCCTGTGTGTACTTGGGATATGTTTGGGTACCCTACATGCCAACCCCCCCTCCTTGCAACTGCTACCCCCCAATTTTTTTTTAATTGAAAAGTCATAAAAAATTAAAATTAAAAACCATAAATTAACCCTCAAACAAATTACCTAACTACACTCACTATTTATATAATTTTGTATGGGCCTACCCAGCTGTATCGAACCTGGGTTAATTTTTTTACCAAACTACCGTACCTGATCCCAATCCTGAACCTGAACGTGAACTACCCACTGAGGGTCACTTTGACTTGGTTTTATTAACTTGTATATGAAAAACTAGATTCAGAGTCAATCAACAGAAAAAGTTGAGCAGAAGGATGGATTTGCTTATACATCATGTGAGGGGTTAGATTAAACTGAATATTGTAAGATCAAAAAAAAATGAAAGATTCACAACCAGATGTATATGGACACTATTACAGTGGATTGTAAAAAAATCCATTTCCAAAACTAGCAAATGGATGATCAATCAAAACTATAAGTCAGCTCATTTTAGACACTATAATAAACTAGAAGCATTTTTTCATCTGCATGCATTCCTTTTTTTTCCAAAAATTGAAAAGCAAACGTTTATGACAGCTGTTGTAAAATAACAAATATTAACCATTTGCGATAAATGTAATGAGAGATGAAAGGGTTTGCTTTTTAAATTTGGATTCCAATGTATAAGAAATTGTTATTGTTAATATTATGACGAAGAGAATATAATTATATAAATGATAGTTGCCTACAACATTTTTCACCTCGGAACTGTGAGCCACATTGGTACCCTTACCAGCTATTTGGACTATTGCAGGTTTCAGGGCATTTTATTCAATCTTGGAGGGCTGATTGAATTTTCAGAATTGAATCAAGCTTGCTTTCCTTTATATCGAGTTTCCTGAAATGTCAGATCAAGGAAGCTCTACTACAAGTCCAGTCTTTTAGTTGGACCTTTCTACTAAATTATTACTGCAAAGGATAAAGTTTTTTGATGATAGTTAGCCTTTCATCCAAAAAGTAAGGAATTGAAATTTTCCAAATGCTTGTTTTCCATATTGGTTCATGACGTCTAGCTAAGGTATTTATAGGAGGTCCAGAGAAAGAAAAAAGCATGCTGAAAAATGTTAGTAAGATGTTATGATTATGAGGGAGGCAGAAGTAAATGGACCAAAGCCAATGGTCCTACAAGAGTGGCCACCAATTTTAAAAGAAAATAACAACAAATCAGATGAAATAAGCAAGCCTTAAAAAGCTATGTTATCAAGGAACTCTTTCCCTAACTTAGGGAACTAGTTTTTGGTTGGGTGTACCTTGTTCTTGGAACTTTGTGATAACTTGTTAGTTTCCCTAACAATCCCTAAGAAAGGGGATGCCATGGGGACTTACCCCTACCTTTGTTATACACCCTTCAAAAAATAACACCAAGGGCACTTTCGACATGTTTCTTCCATGGAAACTTGTTCCCTAAACCAAGGGGTGTGTTTTCCTTGCAAAAGGAAACTTGACATGATTAGAGATAAGATAAAAATAAAATAGAAGCCTTGCACATGGCACCCAATGCATTGAACAAAAAATGGTATTAGGATGGCAATGGGATGGTGGTTTCCATTGATGACAATGAGATAAATCAAGGTTTTTGTGGTATTGTTGAAAAGACGAACATTGAGAAGGTGACCATGAAGCAATTGAAGTAGTTTCTTCAATCTAAGGAACTAAGTGGCTATTTCAACAAACTCAACATAGATAATGACTTAGCAAGTTGACATAGAGGAATTTGGATTGGTATTGGCTTTGACAACTTGGAATTTGATTTCTCTCATATACCACTACTTCATTAGTGGTCTAAGACAAATTAGTCCACTTATAGATTCATTCATTTCATCAAAGAAATTGACTTGCCTTCATGAGTTGAGAAGTTGGTTGGATTTGATAATGGCTTGTATCTTAAACATAGAAAGATCACAAAGTATTCATATAGATCCACTGCATGGGATATAGATCATGAGGATGTTGCATACATTAATAAGGAAGGTGGGGATCTTTAGTAGAGATTAGATGGGGTGCCCTTGTGTGTGTTTGGATCATAAGAGTGATGCTAATATTAACATAAAGATTGTTGATCTTTGAGGCAAGTTTCTAGTGCATTGAAGTTGACGATAAAGTCCTGTTGATGCGTGTTTTGTGACACACACGAACAAAGTAGAATAAAGTCTCCGGAGATGCTCTATCCTCTCTTGATAAAAATCACCTTTCGTGCTAAGATTGCGAAATAGATCACAAGGTAATTCCAATGTTTCAAAGTTGGGGTGCGGATAGGCTCTGTGGTAGTATGAGGTTTGTTGGTAACCCAAGAGGGACTTACGTAGAGGTTTCCTTTGCAAAGCAAGGTTCAAATGCAGTGTTGTATATTTTTTGGATTTTCTGATTTTGGATAAAAAAAATGAAAAAAGGAAAGGGGTGAGAAATCTTATGCTAATCCTAAGGAACTAGGAGACGGTAACGATCAAATGCAACTTAAAGGAAACCATGCTCTGCTTTGTCTCGAAAAACGACAACTACACGAAAGCAGGTGCAATCTTCTGGGATTTATGCTTGAGATTTTTCACTATAAATAACACCATCAATTCGAACAATATTGTTTAAAGTAAACGTTTTTAAAAGCATTTATATCAAGAGCTTAGTCTAACTTTGCACATCAAATGAAAAGCATCCATTTGAAAAAAGTATGAGCTAAGTTACTTTCAATCCTCACTATCAATCTTTTGCTCCATTAACAAATAAATTTTAATCTATAACAATCCAACGAGAAAGAGCAAATATGCAACCATGCACCCATTTGACAATAAAGGTTTCAAAGCAACTCATGCAATTATGAATTTTATTATCACAATGGTTCTCACAACAATTTCATACAACTCTTCTCTTACTTCTAAAAGAAACTAATTCTAACTCAAAATCTAATCTCTAATCCTCTGATGACAATTTTTCTGATTTCTTTTCGATCGTTTGAAATGAAAAAGAAAGGGTACTTATAGAATTCCCCGATACAATGAATGGCCGAGATTGAAACAAAATCAAGGGCCCAGATTTAAACACGAAAACCCTAATTAGGGTTGCCCAAAACATCGATCAGTTAGCTGACAGATGAGTCACCCACTGGCGGTTGTATCCTTATCCACTCATGCAATGCCTCGTTCGACGAACCTAGACACAATGGCGCCAATCTCCTCGATGGTAATGTCTGGCAAGGTGCTGACATTGTATTCCAACAGGTCCAGACTATCTGCACAATCAGCAAAGACAACTGCCCATTCTGATTCGCGCTGCAAGAAAGTACTACAGATATTCAGCAGGTCAAATGCTTTAGTCAGATTTTCGCCTAAAATTGGCATGATGGAGAAAATCTTTTGCACTTCCTTTTGCATATTATCCAGCCACAAGTCATTTTCTCGAACAATGTCTTTGTTCAATATATCTGCAGCCATATGAAAGATGCCATTTTGGATGCTCCTTATTTGCTCATCGACCTTGATACTCTCTGCCTTAACCTTTTCAAGCATTTCCCTACGGGAGACCAATGCGCAATACCAGTTGCTGAAGTCGTAAGCCGCCCCAGCTGCAATAATCTTCTCGTCAATCAGCCTTTGCTTAGGAATTTTCCTTATATCACGGAGGCAAGGAATGATTCTGTCTTGCAAGTCTTGCAATCCGTCCCATGCCTCAGCCAAATTTGCAATCCTTGTGAGCAGGGAAGAAGTTTGCCCATGAGCGTGTACTAACTTCTCCACAAATGCCATTACCTCTCTCTCTTTTCTTGCCATCCATTCTTGTGTTTCCCTAGCAGTAGTTAGTTCGTTCTCAAGACTTTCTACCGGCTCTTGTGATGTATTTGAGAGTAGAGGGTTTGACTGGTTGCCTTGGTTGAGTGGCCTTGTCAAATGCCGGATATACTCCTTCAGGCGCTCAACCTCCATCTTATATTCCCTTTTTTTCTGAGTCTCCTTTTCTAATCTGGATTTAATGGTGGAAACGGAATTGTCCAGATCTTCTACTTCTTGCCCCTTGGTAGATGGACCAATATCAATCATAGTAATGGCATAATCCGCAGGAGTAATTTCGTCCTGCGGTTTCTCAACTGTTGGGACTGCAATTTGCACTGTGCGGTTACCAGTCTCATCTCTTTGAATAGTAGAGAATTTCTTGGCCGGTTTTTTCGTATTTACTTGCTCTAACCTTGCCAAGAAATCGTCAATATCATCTGTTTCTGGTGCTGCAACTGGTACCTTAACCTTAATTCTTTCCTTAAGCCAGTTTGGTATTGTAGGCTGCTCGACTCCATTGTCTTCGTAGTCCGGAATATCCTGCATCTCTTGGATTTCTTGTGTCGGCAGGTCTTCATGAATCCCCCTTAGGGCTGAAATCATCCCTTCTTGGAAGTCGCCTTCCCTGTCATTCAGGTCCTCATCTGATTCACAAATCTCTGTGCCGGTTGGAGAATGGTGAAAGTCCTGCTCAATCTGCATAGGCTCCGTGTTTCCTTCAAGCACTGGTGAAGGAATTCTTATATTTCCCCATGATTCTTCTTCCATAATCAGTAGCTGCTTGATATTCCCAGATGCGGCTGAGTGAAAGGCCTT
This sequence comes from Sequoiadendron giganteum, assembly GCA_007115665.2. Classification (NCBI taxonomy): domain Eukaryota; kingdom Viridiplantae; phylum Streptophyta; class Pinopsida; order Cupressales; family Cupressaceae; genus Sequoiadendron; species Sequoiadendron giganteum. Next base: position 131,966,516 of record CM021106.1, read on the forward strand.
AGTCTTCTTCAGGATCGGCTTCTCACTTGTTGCCACCTCTTTGCCTTTCCTCTTCTTCGGGTTGATAGGCTTGATCCGTTCATTTTCTTGAGAAGCGCTAATATTTGAAGAACACGATTCAGCTTCGCCCATTAAATCATGGGTGAATGGCACACCTCGTTGTTTCAATGTTTGTACCCGCTGATCTACCCACCATTGTGAGTATTTGACCACTGGTCTCATAAGAGTAGTTAAATCACTTAACTCAGGCTCTGACCATTTGACAGAAGGGAGCGGCAATCCTTCATCATATCCTGGCTGTATGTACACTTCATCGTCATCTAGCTGGTCAGGTACATGGAAAAGTTCGGTTGTCCTGATCATGCTCAAGGATAATCTTGACCAAAGTCTTCTCCTTACTTCATACTCGTCGACAACATTTGCCCAAAAATCTTCAAGGTCAACTCTATGCCTGTATTTCCTTCCGTTTACCATTCCCATGTGATTGAGTGGATCAAAATCCCCTCTAGACTTGTATGAGGTGAACGGATATAACTGTATTTCTATCCTGGCATTGTCTGCTGCTTGCGATGATGGACAGGATTCTACCATGTCTCCTATGAACAAGGGAAACGTGACAGCTGCTTTCTGCTTCGGTCTCTGGATATTCTGGAATGTTTCCAGCTGCCTGATTACTTCTAGTAAAATCATCTTGTCAGTAGGATAGATTGGCAACCTGTAAGGAGATTCCGTGAATCCCTGTATTCGGATGTACGTAAACCTTGGAAACTGGATGAACCAGGATCCGTATTTACTGATTAAACTTTTTGCTTCGGGTGTAAGTCTTTGATGCGTTCCTCCCTGCAGCACCCGAGTGATGTACATGAGGAAAGCGTTATGTGCCCTGCGCCAATGTGACTTCTCACTCAACTGCAATTGGGGATAGCAGTTATAAACTTTAAGCTCTCCTTCGTTGTTGCCGACTACACCTTTGCATATCAGACCGATATATTGGTATGTGCGAGTGAGCGAATACACAATATAAGAACCCATATGAAAGGATTTAGTTTTCTCCAGGTTAACCAATTGTTCATGAATACTATCACTGATCATCCTTGACTAGTTGATCATTTTTGTCCCAGCAGATACTTCATCAATGAAGTAATACATCCAGCTTTCAAAAGGCGCTCCTTGAGGACTGCCTACTAGTCTGTTCAGCAACAAGACTATGTCTCCGTATTCTTCCTTAAAAAATGGCCTGAGTAATTTCTTGGGCAATCTCTTGGATGAGCATCTAGGTTTTTCGAGCCAGTTCTTGTTCATGTTGGCCATGCAAAGAGTCTGTTTATCCTCGTACAATTTCTGCGCATCCTCCTTCGACCGGTAGTACGTTCGGTGGTAAGCCGGAATGCCAAATGTTTCTTGTATAGCCAACTCGCCTAAGTATGCCAACACTCTGCCATCAGGCGCCTCAATTTGTCTTTCTTCAGCGTTATAGTGCAAGGCGCATTCTACCATCAACTCCGGACACTCGACTGCTGGCGGAAATCCTGCAGCTTGAACTATACCATTTCGCATCATCCTTTGCGCAATTGGAGTCGGCATGCGTGTGTCACTTCCGTACATTCTTTTTCGAAATTCCTCCAAGTCAACATGGCCGAGATCAGTGTCCGCAACATTCTTCCATTTGGAGATAATTTTAGACTCCAACGGCGCACCTTTGCTTGCAAACTTCATTTTCTTCTTCGATGATTTTTCGGCGTTCAGCATAAATCTGCAAAAGAAAAAATTAATAATCAGAAATTATTTACGCATAAATAAATTCCAGCAACTTGATGAGTTAATTCGTGAAAACAATCGTTGCTGGAAATGGAAGAATTAAATCGCCTGCAAAGAGAAAACTTCGTCAAAAATAGAGGAAGTAAAGTCTGCCTGTCAATGAAAACTGTGCTGCTACTGAAGTAAATTCGCACTTGCAGCCTTTTACTTCGCAAAAAATAATATAAAACTTCACAAATTTCTCTGCCTTAACAAATTTTCTCAACTTCGCTTTCGAAAGAATGAATGAAAATGAAATGCAAAGCCAATTTAAGGCTGAGAAAATCGCCCTAATTAATTGTTTCCAATTAATTCAGTTTGAACTTGGCTGACACTTGTCTTTCGAATGGCAATTTCCGTCTCTAGCATAAGTCATTAAATAAATTTTCTATTTTTGCCGCCAGTCGAGTGAAGTTTATTTTTCTTCTTTCTTTTCTCAGCAATTTGCCTAGAGAAATTCGAATTTTCTCATTAAATGGGTTTTGGAAAATAAAATATTAAAATAATATTTTATGTGTTGTTTCCAACCCGTTCGTTAAAATAATTAAATAATAATATTTAATTATTTTTTATCCAAAGGCAATTTCGAATTTTTTAAAATTTCTCTGTGCTTCTGCGAATTTTAATCTTGCCAAGATTTTTACTTAGGCGAATTTCAATTTTGCCAGACATATCATTGGATTTTTCAATTGAATTTCCAATCGTCTAGACTTAGGCAAAATTTTTTTTAATGTTTTGATTTTCCAGGGAAATAATTAAATCTTTGTTCATCCAAGTGATTTTCAATGCGATACATAACTCCAACGTATTTGCCTTGTGCAATTTTCACTTTATCCATGCTCTGGGCGAATTTTTTACTTAGTAATTGTCATTTAATTTCATAATATGGCGAATTTTCCTTGTATTTTCACCATCTCCAATCATCTTGGACCGCACCCCTTAGCATTTTACCCTTTTCCAGCCTTCTTGGAGCGGACTTTATGAGTATTTTGCAATTTTTTACTTGCAAGTGTTGGGCGGACTTCATCATTTCCTTGCAAGTGCTTGGCGGACTTTGACATGTTTTGGCAACTTGCTTTATGGCGGACTTTGTCAATACTTTGCCATCTATCTTGCTGGGTGGACTTTGTGAGTGTTTTGCAACTTCTTTTGGCGGACTTGCCAACCTTTTTGCAATTTCCCCTAGGGCGGACTTCAAGATGCTTTTGCAATCTTCCTCATAGTTGGGTAGACTTGCTAACTTTTTTGCAAATTACCTTGGGCGGACTTCAAGATGTTTTGGCAAGTGCTTTGGGCGGACTTCATTCAGCTTTTGCAAGTGCCTTGGGCGGACTTTGGCTACATTTTGCAAATTTCACTTTGCAAGCTGCTGGGCGGACTTCAACTCCACTTTGCAAGCTGCTGGGCGGACTTCATCATTTCCTTGCAATTCCACTTTGCAAGCTGCTGGGCGGACTTCAACTCCACTTTGCAAGTGCATGGAGCGGACTTGCCAATCCTTTTGCATGTTTGCCTATGGCGGACTTTGAGATGTTTTTGCAACTTACCCTTTGCACTTCACCATTTTTCATTTTCTCCATGTAAGTCTATGCCTTAGGCGGATTTTTTAGATTTTTCAAACTTTTTCACCCATTTTCTCCTGTAACCCTTTGAAGTTGATGTTTCATGAAGCCATGAACTGTGCATACTTTCCCGAAATAGAAACTTTCTAAAAATAGAAATTTTCCAAAAATAGAAACTTTCTAAAAATAATCCCTAAAAAATAGGGATCCCAGAATGTGCTAAAAATGCCAAAAAAAAATCCCTAAAAAATAGGGGCCCGGGGTCAAAACCCTAAAATTTAGGAAGTGTCAGAATTGATTGAATAGGCAGTCGATCTTCGTCCACAAGGCCTTCTAAGCGCTTTGGCAACGTTCTATCATTGATTCGGGTTCACAATCATTTCATGACTCGGATGACTTTCAAAATTTCAAATTCTAAGTACCTCATCAGACAGACCGACACTCAGAAGCAAAACTCCCAGAGGATAAAACCACTAGGGTCCCCATTTGCAATGGGGCGATGTGTGAAAAGGTCACAACAAGTCCTAGTGGCATCACAAACATGAGCCATTAGCTAGGCTTGCCTTTTTTCAAATTGATAAAGAGAACTTTTATCATCCGCTAGAAAGATTGGATTACACTTACAAAATTATGATCCTATGGGCCATAGCTTGGATAGGTAGTCTTCGCTGCCAAAAAAGAATAAAGTTAAGTCTCTAATTTGACATTCAACCTCAAAAATGCCAAAACTAGCCTAGAGAAAATAAAGTCTAAACCAAAGGCCCCAACCACATAGGAAAGAATGACAAACAACCATGTGGTCCCCTTGGGAAGGGAAGGAAGCACACCTAAGCATCTGCCAAAGGATCAACCAAGGCAGAAGTGTCACCCACAACTGGCTGAACAATCACCTTGGCAAACTCAAAAGCTAAGAAATGCTAGCACTACCATGATCCCTACAACCATGGTTGTTATTGTGACCCCTACATGATGACACAATGAAGAGAAATCCATCAATACCAACTTGATATTCCTACTACCTAGCTCATCCAACAAAAGTTCTTTCCATTTTTGCCACTCAATAAATTCATTTATGACCTAACACATGATACACTTTGGCCTCTAGTTTTTTTTATTAGGAATTGTTTCCTCAACAACACGAAGAGAAAGTTGTAGACCTAAGAGTAATTCAACCAACTTTGTAGGGCCACACCCATAAGGAGCAACCAACATAATTTAATGGGAAGAAGGTGAGCTTGCTTAGCACATACAACAAAGGCAATGAAAACCAACCATGAGTAGACCTAAGAGTAATTCAACCGACTTTGTAGGGCCACACCCATAAGGAGCAACCAACATAGTTTAATGGGAAGAAGGTGAGCTTGCTTAGCACATACAACAAAGGCAATGAAAACCAACCATGATAGTAAATTAACAATCCATTGATTTCCCCCACTATCAACCTCAATACATTTTGCCACGTTAAAGGCCACATACCCCTTGTAGTGGGAGCACAATATGTCGACTTTGCATTCCAACAAATGGAGGTGGGGAGGCAAGGGCGGTAATGATAGTTTTAGGACCCGCCTCCTTCACACCAAGGCAAATGACAAGCGAGCTATGTAATGTCCCCTTTAGATCAAAACCCTAGCACATAGAATATAAACTTGCATAACTTATTATTAATAATAATTCTTGATTTTTAACTTGTTGATTTAATAAATACCATCAAGACTAAATTTATTAAATTGCTTTGGATACTTAGAAATCTGCCCAAACTAATATCAAGATTATTTTTTATAGTATTGTTTTTGAAAAGGTAAGCAACATTTTCAGGGTGCCGTACCCTTCACAAAGGGCCCAAGGGGCCAAAGAAAAACATAGTTCGAACCAGAGTTTGAACTATAGGTACAACAAAAAACAACTGACAGACAGTTGTGAAACAAGAAATTAAGCAACCCCAGACATAGAGGGTTCAAAGCTGGCTCGAGAAGCAGACACAAATTTCTTCTTTCGAAGAACAACCGACCAGGGAGGCTCAGAAGCAGGAACCAAAGAGAACGGTGAGGGGATTGACTCCACCTCAGCCACCACAAGACCACCAAGCAGCGAGGGAGTCGACAACAAGGCAACCGAGAATGAATCAACAAGCGGAACAGTAGAGGCTCCCACCAAAGGGTGGACATGGTTTGACAGAGCAACGACAACAGGTGCAGGGTCAGGCACAACAGTGTTAGCAAAATGGTCCAACGATGGATCCAAAGAAGAGAGGTCCAGAAGAGGAGCAACAACCTCCGAAGAAGAACCCACCATGAAGTGATCCAGAAGAACATCTTTCCACCAAGTCTCAATGCCCTTGTGGTGGGCTTGAGGGCAAGCAGAGGCCAAGTGACCCACCGAAAAGCATCTCCTACACCGAAAGGGGAGACCCTCGTAGTCTAAGAGTTGCTTCCATGGTCTGTCCTCCACCAACAAAACAACATCCCCATGGAGAGGTTTGGAGATGTCCAGATCAACTAACATTCGAGCAACCGTGGTGTGCCCAAACTCCCTAGTAGTAGAATCCACCAATAAGAAATGACCAATGGTATTGCCAATGGCCTCGAAGCATGATGCCTCCCAAAACTAGAGAGGAAGGTTAGGCAGACGGACCCAAACGGTTTTGGTGTTCAACGGCTCCGTGAGGGGGTTGAAAGATCGAGACCAAGGCTTGATGGACAAAGAATGAATGCCCCACATCCATCCTCTGTCCAAAACACAGCTTCGATCACAAGGGGAGCCAAAGGTAGCAATAAAAAAGCCCCTGGCGCTAGGGTAGAGCTCTATTTCCCCAACAACCAAAGGCTTCCAGGAAGCCTCCACCTAGTCATGGAGGTCCGGGAGGGAAGGCCACAACCCATTGAATATGCAAACCACACCCGTTTTTAGATAATATTCCTCATTTTCTACTATCTCAGGACCACATACCACCACCGGGGAGTCTCGAGCACAAGGAATAGACCTCAGGGGAGGCTGAGCATATACCCTAGCAGCATCTGAAAATGATTTTGCCTTCCCCGCAGAAACCCCAACAGTAGGAGGACGAGAGGCAACACACCCACCAGTAGGACCATTTACAGGCACTGAGGCAGGGGAAGGACGAGAGCCCCCAACGGGAAGGAGACTAGGGACAACACGCTCCTTCGCACAAAGCACAAAAGTCGGAACACCACTGCCGACAACACCAAGCCTAGAGGAGGTCAGAATATACATAAAGCCTGTCAATGGGGGCACAAAAGGAACACCATCCCCAATGCCAACAGAGAGAACCCACAATGCAGGAACCCCCAAATGGGTGCACATGGTCCCCAGCCAAGACCACCACCCCAACCATAGTCACATCGAGCCGTTGCGGAATAGAGCCATCGAGCCGTTGCAAAGAGTCGTTCGCGAGAATACTCCCGTTCCTTCCGTCGACGCACATTTTCGAATTTTAATCGCCCAAGCAAAGTAGATTATAGGAGAGCAATTAGTGTCTTCAAAACAATAGTAAATAATTTCTTAATCTCTCTAAGGGGTATTTGTCCACAAACTCAACAAGGAAAATAAAAGGGGTTTCATCCTTTAATTTCTATCATGAAGGGTTTCGTCCTCAGATTAAATGAACTGCAGTTCCATGCTCCAAAGGAGTAATAATCTTTTTTATATTGGAGTAAGAAACTCCAAATTACATTAGCAGTTTCTCCCAAAGGAGTAATAATTAGATAATAGGAGATGTATACTTCATATGGTGCCTACTTCTCCTTGTTTGGTCTCTTATATGTCTTTTTCCTTCACCAGTCATGGTTGTTCACATGCCCCTTGACCTTTGATAAAATTAAACTTTAACTTTATATTTTATATTTTATTTATTCTAGTTTATTATTATAATCTCATTTCAAAAAGGTGACATTACAATCCACCCTTCCCAAGATTGCTTGTCCTCATGCAATCACAAACTAGGATAATCTTAGAATTTCTTCTTGATTGAATCTTTTTGAAGATACTAGGATCCCAAATCAGTCTTGGAAATATAATAATGTAGTATATTTCATTCTCTCTATTTGTTGCTAAGTCTTGTTGAACAACTTTGTCTTTCTTGTCTTCAAACAATTTTGCTTGATGATTCATATTGTCTTGCAAATCTTCTCGAGCCATACCCAACTCTACTAATTGCACTGTCCCACTTTCTTGGGGGCTGTTCTTTATGAAGAACCATTTCACCATTCATCTTCCATTGCACTGCTTTGATATCATCACAAGTTGTGAAACTTGAACCAAGATATGTCTGCCTTTATTTCAAAAAGTGGGTTATCCCAATGGACAAACCTCTCTGCATCCATTTCAAAAAGTGGATTATTTGCAATCAAGTTGAAAAATTGAAAATTATTCCTATCATCAAATTGGAAATTAGTTTCTTGTTTAGACCATTCATATTGGCCTAAGTCTAAACAATTATCTTTTGAATCCTTCATTTTTGATTCTCAATTACTATCAACATTCCCAAATTTCTTATCATTCATTGCTGATCTAACAATTCTCACATACTGAAAACCAACAATAGTATCCAGTGAAACCTTTTCTTTAGCTTGTGGCTCTAATGTGTTTACTTACTCATTTTCCGAAAAAGAATTTGTTGAGATATCCTCAACACTTTCATTTTTGTGACCCAAAACTTTTGAATTTGAGCTAATCGAAATATCCTAAAATTGCATATTTATCCTCAATGCTTGTCTAAAAATTAATCAATGACTCATCATGTGGAATTTTGAAAGGTATTGCATGATTTGGAGCATCTTTCTTCAACTTGAACTCTTCTCGTTCAACAAGTAGAACCCCTTTTGTCTTCCCTTCATTGATATTTTGGTGACACATGACATCATTAGAAACCAATAAAACATATTCTCCTACTAAGGAATCTTGATCTTCAATTTTGTTTTTAGGTTTCTCTTGTTCTTTCTCATTAGTCTTTTCATTTTCTTGTGGCTCTAGTTCTGGCCCTTCTTCCTTGGGTTTACTAGCTTCTTGTGATTTTGATTTTGATTATGTCTTCTTTTCTTCTATCAAAATTGATTTGTTTGGGTCTTAGTTCTTGTAATGCCCCCATTTTGAAATAGGATTTAATAATTTAAATAATAATAATAAATTTAAAACATATAAAAAAGTTAAAAAATACAATATAATATAATTAAAATATAATTAAGTTCAATGAATAGTCAAAAGGCATGAAATGAAGAGTTGTGACTCCCTCAAACATGAGATATGAAAGGGAAAAGAGTTTATTTGAAAAAGAAAAAAAGAGAAAAGAAGGGGGCATCTGAATCAGGGAGGGATTAAGGTAAGAAGAAATGAGTGGGAAGAAAATAAGGAAATGACTCTTTCAAAGGGCAAAAATTATGAAGGGTTGTACTTTTTTAAAGGGTGGTAATTTTAAAAGGTTGCGACTCTTACAAAGGTAGACATGATGAAGAGGTGATTTCTCCCTTACATTGGAAGATATAAAGGAGAGAAGGTTTCATTTGAGGACATGAAAGAGAGATCACTTTAGAAAAATAATTTGTTATTCTCAAAAAGACAACAATGAAGGGTGGTGACTCAATTCTTATGAAAAGTTGTGACTCTTTTACCAATAAAGTATAAAGGAGAAATCATTCCAAGCATTCAAGGATCACTTATCAATCATCACTCACCAATGCATCAAATCAACACTCATGAATCGATGAGATCAATCATCAATTATCAAATCAAACATACAAACATCCATCATTCAAACATCAACTATTCAAGCATCAACCATTCTAGCCTCAAATCATTCAAATATCAATCATTAAGACAATAATTCAAATATCAATCACTAAGACATCAATAACCAATTGAAATAATTCAAAAAACAAATTGAAGAATAATTTTAGATTATAAATTAAGAACAACCATATATATATATTGTAGAAATTAAGTTATTGCAACCATGTTTGGCACTAATGTGAAATGTTTGATAGGGAGATGCAACAGTATCCCTCATCAAGTACACTAACCCCAAGATGGACGTGCCAATACCTGGGGCCAAGGGGCCGAATGACTTGAAGGCTCATTCCATGCCCTTGGGCTTGATTGAGGAGGTCATGCTCCTGATGTCCTATCTTGCTTTCCCATCAAATTCCTAATATGGTTTGCTTTTGGAAATAAGCTATAAAATGGATCCAAATGTATTTGTGTAATGTCCTCTAACTCGATTTTCCCTAGAATTTGCCTATTGGTTTTCAATTGTGACGAGTTAAGATTAGGACCTTCACCTTTTCATATAATTGGCTCTTCACAAGTGCAAATCTAGTTTGAATCCCTGCAAGAACCACATAGAAAAGTATGCAAGTACATATATATGTATACATATAGAGATAGATAAAGGTACCTCATTCATAGATTATTAATCCATGCAACAAAATTAGAAATTGGGGGTGGGAGCCCGAAGCCATATGCCAAGTCTAAAAGGATGTATACAACAAACCTTCCTCTTGACTACTTGTACCTGTTTTCCTCATCATATCCCATGCCCTGAAAAACACTTGCCAACTTGTGGAATCAAACGGAGATAACGAGTGGGCTCTCATGGCTCTTACCACTACACCTCAGGCCCTACCTTCATAAGGAATTGGGCGGAGGTCGTAGATGGGCTTCTGGCCTCTACCACTGGCACATCAGGCCCTTCCAAAAGCTGGGTTACAAACAGTCACATGCAGTTCTGGTTTAAATAATAAATTCGATTCTAAGATCAATAGCAATATGTATAGATTCCCCGTTTAGTTGTAGAATTCAGACATTTAATACTATGCATAATCCAAGATTATATATATGTATATATCTGTAAGATAGTAAATAGCATAATTCTACATCATCAGATCTACGTAGGACAATAGTTAATGGAGCAGCAGATAATATCGATATATAACATAACCATCATTCAGACCATATCGATATGTAACATAAGCTTTTCCTTTTCTGATAATTATCTCTTTTTTCTTCTTCTCTCAAGATGATGACCTTTTCCATTTAGAGTGGTTCGCTTTTATACCCTTTTGTCTTCGATAGACATGTCTCTTCATATCAAGTATTTATTAAGGGACGTGTTCTTTCCTTGGATAATCACCATTTAGTTTAGATAATTAATTGCATTAGTGTTAGCTAAACTAAATCGATGTGTTTACCTATTTCGATGGGCTCCGATCTGTAATTCTTGTGATCTAAATGTATGTGACTTGCTTTATTACCTTGGTGGGGACATGATGGTTTATTGAATTAAAATCTCTGCTTTCCTTGGTTATTTTATCTTTTTTGTGTAGGTTGGGGTCATGAACATGACAATTTGGGATATTGTGTTTTCAATAGGGATTATCTATGATCATAATATTTGATGTTAATTAATTACGATTTTCTCTAAGTTCTATTGTAATTGTGTAATTTATTTATAGAATATTCTTTGTAAATAAATTGTATTGTTGGAATTCTTATTTTTGGGCAAAAATCAGGCATATCCCCAAAAGGGGACATTACATTCCTTTATCTCCTCCTAAGTCATTTTCCTTATTTATTCATATAGGCCTCTTTTGTTGGGATAATAGTTTCCCAACTGTCTCCAAGTACTTATCAGAGGGAACACTATCTTTGAAATTAATTGGCAATCTTTAATATAGGTCAAAGATTTTGGGGGCCTCAAGTTTGTACCTTTTTTTGTCCTTGTGTATTTTTATTAATAAATCTTCAACAAAATTTGCCATCTTCCTTGTGTAAGAACCTTGCTGGAAGATATTGTATTGGGTCTTTATAGAACCTTTCATCTTTATCTTCCTTGTAGACTTTCAAGTCTTTGTTACCATAGTTGAGGAATGAAAGTTGATACATGATGTTACCATAAAAGAGGAGGCAAAAAAGACATACAAACAACCACCGACTAAAATAAATTTTTTTTCACATACTTAACATCACATGTAAAGGATGATGAACACCCATGCAAACAAATAAGATCAAGTGACATAACAAATCCAGCACCCCAAAGAATGAGATCATTAAGATCCCACTTGAAGTGGTGGAGAAGGGGAAAAGGGGGGCTTTAAACTAGTCTAGTTATTTAAATTCATATTGGTTCAGAAGTAAAATGTGTTAAAATTTACCGTATGAGTGGTCATAAGGTTTGTTGGTTTTTTATTGGAACTTCTCATTCAAATCCCTTGTAGTTATTAAGATGTAGCTTGAATTTGAAGTGGAGCCTTTGTTCTTAGTGACTATGACAATCATGGAATCATCCTCAACCTCCATCGAGGGAAGTATAGACTCTAGATCCAAAGCTAACTTCAAGCCCTTGACTATAGTTGAAGCCATTGCTTCATTTTTGGACTTGGTAACATATAGGATAAAAGAACCCATAACCATGATCATCACTCCTTATAATATGATTCATTTCTCTCGACAAGCACTACCTTTTTAAGTAACATCAAGGTTGAGTTTCTACCTTGACAATCATGGAGAGATCCAAGTGACACTACCCATAATATTTCTCAGATCTCTAATCCCTCTTAAATTGGGACTCACCTTTTTTTATGTTATTGTAAGGATTTTTCATAGGGGAAAGGATCCAATAGTTGAGCATATTCCCATAGTTGTGATAATATTTTTTGATTTAATGCCCAATATTTGTTATAATATAGCACTAATAGTTGTGACTTTAAAGTAAGTGTTGAACATGGCTACTCGTAATCAAATGAAATGTATTCCTTATATCTAAAAAGAAACAAATAGTGTGATTCCACATCTATGCGCCAATAAAACATGACTTAGTGCTAGTCTAACTTTCTTTTGGGGCCGTTTTGGACACCTAAACAAAAAACATGATGATGTAGCATCATAACCTTAGTTATAAGCAGGGGCTTGCCAAGTAAGCTACTGTAAAAAACCTGGGAGTGATTTGAAATTGCTACATATGATTTTGAGAGGCATGAAGTTAGGGTGCTCAACTAATAGGTCCTCTCCCCTAGTTTCTATTTAGTTCATAGAAGAATTTACTACTATTTTGATGTGGATTGGAACTATCATTTATGATTTCTTTTATCAGATAGATATGATATTATGGTTTCAATTTTGAGTTCTATCATTTCATTTTGAATTTATCATTTTAAGTTTTATCAACTTTCAACTATTGGTCTCATGTGCCAACTTCCAAATTTGATATGACAATTTGTTGGATCTTAATTTTTATTTGGTTTTAAATCATCACTCAATGTTAAATGATGAGAGCAATAGTTAGAAGTATAGAGCTTCATGGAAAACTTAAAAGGGCCTCGCTTCATAAGTAAATTGAGGTTGGCAAGTTAAGTAGACTTGGAAAAGAAGGATGTGCCAAATCCTAGAAAAATCATCAAAAGGGGAGGAGAAAGAGAAAATTAGTTTTCTAAGCCAATTTTCAAAACTAGATCTTAGAGAAAAGTGGTTTGGGTATGTTGATTACCAATGTAGGTGATCTAAGGTTAGAATGAAGATCAACTTTATGCTTTTGAAATGTAAGGAGAATACTATTCATCTTCAAGAATGCTTTATTCAGGGATATGATTGGAGAGTAGAGGTCTATTGTGCTTTGTATTTAGGAGGTTAAAACTTATGGTTTTGATCTCCATTCAAAATACATTGATTGGATCAAATGCTTTTTGGTTTAGTAATCATGAGTATGGTTATGGAAGTTTTGTTCTTGGAATTTCTTATGGAAAGAGTAAGAATGGGCTTGTAGATAAGGGGGATTTTTTGCTCATGAGTCTCTTTATTCTCAAGAGATTCCTAGGGAACGAACTTCCCTAAACTACTTCAGATTGTAAAGGCAAGAGTTCTAAAATTAGACTGAATAGGTCATAGAGGTTTTCTAGACAAATTGACAAGTTTTCCATCAAAGGATGTCAACGTGGAATACAAATGACAACATGACACATTGGAGTCCTAGAGGCACATTGATGTCTCACATGGATTGAAAACTAAGAATGTCACAAAAAAAACAAAGTGTCTACTTCTACCTTGATTACTAAAATCTCTTGGAATGCGAGAAAGTAACATAACATGATAGAACTAAAGTAAAATATATTAAACTAAATAAAATATAGATGACAAGATGAAAGAAAAGAGAAAGAGAGCACTTAAAACTAACCAAGAAATGGAGCCTCCAAAAAAGAAATATCTCAAAAACCTACACACATAAGATCGAGGGAAAATGTTGGGGCTGTTTAGGGGTTTGCCTCAATCAAACCCCTTTTCGTTGTTCCCACCTCCACGAACAACCAATTAGATAGAGAGAAATAATAAGCAAAAATAAAAGGAATGCAAGAGTGATAAAAGCAAACCCCACTCAAGGAGAACCCGTATCACGAAATAAAGATGCAATAGATAGGGGATGTGTGATATACCAAGATTCTCAAAGACACAAGATAAGCGAGATATAACCTGTAATTCTTAAGGAAGCCAAACATAGAGAGAGGGACATAGATAATTGTAAGAGGCGGGAGAGTAGTATGGAGCATTGTGAGAACATGAAAGCACTGCTGTAGCGAGTTGTAGAGAGCTATGCAAGAGAGATAGCTAGAGAGAGAGTCTTCTAAGAGAGAATGAGAAGGAGAGATCCCAAAAGAAAGATCCAGAGCCAATGATAGAATTAAAGAGATGGATTTCAAAGAGAAAATATGGGGGAAAAGAAGGTTTCCGAGCCGTTACCACTGACAAAAGTAGTTGACAAGTGGTAAGGCACTCAAAAATGATTGTTTGAAGGTCAAAATGTCACAGGATGCTAGCACGACATGTGGATGTCCATGCAACGTGCTAGAGTCCATACACATCATGCTACAAAATGATGAGAACGGGAAAAACACAAGGTTTGACGCAAAGCTGACGTGCGAAGGTAGCTGCTGAAAAGGGGTCTTGAGCATCTTGAGAGGGGAAAAAGGTTGATGTAGGGGCTAAAATGAGCCTACACAAGTTCTAAGGGAGTGGACACTAAAGCAAATAAAAATATATATGTGAAATTGCAAGGGGTGCAATTTTACCATATTCCCCCCACTTTAGCAGGCTTATGAATCAACATGAATATGCACGCTAAAGGAAATCTAATAAACATAAGTAACATCATGATACCAAAAGGATAGTGTAGAGGAAGAAGATAGCTCTTCAAACCAAGGAAGCATGTCTCGGGCTGAAGACCTACAAAATATATGCATTAGACAAGAAATATCTACACAAGAAAACAATGTTAGAACATAAAAAGTTATTACATCATGGGGTTAGAACACATACATGGATAACACACACACACAAAGGAACATAACAAATTAACAAGTTTTGAGTCAGCAAAGTGAAAGAGACCTTGATGTAGAAGGTTGTCTCAATACTATGCATTGTCCCCAAATTAAGAAATAACACATAGAGGAATTCTTAAACAAAGAGAAGAATGTAAGGATTGATTCCTTCAAGAGAAGAATGCATACAATAGATAGGGAAGCAATCAATGTCAAAGAGAGAAATAAGTATATACTCAGGATGAAGAAGATGCAGGTCCTCAATTTGGTATATACACGGGATTGAGCTAAGAGAGGAGAGAGAAGAGAGATGGATCTACAAGTACTCAGTCTTATGGAAATTGAACAAAGGCTCTACAGGCGCTCGGTCCTATAGAATTGGCTCCACAGGTGCTTGGTCCCACAAAAGATGAATAAAGGCTCTACAGGTGCTCGGTCATGCAAAGGGAAAGTGCTTGATGGGTTCTCAATCCTAAAAAGGGGGTCATCGCAGGTTCTTGGTCCTATAGAGCATGATGTGAAAGGACAAGACTCCCAGGTGCTTGGTCCTGAAAGGCAAGCTTGATGCAAAGGAGCTCTACAGGTTCTCGATCTTGCAAAGCAAGACTAATCAAATAAGCCTATGGTTGCTGCAAGTTGTGTTATAGGATGATCACACAAAAGATAGGTCTAGTCACGCTGCCCCCAATATGAACGTGAAGATATAAGATAGGTCTGATTGGGTTGCCCCCAAGCTAAACACGATTCAAATATTAGATATTGTAAGATGCCATAGAATCCATTTGAGAGAAAAATCTTTCAAAGGGGGTTCCTTTGGCAGGGAACCCTTCAATACACAAAGGGGCCCATTCAAAGGAACACTCCAATTGAAAGACAAAGAGAAGAGAGGGGGTCCTTAAGAAGGACACACATCTCCAGAACAAGTTATCACTACCCCCAACATATAGGGGAAGAGAATCATGCAAGATGCTATTGTGTCGCTACCACATAAAGAGTATGGTTATACACAATAGTGTACAACCATGAATGACAATGAGTAGGGAAAGCTACAACTGCCACATAATAGGCAACAACACAATAGAAGGGAGGTGTAAGAACCCCATGAGAAGAAACTTAGAATGGATAGGATAGAGGTAGACCTCAATATCACTTTTGGTTTGAAGAAGAGGTAGGTGCATCGACAAATAGATAAGTGATAACACCAAAATCAAGAAGTTATTTTATTTTTTCCTTCAAGGCCTTACATTCACTAGTGGAATGGCCAGACACTCGATGGTATGCACAAAAAGAATGTTTTTCTTTATCATACTTGTGAAATTTCTTATGTGTAAGAGGATGAAGAGTAATCAAGTGGGCTTTGAGAAGCCTCAACAAGATACACTCTTTCTCAGATAGAGGATAAGGAGCAAGAAGCAATCCTTTCTCTTGTGAAGAAGAATTTGACTGCTCACAAGAAGACACAAAGACAACAAATAATGGAAGGTGAATCAATTCAAGGGAACAAGGTTGAGTGGAAATCATGTCAACATTTGATTTCCATTTAGATTGTTCATTCAAGAAACACAACCCCAAATTATATTTATGAGGTATGCATTCTATAGGGACTTGAATGCCTTGTTCATTACGCCCACAAACTTTACGCCCATAGCCATATGTAGAGGCAAGTTTAAAGCCAGGGCCATAACGTGTTTGCAAATCTTGAGAAGGAGGAGGATCTTCGTAGAGAGCATTATTCCAACAAGGGGGATTATGCTCCTCTATAGGATCGTCATCAAAGTTTTGGATAGGATTGCCAACATTAGCCTCTTTGACAAAAGCATGATCATCTTCCTTAGAAGGGGGATGATCGACATTAAGAACATTACAATTTGTACTCACATTATCCCACGATGCAGAAGAATAATCATCTTTGATAGCGGGTTTGGATGATGTTATTGGAAGGTATAAGTAGATCGGGTCAACTTTATATTCTCCAACAAAGGAATCTGTAAAGTCTAAGGAATCCCGATAATCACTGAGACATGCATTATTTTGAGAAGAGGAAGGTGTAGACTCAAAATTTATTGCTTTAGAAGGGCCTTCTTCAGGGACATTCATCTCAAGAGTATCCTTTGTAACAGTTACTATTGGAGTAGACATCAACACATTGGTAGACACTGAAGGGATAAGATTTTTAAGAGTAGGTGCAATTAAAGCCTGACCAATAACTCCCATCTCATGTAAGCATATAGTATCATGGTCAGCCCTAATTTTAACTACTTGATTGTTATGAATGAACTTAATATATTTATGTAAGGTAGACAAGACTGCACCCATAGCATGAATCCACAGTCTATCAAGAAGAAGATTATATGGTAATTTTTTTGACATAACATATATTAGGGTGGGTATAGTAACAGGTTCCAAACTTAAAGGCAAGACTATCATGCCTAAAGGTTGCCGACCAACATTATCGAACCCACAAAGAACAAGAGAAAAAGAAGCTAGAGAGGAAGAATCAATATTAATCTTAGGCAATAGATCAAAGCTACATACATTGAGCGCCGAACCGGTGTCAATGAGAGTACGTCTAATGCCAATTTTATCAATGCTAACTATGATCATTAAAGGGTTTGCTTGCTTCTATACTTTTAGAGGTGGGAGTTCTTGTGGATAGAATGTAATATTCGGTGAATCCACACAAATATGAGCTATCAACGCATTAACATCTGTCGGCCTAGCGAAAGAAGGCAAGAGGATCTTTTGCAAGGCTTCTTGAAGCATACGTTGATAAAACAAAGTAGACTAAAGCAAGTCCCACAGTGAGATCTTGGCCAAAGTAACACGAAGATGCTCGATAAGATCATAATCACCAAGTGCTTTAGTTGTAGGTTTAGGTGCCAAAGGAAGACTTAGTTGAGAAGGTGGTAAAGAAGTAAGTTGATCAACATTTTGTTTATTCCTTTTAGTCTTATAAGTATGGGCTACTACTCTATAAGAGGGAGCCTTACAAAGATCAAGAGAACTAGTATTAAATGGAACACCATTAATAGAACAAATCCTTTTAGAACAAGGACTAGCTGGGGTCAGATAAATGACTAGTCTCTTAGGCCTTTTAGGGGCGACAAAGACAAATGATATTTACGGATTCCTTACATCTTATAGAGGATCATTTGAAGGAATATGATCAACATCCATCCTTGGAGGATCCAATGTGAGAGGAACTTCATCATTCACTAATGCATCATCTCTAGAAGAGAGTGCATTGGAATGAAGAGAAGGTGGAGTAATATTAAGAAAAGTATCAATGATTTCATCTTCTTGCAACAACATATCCTCTGAAGCAAGAGGAATTTCATGAGAAGGATCAAAGATATCGAGTGACATGGGTAAAGCTAAATCACCATCACATGCATGAAACAAAACATCATTAACACTTTGAATAAAATTAGAAACTGAACTAATAAAAGAAGACATTAACTTCATTTTGAAAATAATAAGTTAAATATAATAAATAGTGCCTAAACAAGTCGGCCGAAGGCTGACACATAGCTTTGATAGTTTTTTTTGGGGAAGATGTTTTCACGTTGGGTTCAAAAAAATGTAGAGAAGGGGGATTCACTGCTCATGAGTCTCTTTATTCTCAAGAGAGTTCCAGGGAACAAACCATCCTAAACTACCTCAAATTGAAAAGGTGAGAGTTCTAGAATCATAATAAATAGGTCACAAAGGTTTTCTAGATAAACTGACGAGTTTTCGGTCAGAGGACATCAACATAAATATAGATGATAGCGTGGTGCACTAGAATACTAGAGGTGTGTTGGCATCTTGTACTGACTAAAAACTAAGAATTTCATAAAAAACAACAAAGTGTCTATTTCTGCCTTGATTGCTAAAAACTCTTGGAATGCGAGAAAGTAACAAAATATGATAGAATTAAAGTAAAGTATATTAAACTAAATAAAATGTCGATGACAAGATGAAAGAAAAGAGAAAGAGAGTGCTTACAACTAACCAAGAAATGGAGCCTCCAACAAAGAGATATCTCAAACACCTACACACATAAGATTGAGGGAAAATGTTGGGGCTATTTAAGGGTTTGCCTCAGTGAAACCACCGTTTTGGTGTTCTCACCTCCACAAACAACCAAATAGATAGAGAGAAATAATAAGCATAAATGAAATGAATGCAAGAGTGATAAAAGCGAACCCTGCTCAAGGAGGAGAACCTGTATCACAAAATAGAGATGTAATAGATAGGGGATGTGTGAAATCCCAAGATGCTTAAAGATACAAGATATGAGAGATATAACCTGCAAGGCTTAAGGAAGCCAGAGATAGTGGCAATGATAGCTGCAAGAGCCAAGAGAGTAGTATGGAGCATTGTGAGATTATGAAAGTGCGACTATAGCAAGTTGTAGAGAGCTATGCAAGCGAGATAGCTAGAGCGAGAGACTTTTGAGAGAGAATTAGGAGAGATCCCAATAGAAAGAGCCAGAGCCAACAATAGAATGAAAGAGATGGATTTAAAAGAGAAAAGAGGGGGGAAAGAAGGTTCCCGAGATGTTACAAGGCGTCCCAGGTTGTTACCACTACAAAAGTAGTTGACAAGTGGCAAGGCACTCGAAAATGATTATTTGAACATCAAAATTTCACAAGATGCTAGCGTGGCCCGTGGACGTCCACATGGCGTGCTAGTGTCTAGACATATCATGCTACAAAACAATGAGAATGAGAAAAGCACAAGGTTTAACACAAACCTGATGTGGGAAGGTAGCTGCTGAAAAGGGGGTCCTAAGCATCTTGAAAAGAGAAAAAGGATGATGCAGGGGCTAAAATGAGCCTATACAAGTTCTAAGGGAATGGACACTAAAGTAGATACACAAATGTATGTGAAATTGCAAGGGGTGTAATTTATGACATTGCAGGGCTAAACATTGTGGAATCGAAACAAAGGATATTAACAATCCAATTCAAAAATTAGGAAATTAAAGACCCATCCTATATGCTAGTACATTTTAGACACTATCATTTTTATATACATTAAAAATCAAAGGCATTTGGTCATCTATAGCTATCCCTATTTCACCAAAACACAGAATGAGAATGGTTATGAGTTTATGACAATTATTATAAAATTCCAACCAATTACTAGAAAATATAAATATGAAGATAAATTAAGGGTTCAATTTTTAAATTTGTGTCCCCATGTAAACAAGGTTTATTATCATGGTTATCGAGAGATGTAAGTGTATATGTACTAATACAAATATCGGGACAACAATCAAATTAGAGTATACAAGTAAACATAGAAGGAGAATGCTAACTCATATATATATATGTGTGTGTGTGTGTGTGTGTGTGTGTGTGTGTGTTATGAAAACTATCTCAAGATTGCTCCTAATGTTAAGTTTACAAATATCACAATTTTTAGGCTATAAAATAGAAGTCTCAATTTCTAGGCTATAGAGTTTGTTTTTGTCCAAAATAAATATTCTTGGTTCTTCAACATCACTTCCAAGATGCTTGGTACAAATATCTCTTCAAGCTCTAGAATTAAAAAAAAAAGTGGGCACCAAGGGCCTCTCAGATCAAAAGTTATAGCCTTTGAAAGTTGTTACTCCCACATTGAAAATATAAAAAAATGTGACACAAAAAGAGTTATAAAAGGGAGTTACATTTGTTGACCAACCTATGATGCATCATAAAAAATATTTGAATGGATATAGTGAAGCAAAAATGGATGCGCAAGTTGGTGAGTGGATTATGACAAGCTTATAGTAGGTGGAAGGAATATGCTATTTTTAGCCTATGGACTCATCTTAGGATTTGGGTTTTAGATTTCTAATTAGGGATTTGGGTGCAATATTTTTTGGTGGTTGTAGCTCATGATCTTATTACCATTTTATGATTTCATGTATTACATCTCCTAATTATTGGGTACTTAAGATGAAGGTTTTGATAGTGGGATTTGTAGGTATTGTTATGCTGCAAGAATTCCTCTAGATTTGCTGTTGGTGATAGTCTTGTAAAAGCTTAGACTTTTCAAGTGTATTGTAACCTTTAATTTCTAAATAATACATTGAGTTTCTTTGGAATGTGTGTTTTTTCTCTTGAATGATCTTTCTCCACATAAATCATTGTGTTATGGTATATTTCTTTTGTGTTTATTTCCTTGTAACTATGTGATTAGTTTGGTTTTTGCACTTATCTCCTATCATAGATTAGTGTAGGAAGCATATTATGCTCATCTTGTTCCTTTCATTTAGTATTGAAGTTTGATCACTATAGATTCTAGGTGTTAGGAGCAAGGGTACTAATCTTGGATTGAGTGAGAGCTTGTGTAGAAAAAGATCTTGAACTATAGAGGAAATGGAAAGCACATATATGATAGAAATGGAGAAGTTCTTGGGAACAAACTTTGAGATTCAAAAGCTTAAGATAAAGGATATGCTTGTGGAGAGAGTTTTTGGGCTACAATATCTAGATATAAACCTACCACAATGAAACAAGAAGACTAGGAAATTTTTGATTGAAAAGCTAAGGGTCTCATTAGACTCTGTTTAGGTAATTCAATATTACTAAATGTGCATAAATAAACTACCAAAACAAACCTTTGGAAGAAACTAGGTGAGATTTATAAAATTAAATCCTTGGTAAAAAAGCTTCTTGAGGAGAAATTTCTATATTTTGAGGATGAAGGATGGTGATTCTATGACTGAACATCTAAATGCTTTCAATATGATTGTGACCTACTTGCACTCAGTTGGAATCAAAATGGAGGAGGATTGATGTATGATTTTTCTATGTTCTTTGTCAAATTCATGGGACCATCTTGTTGTGGCTATTGGGAATATTGTCGCTAAGTTAGGAATGCATAATGTGGTGGATCTAAGGAAGCTAAGTTAGCAAAACAACTTCCTACACTAATCTTGAGAGGAGAATAATGCAAAATTTTTATAGATCTTTAACAGTTACAAAAACTTAGACATAAATAAACACAAATATCATGCATACCGCAACACAATGATTTACGTGGGGAAAAATATTTCGAGAGAAAACCCCCACACTCCAAAATTCGCCCAATATATTATTCAACAATAAGAAAGATTACAATATACTTGTAGAGAAAGCTTCTCACAAGAGTGTCACCACTTACAGATCCAAAGGCAACACAACCGTTATTAGACTTTCACAATACATTGAAATACACAACCGTAATATAATGCCCTCATAAAATAGGGTTGTCTTCTAGGGCAAGTCAAGTTAATAAAATATCAGCCGTCGAATATAAGACATAATGATGAACGGTCCAGATTTACAATAATAAAATATAAAT
Organism: Sequoiadendron giganteum; assembly: GCA_007115665.2. Lineage (NCBI taxonomy): Eukaryota > Viridiplantae > Streptophyta > Pinopsida > Cupressales > Cupressaceae > Sequoiadendron > Sequoiadendron giganteum. Next base: position 131,988,507 of record CM021106.1, read on the forward strand.
AAAATTTTCCTTTCAGGGGTGTTGCCCCCGCGCCACCACTAGGGCATATTGCCTCTGGACCCTAGTTGGGGGGGTGATCCCCCCAGAACCCTCGTGGGGGGATCCCCCCATGCCCCCGCATCATCGTTGGTTGAACAATACCTTATGTAATTGCAAGGTTGAGACACATTTTCTCAACAGTGGAATCATGAATTTATGAAGAGATACAAATAAACACTTTCAAATATTTTGAGGACCTATCTATTTATTTAAGATAGAGAAAGGAAAGAACGACAAGCATTGAAACAAGTCTAGATCCAAATCTCCTAATAAAACTAAGACAAAATGTTGGGATTGCAACAAACTTGACCATTTTAGATGAGACTACAAGGAGGATAAAAAGAAGAAGAAGAGTTGTTCTAATGATGAGTCCAAAAAATCCTCCCAAGATGACGGTGATGTCTTTGACGACCTCAACTACATATGCATTGAATGATGTGTGTCTGGTAGAATCCAATGCCTCTTTCCATAGGACCTCACAATGGGGTTGGTTCTTGAAATATGAAGACGATGATGATAGGAAGGTGCCACTTAGAGATGAGTTTCATATGAATATTGTTGGCTATGGAAGATTCTTGATTTGATTCCATGATAGAGAAGTAAAAGTGATCAATAATGCACTACATACCCTTGGTTTGACATGAGTTCTACTTTCGATAAGTAAACTTATTGATTTGGGTGTGTATGTTGTTTTCTCTAGTGGAGGACAAGATGGTGAGAGGAGCTATGGTGCTTGCTAAGGGCATTCACATAGGCACTTTATTTCAACTAGATGCTTGTATTGTTCAATGCAATAGCTATATTGTTCTTGTAGTGAAGAGATATGTGAATCTAAACCTTCACCATTCGAATTGACAACAAAAAGGAGTGTTGAATCCACTTCTAGTAGTTGTGATTTTTATGAACCTAAATGTACTCATTCTTTAGAGACTAAGCTGCCAAGAAAGAAATGTTATGGCACCAAAGGATGGGCTACATAGGTGAAAAGTCTCTAAGTTGCCTAAAAAATAAAAACCTTGTTGAAGGTTTAAATGATCATAATATTGAATTTGATTTTTGTGAGCATTGTTCATATGCAAAACATAACCACATTAGGTTTTACTCTAGTTCTCATAAATACTCTAGGATGTTGAATCTAATCTATTTTAATGTATTTGGTCATGCTAATGTTCCTTTGATTCATAAATTATATATTTTCACTAATGACTAATAGAAGGACATGTGTATATTTCCTTAGAAGAAAATCTAATGTCTTTAGTCATTTTAAAGAGTTAAAGGCTCTTATAGAGAATTATATTGGTAAGAAGATCAATATTTTAGGAATGGACAATGGTTGTGAGTTTTGTGTAGTAAATTTTGATTTTTTTTGTAAGGATCAATGATAGAGAGACATAAGACAATTTTGTAAACCCCTCAACAAAATGGAGTTGAAGAAAGATTAAATTTGATTTTGATAGGGGAATAGGAGTGTGCTCAGTGGATCCATCTTGGAACGAAATATTTGGGCAACAATTGTTGCCACAATTTGTTACGTAGTTAATAGTTCTCCTACATTAATTCTTGTTATGAAGACATCTATGTACAAACATGATCAAGAAAAAATATTTCATTGAAACATCTTTGAGTCTTTGGTTGTGAAGTATATGCACATGTGGCTAGGGAGAAGTAGTATAAGTTGGAGAATGAGATTGTAAAATGCATCTTCATTAGCTATGGCATTGGTGTGAAAGGGTACAAGATTTAGAATCTTGTGGTTGAATTTTTTTTGTATCTAAAAAGTGTTATCTCTAAAATTGTTAAACCTTCCATAGTATTGTAGCTAAAGAAGGGTGGAAAGGAAGATGCAATTCAACAAACCTTGAATAATAAGAAGGTTAGACAAGAAACCCAAAAGGACCTAAAGAGGATGAGAGCATAGATAGTTTAGAGAGTTTTGAAGAGAAGGTAGAACCTCGACCTTAGCTCATGAGGAGGTTCACTTGCCACAAACAACAACCTAGCAGGTTTAATCCTCCTAATTGGGGGTGTTTTTCTTTTCATTGATTAATAACATAGATGAGTCCAAGACTATGATGAAGGCTATGGGTATGGATGATGCAAAGTCTTGAAAAGTGGTCATCAATGAGTAGATGACTACATTGAAAAAATGACACATGGGATGTAGTACCTTTTCTTGATGGATGGACACCTATTTGATGCTAATGGGTGTTTGAAAGAAAGATCTATTTAGATGATAGTATTAAAAATTAGAAGGCAATATTAGTTGCGATGGATATTTTTATAGAGAAGAAGGATATACTGCTCATGGGTCTCTTGCTTTCCAAGAGAATCCCAAGGAAAAAAATACCCTAAACTATGTCAAACTTAGCTTAATCGAACTAGAGGATGAATAAAGAAATTGCAAAGAACAAAATATCAGGAATGACTTTCAGACAAACTACCTCATAATATGGAAGAGTAGAATTAGGAGATCTCAGTCACAAAAAGCGTAGCTCTCAGGAAAAGGATGACATCACATGATTAGTATGCCAATGTGGCATGCTATAGTCCTAGAGGGGTGCTGATGTCCTATACAGACAAAGAGCTAAAACCCTTGAATAGAAATGCAATAATCCAACATTCCCAAATCCGAGGTTTGTCTAACTAAACAGATTAACAAAGAACAATAAATGCTAGAAAACACTATGGAGAGTAAAATATTGGCTTACGAAAGGTCCTATGTTCAAGATCTTCCTCCAAGCTTCACTTGGTCAACTTGCACACAAGACGAACGAGGAAAAATGTTGGGATTGTTTTAGGGCTTGCCACATTCAAACCCTTGTTTTGGTGTTCCCACCTCCACATACAACCAAATAGATAGAAAAAGTGGACAAAGTAAACAAGTAGGAAGTGATAAAAAAAATCTTTGCTCAAGGAGGAGAACCCATATCCCAAGATAGCAAATGAACAAAATATCTATTCACAAATAAAAAGGAATCAAGAGAGTGTTACCAATTGTCCGTGACCCTCTCTTGACTGCATGGACACACCATTGAATGCTTGCAAGAGAGCTTTGGTTGTTGGAGGGACCTCAGTCTAGCAGGGCTTCACCATAGAAGTAAGATCGAGAAGACCAGAAGCAGAGAATGGAGTGAGATTGAAGATTGAAGAGTTCAAATGATAGAGAACCCCCAAAATGAGATAAAAGAGAGATTTTTGTTGTTGCATGAGGATCCATGACACTCAGAATTATGACTGAAGGGACATGTCTCATGAGTCAAGATTTTGAGATTCCCATTTCAAACTTCGAGAAATTGCATGGACCCTAGTGTGCCGCACAAGCGTCTGACTCAATGTTTTCCAAGAAATGAGGTTGCATAATGTTGTCACTTCGTCATTGGTCCTCGTGGCATCGAAATCATGAAATTATGACCCATAAGGTTCTTGTCATAAATGTGATTAAGTGTAATAAATTTGGGGCCAAATGCACAAATGTGAAATTTCTCCTAGGGTGCAATTTTACGAAATTACATTTTCCCCCCACTTTAGTGGGCTAGATTTTGGAAAAATCAGCCACACTAAATTAGAAAAGAAAGAAAACAAAAAATATTGAAAATTTCATGGATTTATGTGCCCAAAAATGATACTATAAAGGCTGCAAAGGTCGAGCAAGCAAGTATCGACGATACCCCCAATGATCAAACTCAGGGAAAAATAAAAACTTTGTCATGAGAGCTTGTGCAAGATTTCATTATGTAAAACTTCAAATTTTAGGTTAGCTTAAAAATAGGAGGAAACTACCAAGGTGAGAAGAATGTTTAAGAAAAATTCAGTGGTTCGGAAGAAAAAAATGATAAAGAGGTGACTATATGCCCTCTCCTAGTTTTTTTCCCAGCCACATGGGGAAAATCAGGAAAAAATGTGGGACCACAATCACCAAGAAGACATTTCCTTAGGGGGTCTATATATACTCGGGCGTGCCCCTAGAAGGGTCATTTTCACTATTCATTGTGGGAGTTTTGTTGACTTTTGTGAGAGAAAGGTCAGAAAAATGCCACGTAGATGAGACTATGAGGAGCCAAGGCTAGACTAGATTCAAAGCGCTATTTCTAAGGGTGGGAAGGTTGATCAGGTAAGTCCAAAAAAAAATATTTTTTGAGAATTTTATGAGATTTTAAGCCATTTTAGGAAAAAAAAATAGCGCAAGCATCCCAACAACGCGAATTTGTCCTACTGACATGTTGGCATCTCACTTGCATGTTGGAGATATTTTCGTGTGCTGGAGTCCACCAAGTGTGCTAGAATCCAACCAGTCATCAATGGAGGACCTTAGACAAGATCATTTCGTGTAGACATCTGTGTTGCGTGCTTTCACCTTAGAGGCTAGACTTAGAAATTTTTTGATCTAGAAGATATAATTTTTTATGCCAAGTGTGTTGATACAAATCTTTTTCATTTTTGCAGGACTAACCTAAAATGAGAGAGCATCTTGACGGTTTGATGCTTTGACTGGTTCAGGATCAGGTGTGATGCCTGATCTAGGTAGAGAAAGAGCAACTGTGAAACATCAGACTGTGGTATGTTTGCACCATGTCAGAGATGTTCTATGACCACATGCTCATGGCGTTGATGGAGCGGTGGGACACCACCACATCTACATTCCAGTTATCGATGAGCAAGATGACCATTACTCTGGAGGATGTCTACCGTATCATAGGTCTTCCCATTTGTGGGTGATGGGTGACCATCAATGACACATGCTCTACTCACGAGCATGTAGAGTGGGTCTAGTATTGTGCAGGTTGAGACAATAATGATGATGTGACTGACCATATATACATCCAATGGCTCGAGCAGGGTGACACAACAATCCCTCTGCTATGATGTGTGATGGTCGTCATAGTGGCCATGCGCGTCACAATGGATTCATGGGTCTCTCACTTGCACAAGGGCCTCACTCATACCATCAGAGTGATGGAGGCCCATAGGACGGTCTTCACGTGGTGTTGCAACATGTTAGCACACCTATACCATGAGCTGGAAGGTTTTTGCATTATGAGTTTGCAAGCCTCACAATGTGCACAATACTACAAGTGTGGGAATTCACTTACATCACATGCATGCAGCCGGTGGGATATCCCCAAGTGAGGGATTATTCAGTGCCTATGGCCCATTGGTACGAGCTCATGAGATAGTGGAGGCATGTAGACCTGCAGTTTTGGTGGCTTTAGTTTGATGTTTTATGAGTCGACCAAATTAGATGGTAACCATATAGATGGTTTAGATGGGTAGAAGATCGCAAATACCTACAAAATCTAGAACACGACTATTTTCTCCTAGGTCGCACGGATTATATCATCATGCCCTCGTAATGGCAAATGGTTATACAATAATACAAGATTGTATAGACCATCCCTAGCATAGTCCCATCCTATACACAGGTCATGAGGAGCGCCACATGACTGGGTGACCATTGACAACCTTCCATCATCAAAATAATCCCTTTAGACAAGGAGGAGGAGGATTAGGACTGACCTTCAACACATCTCGTCGACGACATAGGTGTGATCCGTGGCTTCCGGATGTGGTGGATACTACATTGTCCTACTCCAGTTTTCCCAGCGGATAACCCTAGGGGGATCCGATCATGCAAGGCGATGTATCAACAAGGCAATGAGGAAGAGACAAAGGTAGAGGTAGGCAACATGAGAAATAGGGTGAGGAGGTTGACACAACAAAGGCAAGGTCGAGGCAGTGGTAGAGGATGTCCTCTCCTCCACTCGTCGTCCCAGTCGTAGCAACATCACTAGCTGCATCCGTCGACTTGATGATGGTCCTACCAGCACCAACAACAACATCCAACAATGGATGCACCAAACCCAACATCGCCACTCCCCTTGGCCCACACTAGCAAGCCGGGGACCCAGGTACACAATTTGTTTATGTTATTTCATTTCAAATTTTTAGCTTATCTCATGTATATGCTCATATTTCAATTTTGACGGATATGTATCATGTGATACTGATGAGTCCATTCTCTATGGTTGCAGTGGGCATAAAGGGATAGACTGTTCTCATTGCAATGCTTATCAAAGGTGGCCACAATCGTGCCAATCTAAGGCACCATTCTCGAGGAATACCAACTAGTGTGAGCGAGGCAACATACCCACCTTTTCAAGTCAGTCATGTGTTTGAGGAAGACATACAAGGAGGGATAGGAACAAATTGTGCAAATGATTATTGATGCTATTGTCACCATGGGACAGAGGAACTAACTATCAACGAAGCTACAAACTACACTTTCTGAGAAAGATGATGCGGTGATGAGAGATGACAATGTTGAGTAGGCATGTGATGCTCTGTAGAGCCAACTTAATGACCTCAGAGGGAAAGCAACAACTGTGATGCCAACAAGTGACCCACAACTGCAGGAGGCCCTAAGGAGAGTGGAGTTGCAGATAGCCTCCCTACAAGGAGAGATCAAAGGACTGCAGGCAGTAGTATCCAGATTGCAGTTGCATAGATCCCACTCATCTCCACCATCTAGCCTCAACGACATCCATCACCATGACCAAAGGGCTTAGGGAGCCATGTGCCTGGGAGCTAGATGCTTTATTTTTGTGTATATCATTTTTGTACCGATGACACATATTGTATAGGATTTTGATGTATAGACATTTGATACACATATACAATCACCACTTGTTTTTTGATGACAATGGCACGATACATGTACATGACATACATTTGATTTATATATACATGAGATACTCATTTCAACATTATGGCATTTCTTATTTTATGTGGATGTTTCCTTTACTTTCATGCATGATTATGTGATGGATGTTACACTTATGGATGTGTGTTTAGATTAGATTCTATCATGATCTAATAAACACACATGGATGTATGTTAGTTAAATGCAATGATGATCTAATTTCCTAACCAAAAGATGTAATGTAATGCACAGTAAAACACATGTATGTATGCCTCTCTCTCACACACATGGTTACATCATAACACTAATTTAGTAATGTGTTCATGAAGGGATGTCAACGTGAGACACACTACCATATATAAGGGATGACCGTTACCCATGTGACACATAGACACTGCACATAGTATCAATGAAGGTGCATTGCATTAACAGGTTCTTTTAGAGGCGTCCCATCCATAGATGACAATCCATAGGCACTAGATTCATACACGAAGATGATGATGTAAGGGCCTAACCAATTAGGACTAAACTTCCCCCTTTGATTAGGTGATGCATTTACATTTCGTTGATTCTCATAAAGGACTAGGTCACTTACCTTGAAAGTTCTAGGAAGAACACCTTGATTATACTACCTAGACAATGATCGTTGATAAGATTTAAGGCGATTGAGGGCCTGCAATCGACACTCATCGAGCAAATTGAGCTGATGCAAATGATTGGATTGGTAAGTTCCATCATCAATTAACCCTTTAAGGGAAACTCGTAAAGACAAAATCTCCAACTCTAAGGGCATGATAGATTCAATACCATACACAAGGTTATAAGGCATTGTTCCCGTCACCGTACGAACACTCATGTGATAGGCCCACAAAGCATATGTTAATTGGATGTGCCAATCTTTACCATGTTTATTTACCATTTTTTGAAGGATAAGCTCAAGATTTTTATTAGATGCTTTAGCTTGGCCATTGGATTGATGATAGAATGGTGTAGAGAATCTATACCGAATATGAAATTTCTCTAGGAATTGCTTCACTTCCTTGTTCTTGAATGGCGTACCATTGCCAAAAAAAATGTATAAGGAAACCCAAAGTGAGCAATGATATTGTTCAAAAGAAAGCTACAAATAGCTTCAACATTCATGGATCGAAGTGGGATGGCTTCAACCCACTTCATGAAGTAATCGATAGTCGTAATGATAAAGACACATCCTTTAGAAGAAGGAGGTGATATCTTTCCAATGATATCCAACCCCCATTTTGTGAATGACCAAGGGGAGGTCTAATTTTGAAGCTCTTGAGTAGGAATCTAAATGTAATCAAATCTTTATCAAATAGGATCATAAGAAATCTAAGAATAAACTAAGGTCTGAAATTCTGTGTGAGAAATTCTAAGTCAAAAACAATTTCTAGATTTCTTCTCTTTATGACGAATGTACTGATTGTAGAACATTAATAAATTTTGATGTTTGCATATCAAGGATGGAACCATCTTTTGTATGTTAGGAGACCCACCTCTAAGGGATGCATCTCTTGAGAGGACGTGTCTCCACACATGGAGACACATCCGCTCAAGGGACGTGTCCCTTTGGGCACGTGGGCTTCACTTACAACTGATAATCATTTGGTTTAACAAACTTAACACGTATACCCTCTCATACATTGCGGATATATATTATATGAGTTCCGATTTTATTCAATGCGAATTTTGAACATCATTTATTTAATTTCGATTTTATACATGCTTTATAAAATTCGAATTTACTTATTTCTAGAAATATTAAATATGAAGAGCAATTGATCTTATATAAACGATGATGATTCTTATAGCAATCATTGTTTATATCTGACCTAAGATACCATTCATCAACACTCCCTCTTAGCTAGGGAAGATATTTCAAATCAAATAAGTGGAGATATCACCTTCACACATGATATCGAAGATATGATATGTTTTATTAATGTTGTCAAGTCACATGACATTCTTCATAACACATCTTCATTATGGTATGTGCACTGACATCAAGTCACATGATGTCTACCATAATTCATGGCATATCCACGGATATAAATATCCACCATGATTATCTCTTAAGGATCACAATGATCTTCAGATGATATCAAGTCCCATGATATCCATCAAAGTGTCCAAGAGATACTATCATGACATGTCCACAGATATCAAGTCACATGATATCTATCATGATAGTTTATCATTGTAGAGTCATCACTTTACAATGTCAAATACAAGTGTTCATTATTAGAAAGATTATCACCTTTCAATAATGTACACAAGGGGAGTAGGCCCATAAGGTCATGGAGTCACACACATGACAAAAGAGTTTACACATTTAACATCTTAATATATTAGTACAATTTATAAACAATTTGTATTTCAAACATAAATAAAAAATTACATTTCAACCATACCAAGTTTCTTCCTGAAGTGCTCTACCTTGATTCGGGAGAGAGGCTTGGTGAGAATGTCTGCAGTTTGATCATTTGTACTAATATACTCCAACTGAATCACTTTCCACCATATCTCTTACATAATGATAGGGGATCTCAATGTGCTTAGATCGATCATGAAAGACATGATTTACAAAGAGTTGGATGCAACTCTGATTATCACAATGAATAATTGTAGGATTCAAGGGCTCACCAAAGAGTCCCACAAGCAATTTATGAAGCCAAACTGCTTCTCTTGCTCGCATTGAGGCTGCAATGTAGTCAACTTCTGTTGAGATTTGTGCAACTGAAGATTGTTTTTTGTAAATTTAGGAGATCATAGCTGATCCTAAACTGAAGCAACATCCTGATGTGCTTTTCCGATCGGTTACACTTCTAGCCCAATCTAAATCAGAGTACCCATGTAGATCTAGTTGATCATTCTTGTAAAGAAGACCATATCCAATAGTGCCTTGAAGATATCTCAAAATATGTTTCACAGCCATTAAGTGAATTTCCTTTGGCTCACATATGAACTGGTTGAGAACATTCACTGCATAGCAAATATTAGGTCTGGTGTTAACCAGATACATCAAGGATCCAATCATCTGTCTATAAAGGGTTGGATTTGCACACTTGGATTCTGGTGCTGCTTCTTTCAATTTGTGAAGGTTGGTTTCCATAGGTGTAGACATCGGTCTACAGTCCAACATTCCAAATCTCTTCATAATATCAATAGTATACTTCCCTTGGTTTAGTATAATACCCTTTGATTTCTGCCATACTTCTAAACCCAAGAAGTAGTGTAGAATGCCCAAGTCTTTCATGTCAAATTCAGAAATTAGATCTTGCTTCCCTTGAGAAATGAGGTGATCTTCTCTTGTTATTAGTAGGTCATCAACATATAAAATAATTATTAGCATATCACCTTTGATTACCTTGAAGTAGAGATTGGAGTCAACATCATTCTTTGAAAATCCTAATCCCAAGAGATAGCTGTCAATTCTTTCATACCAGAACCTGGGAGCTTGTTTAAGTCCATAGAGGGCTTTCTTCAGTCTACATACATGTGAGTCAGGTTTATGTATCACAAAGCCTTTAGGTTGTTCCAGATAGACTTCCTCTTCAATGGTTCCATTCAGGAAGGCATTTTTCACATCCATTTGATGGATCTTCCAGCCTTTAGCTGCTGCAATGGCTAACACTGCTCTCACTGATGTGTAACGGGCAACAGGTGCAAATGTTTCTTCATAATCAATGCCTTCCTTTTGAGAAAAAAACCTCTAGCCACAAAACATGCTTTATGTTTTTCTATACTGCCATCAGTAGCATGCTTGATTTTGAAGAGCCATTTGGAAGAGACAACAAATTTCTCTTTCGGTCTAGGTACCATATCCCATACATCATTATTTAGAATAGACTAATATTCTTCTGTCATTGCATCCTTCCATGCTTGGTGTCAAAAAGCTTATGTAACACTGATAGGTTCTGAGTTTATGATGTTGCTCATTAGAGCTACATAGCTAGAGAAACGTTTAGGTCTTTTGCTCTCCCTGAACGTTCCTTTGGGTGCTACATGATCCTCGGCTTCTTTGATCATCTTTCTTGCCCAAAGTGGTCTCTTCTTGCTGTTGTCATTTGTATTCTCATCTAAAGTAGAAGGAAGTTCATGTGGCATTTCCTCAGGGTGCTCCTTCTGAATCTCAGGAGCAGGTTCCAATTCAGGTACTCTAGGGGAATAGGTTTCTGTCTCACTAGAACTTCTTGCCCTCTTGAATGCAATGCCTTCTTCAAAGATGACATCTCTGCTCAATTCAATTTGTTTATGCCTGGGTATGAATATCATGTAGGCTTTGGAGGTTTCACTATAACCCACAAATATTCCCTTCTTTCCAGAAGGTTCTAGTTTGAATCTCTTCTCTTTGGGCACATGAATATAGATAGAACAACCAAAAATCCTAAAATGACTAATGTTAGGTTTTATGCCGGTAAAGGCTTCTTCAGGAGTTTTTTTATCAAGATGAGAATGAGGACATCTGTTCTGAATATAGACAACAGTCTTGGAGGCTTCTGCTCAGAAAGAGGTTTCAATGTTTTGGTCCAACAACATTGCCTTAGTAGCTTCCATAATGGTTCTATTTTTTCTTTCAGCAATCCCATTTTGTTGAGGGTTGTAGGCAACTGTGAACTCCCTCTTAATTCCAGCACTCATGCATAATTCTTTAAAAATTTAAGAGGTGTATTCTTTCCCATTGTCTGTCCTTAAGGTTTTTATTTTCTTTCTGGAGAAGTTTTCAGTGAGGGCTTTAAACTCTTTGAACCTTTTGAGGATTTCTATTGACTCTTTACACTTAAGGAAATAGATCTAGGTTTTCCTAGAGAAGTCATCTACAAATATGACATAGTATAGAAATCTTGCTTTAGAGGGTACAGACATGGGTGCACATAAGTCTGAGTGAACCAGTTCTAACACATTTAGGGTTTTGCTCAAACTATTGGGAAAGGACCCCTTTGTATTATTTCCTAAGGCACAACCTTTGCAAGTTCCTTCATGAGATGGTTTTAACTTAGGTAAGCTTGTAACAAGTTTTTCTACAGAAGGTAGGGCACGAAAATGAAGGTGTCCTAATCTTCTATGCCAAATCTCATTTGAATCAAAGGTGTCAAGGGTAAGGGCTTGTTTAACTTCAATGCATAGTTTGTAGAGGTACCCTTGTCTTACACCTACGGTTTGGGATTTCTTGATGGTTGAGTTCTTAGGCCATGCTAAAAGTTTCCCATCCATAAAGGTAACTCTATATCCATTGTCTTCAAGGGCAGAGATGGATATTAGATTCCTCTTAATTCTAGGTACAAATAAGACTCTAGTAAGTTGAAGAGAGAGGCCAAATTTTAGTTTGATGGAGCAAGTTCCAACCCCTTTTACAGGGTGTACAGAATCATCCCCAATGGTTACTACTTCATTAGACCTTTCAGTCATAGTGTGCAGGTGTTCTCTGAATCCTGTGATGTGTCTAGAAGAACCACTATCAATTACCCAGTTGTGGGTGTTGTTAGATGTTTGGCTAGATAAGGCTGAATAGAACACAAAGTTCTTAGATTCATGATTTGAATTTGTCTTTCCTACTTTGGCAAATGATGCTTGTTGCTTTGATCTATCAGGGCACTTCATTGCATAGTGACCATATTGATCACATCTAAAGCATTTCACTTGAGAGATATCTTTCTTCTTAGAAGATCCCTTTCCATTGGAATTTCTCTTTCTTTTAAAAGATCCTCTCTTGTAGGAGTTTTTATTGTTCCTTTTATTAGTCATTGTGTTGAGTACATGAATGTCTTCATCCATGTTCTTCTGTTTATTTTCCTTAGTGGAGAGTCTTGTTTCCTCTTGAAGGCAGCCAGTTCTCAGCCTATCAAACTTGGGGAGTTTAGATCTTGCACTTATTCCTTGAACAAATGACTCCCATGAGTTGGGTAGGCCTCCTAGTGTAATTAGGGTTAACTCTTTGCTATCAATCTGATATCCAATTGTGGATAATTGATCCCTTAGTTCAGTGATCCTCATGAAGTATGCATTAATTGACTCTCCTTTGTTTATTTGAGCATTGTTGATTTGCCTCTTTAATGCAAGAGTCCTACTTGTGTTGTTGATCTCATAGGTACTCTCAAGAGATTTGAACATATGATATGCAATTTCATGTTTTGGTAAGATAGGCACTATATGATCCCTAACTGCATCTACTAGGATTTTCATGGCTCTTTCATTGTTTTCAATCCATTGAGTTTTCTTAGGTTCAACCTCTGGTTCCCTTTTATTTTCTCTCACAAGTGAGTCTAATTTATTCTCTTTAAGGATCATCATGATTCTAAATTTCCATGATGTAAAGTTGTCTGCTCCTGCAAGATGATCTTCAAATCTGATCATACTTGACATTATGAAGAATGTGATGTGAATTCGATTTTAGAAAATACAAATTTTCTAGAGCAATCTGATATTTAGATTTGATTTGGATTCACACAACGTGGCTCTGATACCATGTAAATGTAATCAAATCTTTATCAAATAGGATCCTAAGAAATCTAAGAATAATTTAAGGTCTGAAATTCTGTGTGAGAAATTCTAAGTCAAAAACGATTTCTAGATTTCTTCTCTTTATGTTGAATGTATTGATTGCAGAACATTAATAAATTTCAATGTTTGCATATCAAGGATGGAACCACCTTTTGTATGTTAGGAGACCCGACTGTAAGGGATGCGTCTCTTGAGAGGACGTGTCTCCACACGTGGAGACACATCTGCTCAAGGGACATGTCCCTTTGGGTGCGCGGGCTTCACTTACAACCGATAATCATTCGGTTTAACAAACTTAACACATATACCCTCTCATACATGGCGGATATATATTATATGAGTTTCGATTTTATTCAATGCAAATTTTGAGCATCATTTATTTAATTTCAATTTTATACATGCTTTATAAAATTCGAATTTACTTTTTCTAGAAATATTAAATATGAAGAGCAATTGATCTTATATAAATGATGATGATGCTTATAGCAATTTTCATTTATATCTGACCTAAGCTACCATTCATCAACAAGGAACATGAATGAGATGACTATGTTGTTGATATTGTAGACACTTAACAAAATCAAAAGAATATTGTTCCATTTTCTGCCAAAAGTATCCCATGTGGATTAGTTTTTGCACTAGGGGTTTACCACCAAAATTTCCACCTCTAGAACCCGAACGAGCTTCCTTAAAACAAGGGGTATTTTTTCTCTAGTGAGACACTGAAGAAGGAGACCATTATAGGATTTATGATAAAGAACATATGATAGTACAACATAGCAGATTGAAAGCTTTCATATTCGAGTGCGATCATTCTTTGTCACATCATCGGGAAAAATTCCAGTCTTCAGATAGTTGTATTTATGTTAGAGTACCACTATTTTGTGTCTATGTGAGCACACACGAGAGCATAGAATTCAGGTTGATCAGTAACAGTAGGAGAGTGAAGAATACGAACCAAATAGTGACATTCTTTTGTGTCCTTATCTAACGGCACCAGGGAGGCAACACTCACCATGGCATCTACATGTCGGTTTTCTCTCCTAGGGACACTATCTATTGTGAAAGACAAGAATCAATCAAGTAAGGAAAAAGGAAGATCCTGATATTGAAACAAGTTACTTTGCTTAGCTTCATACATTCCTTTAATCTGATTCATAATAAGTTCAAAGTCACCATGTATACAAATATGCCTTATGTTTAATACGATCACGACACACAAGCCAACAATAAGGGCTTCGTACTCAACGATATTATTCGTACATTGAAATTCTAATCGAAAGGAGAGAGGGACTGGCCTACCCTTGGGCTAGAAAAACTACACCTGCCCCGGAGCTAGTCTGACATCTCGATCCATCAAAATACATCTCCCATATAAGATCACGAATAATCGTGAAAATATCTTCATCAAGAAACAAGTCTAGACTAGGGAAGGAGTGAGATGAAGGAGTGCCTCCCAATTGATCAGAAACAACTTGACCTTTTATTGATTTCTGAGTCACAAAATTTATGTCAAACTCAGAAAGAAACATTACCCATTTCACCAACAATCCAACAAGGTAAGCACTAGAGAATAAATGCTTCAAAAGATCACACTTCACAATAACATGTGTTTCAACATGAAGAAGATAATGTTTTAGCTTTTGCGTTGCAAAGAAAAGAGTAAGGCATTGTTTCTCCATGGTAGAATAAGGAGTTTCGTAATCGACAAGGACATGACTAATGTAGTAGATTTATCTTTCTCTACCATCATCATTGTATTGAGAAAGCAATACTGGCAAAGCATATGGTGATGTAGGAAGGTAAAGAAAAAAGGGTCTATCCTGCGGAGTTGGCATTAAGACAAGAGGATTGGCTAGATAAATTTTGATTGATTCGAAAGATTTTTGGCACTCATCATCCCAAACAAAACAAACATCTTTCTTTAGAAAGTGAGTGAATGGAAGGGTACAATCAACCAACTGAGATGTGAATCTACGAATCGCCTGGATCTTCCCTTGCAAACTCTAAAGCTAAGAGATGTTTCTAGGTGGAGGCATGTTAACAATCACACCAATTTTATTCATATCTTCAATTCCACGATGAGAAACTATAAATCCTAAAAGTTTGCTTGTGTCCACACAGAAGACACACTTAAGAGGATTTAGCCTCATATTATAGAGTCGAATCCTTTCAAAGATGAGTCAAAGATTTCCTACATGATATTGATGGGTTAAATTTTTTGCCAAGATCTCATCAATGTAGTCTTCTAAGATTTTGTGAATGAAGTCATGAAAGATTAGTGTCATCTCCCGTTGGTAAGTTGCACCTGAATTCTTTAACCCAAACAACATGATCGCATAATAGAAAGTATCCCAAGGGGTAGTGAAGGTTGTCTTATACTGATCTTCCAGGTTAATATGAATTTGGTTATAGCTTGAGAAGCCATCCATGAAGGACAAAAAGGCATGGGCTGTGGTCGAGTCTACAATCATATCGATATTAGGCAATGGAAAATCATTTTTAAGAGAAGCCTTATTAAGGTCATGAAAGTTAGTCCACACATGAATATGACCATCAGGTTTGCTAACGAAAACATATTCAAGATGCATAGTGAATATTCAATAGGATGGATAAATTTTTCTTTTAATAGCTTCTCTATCTCAGTCTTAACCAACAATGCAACCTAGGGATTGATCTTTGGGATCTTTTGTTTAACAAGCTTGACATTGAGGCATAGGATGATATTGTGAACTACTATAGACTCGTCAATACCGAGCATTTCCTCATATGACTAGGTGAATATATCAAGGTGAGAATGTAAGAGGTCAGATTGCTCCTTAGCTTCTTTTGAAGAAAGGAATTTTTTGATCTTAATCACCTTTTCAGAGGATTTAGGATCCATGAAAAATTTAGCAGTTTCTCCCTTAAGGAGAGGACTATGGTCTTCAGGATGAGGTATCAAGACACCATCATCAATGTTAGATAGCGGAGCCTCCTCATCCATAATCAAAATAGATTCTCCAAAGTATTCTTGTTTACTCAAGTGATACGAGAATCGTCACTTATGGTGAAAGGAAGGCAAGTGGGAATAGGTAACTAAGAATTACTCTAGCGCTTCCTCCAAGGAAAAGACATCTAGAGGAACTTCGTTAGGTTCTATTTTATCATCTATTAGTTCAGGATGAACTAGGTTGAGAGGCTCAACCGAAATCATGTTAACACTCCATCATGGTTTTTCCTAGATTGTTCAATAAAGCATCCTAGTCCCAAGTTACACTTGTGAGGCTTAAATTGGATAGGGACCTGAGTTCCTTGTTCAATATGCCCAAGACCTTTATGCTTGTAACCATACTTAAAAACAAGCCTGTATCTAGAGCCATAACATGTATGAAAATCCTTAGAAGGAGGTGGTTCCACATAGAGAGCGTCATTCCACCAATGACTATCAAAAATTTCTATGAGACCACAACCATCCTTCTCATCAGGATTAAAAACATTAACCTCTTTAGCAGAACTTTGATTATCCATCCTAGTAGGGGAACAACTAGGTTCCAAGTAGGATCACAACTTTCCTTCCCAACAGGTTGGTCAACTTTCTTAGTGGAGATGTTTGAAGTTATTGGAAGATCGAGGTGGATGGGATTCATTTGTATTCTCCGATGAATAATTAAAAGAAGTTCAAGGATCATCAATCATCACCAAGACATGCATTTGATTTAAAAGAAGAAGTAGATGGGGAAGACTTAGGACTTTTCGGTTTAGACTGTTCCTCTTTAGGGACACTCATTTCGGGGACGGTCTCTATGGATGGCACCATCGAAGATCATGTTAATGCATTCAAGGTTAGCGAAAAAAAACAATTCTTGAGAGTAGAAACAACCAAGGATCGACCAGTAGCTGCCAACTCACAAAGGTGGACCTCTTCGAGGTCAACCTTAATTGTAACCACTTGATTATTAGTTACAAACTTTAAATAATGATGTAGGGTAGAAGTCACAACTCCCATAGCATGAATACAAGGTCTTCTAGAATAAGGTTAGAAGGTAAGGGAACAAGCATCACATACACCAAAGTGGGTAAGGTAACAGTTCCTAGCCACAAAGGCAATATTATCGTGCCTAGGGCTTGTTGACCAACATTATAAAATCCATGAATGTATAAAGAAGAAACAACTAAAAAAGAAGAACCAATATTAATCTAAGGTAGTAGATATATACTATTGAACAAGACAATTGAGAGGGGGAGTGAATTAGTTGTAGAAATTAAAACTTCTACCAAGGTTAGATCAATTACCATTCAAAAATCCTTTACTTTTCTAATGTGATTAATCATTAAGTGTAAAAGAAAAAAATTGAAAGAAGTAAAAACCATACACACAACAACACCAAATTTACGTGGAAAACACAATAGGGAAAAACCATGGTGAGGATTAGCTCACAATATAAATAATATCAAAATTGAATACAAAGGCTCATTGTCAGAAAGACTCACTACCAAAATAGGACTTAGTGTTTGGAACAAGACTCAGTGTACAACAAGGATTAACCACCCAGAGGGATCACTACCACAGAAATAAAAATAAGATAGAAGGGATTTGTTACAGACAGAAAACATTCTCAATGCAATAGATATTTCCACCACAATTTTCTCACACACTTGAAGACATTCTTGAATGATAGAGTACACCTTCAGCTCACTACCTCCAAAAAATCAACAATTAGATTTTGCATTGATCTGATCAAAATTGTAACACATACAAAAACACACTATTTCACATCTATCTCTCATCTATCTTGCTCGCATTCATCTTTCACAAACATCTAAACTTGTATTTATACCATCTTCAACTTCAAAACTCATCCAAAGTCGGCCACACACCATTTGCATTTACTAATTCAAATTAGGTCAGCGCCAAAAAATTCTACGGTGGAATTAGAATGAGGACAACCAAAACAAACACTTAATGAGGACCTAAATAAGTCCCAAAATGCCTCAACACACTTCCATGAACTTCATAAGTAGCGTTAAACACAAGGTTAGCCAACACTCATGTAAAACACATAAATCAATTAAGCACACACTGCCTTAACACGATCTAATCTCTTTGGATAACAAAATTAACTTGAACACAACCTCTTCAACTTATCTTGAGAACTACAAGTCACAAAACCAAAACAAGAAGAAATACAAAGCAAAAACATTTCTCTCGAACCTCATCTAAATACACAAAAAATCACATTTCACAATTGGTGGACATATCTCACACTATACAATGATCCAGAAACCCAAAATATGGATATAAAAACTTCCAACAACCATGAAAAATACCTCAAATCCTCACTAGCATAGTAGAAAATCTCGAAGCAAAACCCGAAGCAAACAATGAACACCTATAATCTTTCTTTATTACAACTTTCTCAATATCCTCGACATATACAACCAATAACCATAAATCATGACATAAATGACAAAAACCATTTGATAACTAGTTAACCATTTGAAATCAATGACAACACCTTCATACTTGCAACACATACCACAAACATTGAGAGTCAAATCGATGTCAGCGAGGGTACATCTAATACCAATGTTGTTAATGCTAACTATGATCATTAGAGGGTTCGCTTGCTTCTTCACATTCGGGGTAGAAATGCTTGTAGATAGAACATAATATTTAGTGAATCCACATGAATATGAGCCATCAACATATTAACATCTATTGGATTAGCGGAGGTGGGCAAGAGGATATTTTTCAAGGCTTCCTAAAACATACCTTGGTAAATTGGAGTGGCATGAAGCAAATATCAAAGCAAGCTCTTAGCCAGAGTAACATGAAGTTTCTTGACAAGGTCATAGTCTCTGGTGCTTTAGTCATGGGTTTAGGATCCAAAGGAAGACTTGGTTGAGAAGGTGGTAAAGAAGTAGGAACTTGAGTAGGTTGAGGTGTAGGAGAAGAAGGTTGTTGATTCAAGTTTTTTTGATTCCTTCTAGTGTTGTATGTGTTCCCTACAACATTATAAGAAGTAGGGTTTGTATCTTATACAAACCTTGTGTATAAATCCATTTAGTCATTATAATATGAGACCCCATAGATACAATGAATCTTCTTAGGAGAAGGCTAGCTAGAGTCAAGTAAACAACGAGTCTCTTAGGCCTTGGGGAATCCACAAAGACTACAACATTCACCAACTTCTCAGCTAGTGAAGAGGAAGTAGATGTTTGTGAAGAGGAAGTTTGTTCAGAAGATCTGCAGATAGAGGAAGATGCTTCTAAGAAATCATCTAGAGCATCATCCAACATACCAAAATCCTCCTTAGAGAAAGCGTTATCATAAACATTAAAACATTGCAAAAAAGATATGACATGGTTCATGTTGGGTTCACCAAAATGTAGAGAAGGGCGATCCACTGCTCATGAGTCTCTTTCCAAGAGAATGCTAGGGAACAGACTACCCTAAACTACCTCAAACTTAGCTTAATCGAATTGGAAGTCTGAATAAAGAAATTGAAAAGAACAAATATCAAGAATGAATTTCAGATAAATTTCTTTAGAAACTGGAAGAGCAAAATGAGGAGATCTCAGTCACAAAAGGTGTAGCTCTCGAGTAAAGGATGACGACACGTGATCAGGATGCCAACACGATGTGCTGTAGTTCTAGAAGGGCATCGACATCTTGTACAGACATAAAGCTAAAACCCTTGAACAAAAATGCAATAATCCTACTGGCGTTCCCCAATATGATGTTTGTCTAACTAAAAAAATTAATAGAGAATGGTAAATGCTAGAAAATACTAAGGAGAGTGAAAGATTGACTTACGAAAGGTCCTGCATTTGAGATCTTCATCTAAGCTTTAATTGGGCAACCTGCACACAAGACAAACAAAGAAAAATGTTGGGGTTGTTTTAGGGCTTGTCATAGTCAAACCCCTATTTTTGTGTTCCCACCTCCATGGATAGCCAGATAGATAGAAAAATTTGAAAAAGTAAACAATTAGGAAGTGATAAAAGTAATCCCTGCTCAAGGAGGATAACCTATATCACAAGATAGCAAATGAATAAAATATCTATTCACAAATAGACAAGAATGAAGAGAGTGTTACCAACAGTCTGCGACCCCCTCTTGACTGCACGAACACACCATTGAATGCTTGCAAGAGAGCTTTGGTTGTTGGAGGGACCTTAATTTAGAAGAGCTTCACCATAGAGGCAAGATCAAGAAGAGAAAAAGCAGAGAATGAAGCGAGATTGAAATATTGAAGTGTTCAAATGAGAGAGAACCCCCAAAATGAGAGAAAAGAGAGTTTTGTTGTTGCATGAGGTAGGAGGAGCCATTACACTCAGAATTCTAACTGCAGGGCATGTGTCATGAGTTAAGATTATGTGATTCCCATTTCAAACTTCGAGAAACCATGTGGACATTCGTACACTATGGATGCGTCCGACAGTGTTTTATGGGAAATGAGGTGGCAGAATGTTGTCACTTCGTCGTTGGTCCTCGTGGCATCAAAACCGTGAAATATCAACCCATAAGGTTCTTGTCATGAATGTGATCAGGTGAAATAAATGCAGGGCTAAATGCGCAAATGTGAAATTGCCCCTAGGGTGAAATTTTACGATATTACAATTTCCAAGGTGAAGAAATTGATTATGGTGAGATTTTCTCTCTAGTTTCTAAGCTGACATCCATTTGGTTTTTATTATCTATTGCTATAGATTTTGATCCCGAGGTGGAGTAGATGGATGTGAAGAAAAATTTACTTCATGGTGATTTGGAGGAAGAAAATTACATGACACAACTAGAGCACTACATCAAAAGAGGTAAAGTAAATTTGGTTTGTAAGTTGAAGAAATCTTTGCATAATCTTAAGAAATCACCTAGGATGTGGTACCAAAAGTTTAATTCTTTTATGTTGGGATCAAAATTTCTAAGAGCCAAATATATCATTGTATTTATTAAAGATGGACAATAGTCACTTCCCTATTATAAGATTATATGTTGATGATATATTATTTTTTTGTAATGGTAAGAACATGATTTGTGAATCGAAGTCTCAACTTTCAACACAATTTGAGATGAAATACTTAGGGGCTACTAGGTTTACCTTAGGGATGGATATTGAAAGA
Organism: Sequoiadendron giganteum; assembly: GCA_007115665.2. Taxonomy (NCBI): domain Eukaryota; kingdom Viridiplantae; phylum Streptophyta; class Pinopsida; order Cupressales; family Cupressaceae; genus Sequoiadendron; species Sequoiadendron giganteum. The sequence goes on from CM021106.1 coordinate 132,009,868, forward strand.
GATAGAACTAACATATATATTTGATTAGGCCAAAGAAAGTATGTGAACTCAATGTTGGATAGATTCAAAATAACAACTTGTAAACCATTATGTGTTCCTATTTCAAGGGGATCGTGTTATTAGTAGAGCACTATCCAACTTCTCTTATTGAGATGGAGGATATGGCCAAAGTACCTTATGCTAGTGTTGTTGGGAGCTAAATGTATGCTATATTTTGTACAATAATATACATTGTCCAAGCAATGGGAGTCTTTAATAATTTAATTACTATTCCTAAATGAGTATATTTATATTTAGTGAAGAAGGTATTTGGATATTCCATTTTTTATCATGGTAAATCTATAGGAGACCAAAAATAGTGACTATTCATGGATTTTTGAATTTAGATTGGATAGGGGATGTTAACAATAATACATCCACTAGTGAATATGTTTTTCACACTCTAGCTAGGGCCTTATTAGAACAAAAAAATATTACATTGAAGTATCCATAGTATCATCAACACAACATAAAAACTAAAAACATCAATATATTAATGAAGTTACAAAGACAAAGGTAACAAATACTAGAGGAATGGATTTAGGTTACCACCATTACCATAAGCATCCTTGGGACCTACTTATAGTAGGATAGGTATCCACCCAAATCTCACACTACCAAGAACCATTATGGACTCGGCCCTAGCATTATATTGAGAGAATTTATTTTGGTAGCAATATAGATCTTTGTTAAAATATTTACCTTATGTAAATATTATTTGTGCCAAGGAGAGATGGGGCATATATTGGGTGGGGAGGATCCATAAGAACCATAATACCTATTTGAGAGTTTTAAAGGTCTGGTTTCAATGGGACAATGTACCATTCGTGAACCACAATAATGGAAAGTCTCACCAAGAAACATTATTATTTGGAAAATAGGGTGATTCCCAATAAGACAATCTCTCACTTGAGAGGTCAACTCCCTACCATTCAATGACTAGGGAAATGGATGAGTGCCAAGTATATGAAATTAGGTTTGGTGAGATGTTTCTATTACAATGATGTATCACATGTGGGTCATTGGATGTATTAATGATTGGTAGATCAAGTGGTGTGTGCTAACTTAGAAGTTAGGCCATTAATTTTCTAGGAATTCACAAGAATGTTCCATGCAACATTAGTGGATAAATGTATCCATTGGGTATAGAGTCAATTAATAATAAAACAAATAATATACCCATCCCTCATACATTTCTCATAGAAGCCACGAGACTTCCTCATTCATTATCCTTGGGTGGGGTAATCTTATCAGTAGTTAGTACACGTGCTCTAGTTCTAATACATCTTCATATATGACCTATTGAGCTCGAGAGATAGTCTCTCAAAAGTGTCCTCAATTCATTAATTTACCTAATAATTGCCAATATTTCTTTTCTTGTGGATTTAGGGGACAACTTGTTGAGCTCAAATTCATCCTAACTTTTTTTCCTTATTTTCTCCTAGAATACACTTGGTGGAAGTACCTTATCATTCAAATCCATGTGAGAGGGGAGGTTGTGCATGATGAGGAGATGCATTCAAGCTTATATATTTGCAACCAATTTTCTTACAACCCCTAGTTGTGGCTTGTAGTATTGAGCCATTATGCCCTTATGAAGGACACCATTCATCTATTAGGTAATATAGGACATACTCTTTATTTCTAGGGGAAGTAATTTCATTATGTCTATATGATAGAGTTGTTTGAGGGTGGAAATAACTTCACAAGGATTTGTTTAAGCGGCTCCAATTTGTTGATATCCTTTTGTATGGTGGATTCGAGGGCCTAGTAATACTTAACAAAAAACATTTTTGATGTGAGTTTGGTTACTGAATATTTAATTTCCTTCCAATATGCCTAGGGAAGTGCATATTTGAAATCCAATGAACCAATAAAGAGCTTAAAATCCTCAATTTTGGCCTTAAAGATATTAGATTTCTTATTTTTTTGCTCCCAACCTCTACTCTAAGTCCTTTCAATTATTCATGAAACCCTCAATTATTTGTTTTCAGGTGTCTCTTTAGGTCTAAAACATGGGGAGTTGATTGTCCTGCATGCTCGACTTCTTTTTCATGGCTCCCCACTCAATTTCCAAGCTAGCAAAATAAAATTTCTCTTTTGCCACTTGAGCCTTGCTTATATAGGAAAGGTTGAGATGTAGTATGCAATATGATGTTGACATGTGTCATAATCTTATGAAATATGAAAACTAACTGACTACCTAGGATATGATGCTAGATAAGATAAGACTTCTAGAAAAGACAACTCATCCTTTTAGAAGGAATCTTGTATCCTAAGAAAACATGTGTACCTATCACCTAGTAAATGATACCTAGGAATATAATTAAATGCCTAAATAAACTTAGGAAGGAAATTATTAGACAAATGATGCAAAAATTCAATGATGGGTCCTCGATACGAGGCCATGTTAGGTACCCATGTACATGTGTAATGCAAAGAAATCTCTCACAAATGGAGAAAAGGAGAAAACCTAGTGCGATAAAACTCCTCTCCAAAAGAGAGATGAAACACAATACTAATATCCATAAATCCAATCACTCTCCATCCACAAAAAAAGATGAAAAGAGAGAACATTCAACCCCCATAAATGAGATAACCTATTGCAAGAGAAGCACTGGAAGTACATTGTAGAGTAACACTAGAATCCTTAATTTGATAAGCAAGTAAAGATAATTTTGTTTGCTAGAAACCATATTAGAGTCACTCAAGGACTCAAGTCAAAACGATGCCAAGGAACATTGGAAAACTCTCAAACTAGTACAACTCTAGAATCTATGAAGCAATAGTCAATTGAGAAATGATTTGGAACTGAAATAAAGTGCAATGAAAATGCAAACCTAATGCACACAAAAAGGAAATAATGCATGCATTGATAAATGTTCACATCTGCCTCCATAGTGAAAAATAACCTCAAATTTGTGTAGATAACAAAATCTGAAAAAATGGTCTACACCACTATGAACTGCTTGAAACTAGCTTTCCGTCGAAATCTCATTTACCAAAAATGGACACTATGGCCAAAACATGAATTTTTCAAAAAAACTAAATTTAGCTTGGAGGAAATGGGTTTTCTAGCCAAAAAAATTACTTCTGATTTGATTTTTGAAAAATCTACTCACTGTTTGTAGACAATAATAGAAACCTAGAAATATTTTTATGCTAGAAATAAAACCCAAAAAATGTTTTTTGATCTAGCAAGCATAAGATGAAAAAATGAATCTTTTTAACCTTCAACCAAGAGAAAAAATAATGCCTGATGCTTTTTGTACAACAATTTTCTTTAGATCTGTACAAGATATGCAAAATCTAAAAGATATCCAATTGTGATTTCAACCATAGCTACAAAACCCATAAATCGTTTTTCCTAAAAATGAGTGGAAGCTGGATTTTTGAAGCAAAAATAAAAATGGCTCCAATTAAAACCATCTTGCATCAAAACTTTGTAGATCTAACAAAATATGTTAGATTTTGACAAAACAATAGTCAATTCTGACTTTCATAGATGCCTTGGATTTAATGGCGAGGCTCTTAAGACCCCAACTCACTCCAACAAAAAATCATGACAAGATTGGTCCTCAAATTTGGGAAGAAGCCTGCAACACTGAAGCTCTGATACCATGTAAGAGTTTATGGTGAACTCCTCAAACACCCCAGAATCACCTGCAAGACAAAATAACTTCCAAAAGAGAGAAATGGCAGAAATATCATACTATCATTAAGATGCAAGAATGCCAAAGTGAATATGACAAAGTTCATATGAAGCCTTGCTTATATAGGCAAGGTTGAGATGTAGTATGTAATATGATGTTGACATGTGTCATAATATTATGACACGTGACAACTAACTAACTACCTAGGTAATTATGCTAGATAAGGTAAGACTTATAGAAAAGACAACCTATCACCTAGTAAATGATACCTAGGAATATAATTAAATGCCTAAATAAACTTATGTAAGTGTAGTTAAATAATTGATTACACCAACAAGGAAGTCTATGGTAGCTTGCTTGGTTATTCTCTATCATTACTGTTGAAAATGAAGGTAAAAATATAGTAAAAATGTAGCTTAAAATTTGTAAATCCTATGTAATTGTAGATTCAATTTTAATATTCTTTGTCACAATCTCTTGTGTATGATTAATCTTGAATTAGATCAATTTTAATGTTGTAGAAAGTAGATAGAAGATTGATAGAATAAATACAAGACAAAATAGAAAGGACACCGCACGTACGTGGAGAAAACCCTTTCAGGTTAAAAACTCCACTAGAATTGTTCTTGCTTGTATTATTTAACCTTTGAATGAATTATAATAATATTGATTCAATTCTCCTTGATGTGCTTCTTTGTTCTTCAACAAATATTCTTCACAACCTGTAATATTTTCTCACAAAACTCTCCCATACAATTGCTGCAATAATAGACAATATTCTTGCTTACAAACTCATAAGAGTTAACAAATATATAATAAAAAAGCCTCTTGAGAAAATCCATGCCTAGGGTTGCCAAATTGAGTTCTCATATGCATGCACAAGTCAAACAAGAATCTCCCTCAAATTTGGCGACCAACATTGAAGCATTAACCTCGTAGTTGTCAAAAATATCCCATTAGAGCTCATCCTCAAAGTAGGTGCCCAAATTGGGTCTCACTTAATTGATCATTGAAAATATCTTTTCGATGCAATAGTTGTAACTCAAAGATGCCAACTTGGGCGCCCAAGGTCGGCCCAAGTTAAATTTTGTTAACTGAAACACATCTATCACTGATTCATGCAAAATAATGTGCATGCATGATCCTCCATCTGTTAACTGAATGTATCAACCTATTATTTGTCCATGCAACTCAAGTCAACTGAGATTAACTAACATGCAACTGAAGATAATTGAAACATAATGTTGGACTCAAGGGAACACTGAGGGGGGGGGGGTGTGAATCAGTGTTCAACAATTTTAAACTCCATCAATCTAAAACATGAAACCATTTCATCATTGAATTAAGGAAAAGATGTATACATTCAAAGTAAACATTCATAACACCATAACACATAGAATTTTTGCGTGGAAACCCTGTTAGGGGAAAAACCATGGTGGAGGTTAATCCACAAATTGAGTACTCAAATATAATTGTTTACAAATGGAACGCACTTGCATTCATACACACTTCCTAGAGCTTACTGCTCAAAGAGAAAGGCTCACTGCCTCACAAAATTCATATTAAAACCATCTGAAGGGTGAAATGAGATAGTAGCATCTACTTATGCCAGGTGACAGTTCGGTGAAGCTCATATATCTGATTTTGGATCTACTTTTTGACTCTGTACTTCGCTCTGCTTTGTTCTGCTCTTTGCATCACCTATAATCAAATTCACACTGCTGCACTGATGCTCTGTTGAATCTTGCAATTCACACTTCTACACACACTTAATCACACCAAACACTAAATGATAAAACCAATCTCTTATATATATCCACAATCAAGGATTTATTCATTCACTAGTCGGCTTTATAAAATATTAAGTTACTTTTATCTTGTCGGCCAGATGCATCACTAAATCTTTATGTGCACCCTCCAAAGTCGGTTAAGACAAAGAGAGGACCCAAATAAAACTTAATCGAGCATGAAGACTTATAATTAATTATATCTTATACATCCACGATTACTATCCTTGCCAGGTCGTCCTTATCACTCAAATAATTAACAAAATAGTGCACCGGATCTTCTAGATCGCATACCAGTGAGTGCACATCAAAACCAAGATATTGAAAGAATAAAAAAACCTTCCTCACAGATCCACAACCCAAAAAATCTGTCTGATAAGGTGTTTAGATCAAATTTTATGCCTATAATCGGATGCCCTATTTTTTTTACTTTGTTCTACCGATAGGAGCCAAAATTATATTGCACATTCAGATGCAAGACTTAAGTTGCATGACTTGGGTTGCCATCAATGACAACACATACAAGCCATATGCCAACAATCTCTCCAGCCATATGCCAACTGAACTGAACTAGACCTCGTAAACATCAATCCCTATTTTATAGGTACTCAACATGCATAAATCAAAATCCCTATTATGTAGGAACCTAGGATGCATTTCTGAAGTGTGCTCAATTCACCAACCAGTTAACTGGACCAAGGTGGATCCTACCTCCCATGTGGGTGCCCATGTGCTCCTATTTTGTAGAAGCTCACTCCAAGGCGTCCCCACATGCTCTTAACACTTAGAAATAACTACAAATGTCAAATTAAATGTTTATTTTATTCCAAATTGATCTCTTCCTAATCCTAGTGTTGTGCAACACATTCCAAGGACTTAGGAGATACATGAAATATGTTTAGAATGCAATTAAATGACATCCTATTCCCAACATTCTCCCACTTTACATTATCATTGCAATTATTCTAAACAAGGAATCATTTAATATAAATCAAGTATAGGACTCAAGGCCAATGGCCTTCCTGCATCACGAGAAATTTTCTGCAACATTGATCAAAGTGTCAACTTTCTCAATCAATACCTTTCCCAAGTCTCTGTAGTATTCATGAGCACCCACCAATCAATCCATGCCAACTTCAAATGCAACCTGCATAATCATGAAGCTCCAAGCAAATGATTAATACTCAAAACCCAAAAAACTACAACCTCTCCAAATTTCATGAAGATAATCATATCCTACCAAAGCTTCCACATAACTGTAATACCGAGCTATACATGGCAACAAGATAAACATCAAAACAATCACTATCTAAAAATCCCACTGAAACATGTAACCAAGCTATCCATGACATCGTGATAACCATATCCTAAATAAAGATCATCCATGGCCTCAACATAATCAAAGAATCTGTTGTTAACTATAAAACTCCCAAAAGGTCAAGTAAAACCATAATATTTTAAACAAGAAGATCAAACTCAAGGTAACCATCCCCATAACTAGAAATCAGCCCATAATCCATGTCATAACATCCCTCTAAATGAATCCTCCAAAACTAACTATCCATAGCTCAAGATCCATATCTATGAAAGATAAAACATATAAACTCATGCTAAACCATCCTTAAATGAGTCTCCATAATCAGCCACGAATCAACTCAATCCCATGAGAAATCAAAGCATGAAACATAACACATCTTGAAAGATATAATGGGAAAATACCTCTCAAATAAAGAACTGTCGAGTTTGTTGAACTCACGTCCAACCAAGGTGTAGGCTTCTCGGTCTTTATTGTTGAAAAAATATTTTCTTACAAGTAACCATTCCAACATATATATCTTACCATAAGAGAACTCAAGCCTCACCTATTTCTCCAAGTATCCATGAGGACCTGTAACCAACCAATCCATGCCAAACTCCAAATGCAACACAACATCATCATGAAGTAATCAAGAAAATGATTAATGTACCCAATACAAAGAGAACTACTACGATCAATGTCAAAGCTCCAATCATGAATTAGAAACATAAACATGACATCCATGATCTAACCATCTCCTCCAAGGAGATCACATGCATCATAACATACATAAACATACTTGTCTCAAGAGAACAAGTACCATGCAAAACTCTAAATGTAACAAGAGTAAATCATGACATAACCACTCTAAACCAAGAAAACATATCCCCAATCACATGAAGATAACCATACCAATGATGCATCCACGTCACTGCCAACAAATTCCACTGAACCGTGGTACAAGCTACACATGAAATCATGACTATCATCCTCTTCATGAAGATCACTCTTTAACATAAAGCAAAGAGTCATCACTAACATCATCTAAGGATTCCTCTATAGAAGAATCAAAACTCTTTTTCTTGTTCTTACAATCCTTCTTCACATGTCCTGGTTTCCCACAGTTCCAACACTTTACCTTACTCTTACTAGGGGTTTTAGACTATCCTTTGGACTTACCCTTTCCTTCCTCGTCTCCCTTAGGTTCCTTTTCCTCAAGCCTTCCTCTTACAAACAAGGCATCTTGGGATTCCTCTTTAGACTTCCTCCTCATCTCCTCTGATAGGAGAGTAGGAATTATATTGTCCATCTTCGTATTTGCACCACTACCACTGATAGAAAAAATTAGATTTTCCCAAGACTTTGGTAAAGAAAAAAGTAAAAAAATACATTTATCTTCATCTTCTAGCTTTACATCTAAATGTGCTAATTGAATCAAAATCAAATTAAAAGCATTTAAACGATGTGCAACAAAATCACCATCTTTCATCTTTAAAGAATATAACTGTCTTTTCAGATACAGTTTATTAGTAAGGCTTTTAGTTTGATAAATATCACCTATTCTCTTCCACAGATCAAATGCATTCTTTTCATCAAAGACATTCAAGAGAACAACATCAACAAGACATAATCTTATGGTTCCTCTTGCCTTCTTATCTAACTTAGCCCAATCCTCATCTGACATCGATGTAGGTGTCTATGTCTTATTACCTATAGCTAACCACTGATCTCTCTCTCTTCAAGGAGATCTTCCATTTTTAGTTTCCACATATCATACCTAGATCCATTGAACCTTTCAATATCTAAACGAGAAGTGTAATCCATTGGAACACACTAATTTTTCAAATCAGCAATTGACACAATATTAAAAGCTCCCACTACAGCCAAAAAACCATCAAACATTTAAGAGAAAGGTGTTCCAAACTCTACCCAACCATTAGCTTTGATACCAAATGTTGAAAATGAAGGTAAAATTGTAGTAAAAGTGTAGCTTAAAATTTGGTAAATCCTATGTAACTATAGATTCAATTTTAGTATTCTTTGTCACAATCTCTTGTGTATGATTAATCTTGAATTAGATCAATTTTAATGTTGTAGAAAGTAGACAGAATATTGATAGAAGAAATACAAGAAAAAATAGAAAGGACACCGCATGTACATGGAGAAAACTCTTCTGGGTAAAAAACTCCACCAGAATTGTTCTTGCTTGTATTATTTAACCTTTGAATGAGTTACAATAATACTGATTCAATTCTCCTTGATGTGCTTCTTTGTTCTTCAACAAATCTTCTTCACAACTTGCAATATTTTCTCACAAAACTCTCTCATACAATTCCTGCAATAATAGACAATATTCTTTGTTACAAACTCATAGGAGTTAACAAATATATAATCACAAAGCCTCTTGAGAAAATCCATGCCTAGGGTTGTCAAGTTGAGTTCTCATATGCATGCATAAGTCAAACAAGAGTCTCCCTCAAAGTTGGCACTCAACACTGAAGTGTTAACCTCATAGTTGTCAAAAATATCTCATTCAAGCTCATCCTCAAAGTAGGCACCCAAACTGGGTCCTACTTAGCTAATCATTGAAAATATATTTTCCATGCAATAGTTGTAACTCAAAGATGCCAACTTGGGCACCCAAGGTGGGCCCAAGTTAATCTTTGTTAACTGAAACACATCTGTCACCGATTCATGCAAAACAATGTGCATGCAAGATCCTCCATCTATTAATTGAATGTATCAACCTGTTATCTGTCCATGCAACTCAATTCAACTGAGATTAACTAACATGCAACTGAAGATAATTGAAACATAGCTGAACTGAACTGAACCTCGTAAAATTCAATCCCTATTTTATAGGTACTCAACATGCATAAATCAAAATCCCTATTTTGTAGGAACCTAGGATGCATTTTTGAAGTGTACTCAATTCACCAACCAGTTAACTGAACCAAAGTTGATCTCACCTCCCATGTTGGTTCCCATGTGCTCCTATTTTGTAGGATCTCACTCCAAGGCATCCCCACATGCCCCTAACACTTAGAAATAACTACAAATGTCAAATTAAATGTTTATTTAATTCCAAATTAATCTCTTCCTAATCCTAGTGTTGTGCAACACATTCCAGGGACTTAGGAGATACATGAAATATGTTTAGAATGCAATTAAATGGCATCCTATTCCCAACAAGTGCAAGTGTAAGGTATAACCTAGATTTGTTGAGATTTGTCTTAGCCTTTGTGATTGATTCCTCCATATTCTTGCCTTGTGCATCCTTTGCCTTGTTGGCCTTGTCCAAAATAGTGGAGACTTTTCCTTCAAGGGACTTGATAATTACTTTGGAGGTCTTTATTATTTTTAACGCTTACTTCAACTCCACATCTCTTTTGCTCAATTTTTTCTCCAAGTTGATGAGAGATGAACCAACCACCTTGGTGCCCTCTTGGAGGAACTTAGTTTGATCTTACACCCTAGCATCTTTGATGCTTATGTTTATTACCTACATGTGTTATTATGCATTTTGTATTTGTCCTTTAGGCTTATCTACTAGAGGAACAAATTGGTTGAAGTGGAAGGATTCTTTTTTCGGATCATACCTTGTGTGCACTCTCTTATATTACAAGTTGGCAACTTGATTTTCATTTCTCTTAGTCACTTTTTATTGTGACATAGTCTTGAATTGTACCATTTGTTGTTAATACAAAGTAGGATCCTACATGATAATGGTTGCTTGAGAAACTTGGGTAGCCCTTAGGGAAGGTGTGGAAGCAGACAAAATGATTGGCTATGAAGTTTTGGATGGGGTGATTGTTTGGTATGTGGGGACATACACATCCTAGAAATAAGAAGAGTATGGGAATGATTTTTACAAGTCAAATGTCTAGAAGAAGGAGATGGTAGGTGGTAATTACAAATTAGTGGTGGGATTTGTCTAGCAGGAGAAGGGAACTAGACATAACAATATGGGAGATAGGGGAATTATGAAGAGATTTGCAAATATTGTTGTTGCATTTGAGGAGTAATGATAACAAGGATCTAAATAAGTGAGAATGGAGGTGTTGGGGGAAATTGGGTATATGGTGATGATGGTGGTAGATGGGGAGTGGGAAAAGGAGATGTGCCTAGTTTTGGAGGTGAGGAGGACAATAAATGATATGAAGAAAACTAGGAAGAGTTTGGAGTAGAAAATAGAGAAGTATGGGGAATATAGGTAGGAATAGAAAAAAAGTAGAGGAAAAGGGATATGAATACTTTTAGTGGGAGCATCAAAAGCTAGTTTTGGGTTGTATCTAAAGTTGACTACTCTTGGGAACCCCTTCTCCTTTTCTTTGACCTCTTCTTTATGATAATTTGGTCCACCTTTATTTTTCTCTTCTTCTAGTCTTCTAATTAATCATCTCCTCCTATGGCTATTCAAAATAGGATTTATTTTGACTTACTTGCTCTTTGAGATGCCTAACCCACAATCTTGGTCCTCCTTGTGTTCTAGGAGACCTTCATGTTGTTTTTTTGACTACTTATCCCATAGTCTTGCAACTAATAGTGGGATATCATGCTACTTGATTTGACATTGTTAGAGTTGAGATCCTTACTATTATTATCCGTATGCACACCTTTACTAGTGGTAGATGTTACTTCTTGCTTTGTAGCATAAATTGTTTTGTCATCCCACAACCTCACACATTTGAACCCATTTTCTCTTTTTGGCGAAGTGACCTCTCTATATGATGAAATTCCTTGTATTGTATATGAAGAGCTTAGGGAGTCATATTTTCAAAAAAAAATTCCCAAACACAATCCTTGGGGATGTTGTTTGGATTTTCCTTCATATGCTTGATCTCTTGGTAAAACTTCCACCATTCTACAATCTTATTCTTGCTCCATTGATTTGATTAAAGCATATACAACCAATTATTAGTCATCTTCGAGTCATATTTTTTCACATTCTTATAGGTCTCATATGGGTGGAGATATCGAGGCTTTTATGCTATCATAAAGCATTGATAAATTTTTTTGTCAATGTTTCCTTTAATGGGATTTATTTTTTTCTCAATATTTAGCTGGTATTGGTGTATAAAATTGGTAGCCTCACTACTCTTTATCATCTTTAGCCATGTTGTAAGCAAACCAATGGTCATGGATTTTGTATAGTTGCAACTCCCTAAATTTTACATGTATAGGATCTTTGTATTCCTTTGCTCGGTGATCATGATGTCATAGCAAGTTTGTGAGAGGGTATTGTAGACACCTAGAAATGTCCCAAGTATATCACACACTTGATTTCGCCTACTAACATCATTTCTATCCTGATTCACTCATTTTAATTAATTTAATTAAATAATGCCAATTGTTTAGTTAATTTCATCATTTTTCCTCTATTAATTGGATAATTAATATTTTTTGATTAATTCACCCCTTTCATGCTAATTTTCATCCCATTTGATTAAATAATCTAAATTATTTAATTAAATCTTCTAAGTCCTCTCATTTGATTAAATAATGTAAATTATTTAATTGGATGTCCTAAATATCCCTTTTGATTAAATGATTTATAATTGTTTAATTAAATCACTAAATTCCCTCCACTTGCACAATTAAGTAATTTCTTAATTATTTAATTGTATAATTTTTTCTAATTCCTCCAATAATTGAAAGAATATTCTCATGGAATATTATCAATTTGAATTCAAATATTTCTCTCCTCATGGAAATACCTCCAACACAATTCCTAAAATTTAGGGAATTTGTTGAGTCTCTCTGTTGGAAGTTTAAGGATTTTTTCATTGATATGCTTGTTGGCAACACGAGCATGAGATATACAATGTGTAGATACAATGTTATCATTGATGTCAACATTGTGATGTGATGTGAAGATTGATGTACAGTTGGTTTGTTGCATATAATTGATTGAAGAGATGGTAATCCTATATGCAGATGCAATTGTTTTGCTCTGGTGCAAAATAGATGAGTTGGTTATTTGGTTGTGTCAGAACAACTATTTTCAGTGCTCTATGCATCCGGTTTTCGGTCCGCATTAATCCACCTTAAAGTATTTTGGTCTATGGTTCTAAGGATTTTTTTTTGGATGTTAGAGGAGTATAAATCCAAAGTTTCATGTTGTTTTGACCTCTGATGCATAAGTTGTGGAAGACACTATATTGGGGTTTCCAATGATAGTGTTTCCTACATAGAGTACCTATTTGCAATGGCTTGCATTCCACCATGGAAGAATATATGATCTTGTAGATTTGTGGAAGTTTTTATAGATGTCATATGCATCTATGTTCCAAGTGGCGTGTAGTTTGGAGGTCCACATGTCGGTTTGAAGATAATTAGTTGGTGTATTTTGGTGTTGTTCACTAGTGGTACCGACCTAATATGTTTGGGTTTGTGTGGAGTTAAATGAAATGTTGATCGGTTATGTGGAGCTATTATAGGTCCATGCCAACCTATTTGGTGCATTATAGGTCTTCAAATAAGGTGTGAAGCGTGTATGGTTGATCTTGAGCCAACAAGTTATTGTTTTGAATGATACATCTAATTAGGTTGACCTAATTGATGTTGTAGGTGATTGTGAATGTAATGGATATAAGTATAAGATCATTTTGATCTTGGATTGTGATAAAAAATGGATGAATAAGTGGTGTGGTGTGAATTCCTAAGTAGATCATGTGAATGTGATGTGAATGCAGATTAGCGTAGAGTGTTAGAGAAAAGTAATATGAAGTGTGTTGATTTAGTATTTTGAACCATAATGGAACTATATTTCCTACATATTGTAGATACATTTATAACAGTTCAGATCTTGGTAGTGAGCCAACCCCTTTCTTCTATCTTTATTTACTTTTGTGGGTAGTGAGTCTAGTAGATAGTGAGTTCACTTGGTAGTGAGCCTTTTTGTAATATATTATAATCGATTATAATATATTGTGAGCTAATCCTCACCATGATTTTTCTATTTTGGGGGTTTCCATGTAAAAATATGGTGTTCATGTGTTATATGGTTTGATGGTTTTTTTCATGGTTTCTTTCCTTACTACAAATTGAATATGATATGTGGAATGAATTTTTAAATGTTGAAGTGGTTTAAGAGAATATCGATTCACCCTCCCCTCTCAGTATTCTAGGTGTTCAACACTCTCATGGATTTCAGACCATTAATCTGATCTTTGATCCATGCCTCATGGATTATCAACCAGTTGATCCATGTTCATCTCTCTCATTTGATTTCATCCCTTGATTACGATTTTACCTTGGGGACAATGTTACATATGCAATTCACTTTGTTCTAGTTCACCTAAACAACCAACCTTCTCAAACAAGAGATTATTTATGTTCTTTCCAGAATGAGGAGATATGAATTCTAATTATATAGAGTTGGTTGCTTGGTCAAAGGGGTACCTCCACCCCTGAAGGGGCTTCGGGCCATGATTCCAACAATGGCAAATTGGCCAATCGGAAGGAAGGAAAACCAAGATCTTTCTTTCTTTGTTGGTGTGACCAAGAGATAGATTCATTCTTTCTTTATTGTCGAACCCCACTGACCTATATTGGCTTTCTTACCCAACCAACCTAATTCTTATTCTAGATTTTCCATGTGGCCTCCTTCTAAGGAGTGAAGGTTCGACTCCTTCCTGATCTTTAGATGTAGGGTGAACGCGACTCTCAAGGAAGGAAACCTCCTACTTGGGATAGTCCTACATCTACCTCTCTTGAGCATTGATCATGATTTCTAAAATATAATAATATCAAACCATTTCACATAATAATTCATTCACAAGCCTTATGCAAAGTTACTCTCTTGAATTGATTGCTCAATTTTGATCAATTTGAGAGATTTTTGTGAATCATTCTAATCAATTTTCTTTGCAACATCATGGGTTTTGTTTGAATTGATCACTCTACATCCACTTTGAACATAATCCCATAATTTGATTGAGGTTTGCATCAATAGTTAGATTCTTTGCATTCTTATTTGTTCTTTAAATTCTTTGAATTGAATCTAGTGGTTGATTGGCAAATGAATTTTATTGAAATGGTATAATTGATTGATTATTTGTTTAGTTTTAAAGCTTGATTTGATGTTAATTGGTAATTGATTTCATACATTTACAAATTGGAATGCCTGATGGGACTCCACATCCATATCTAATCAATTTATTTCAAGCTTTGTCAAAATTTGTAGGTTGTAGGGGTAGAGCCACACTTTTGTTTTTGACAGGTTTGCACCTTTTTTAAAGGTTCACACCTCTGTTAAAGACCCATTCCTTCGTATCTCAAAAATTTCATGCCTTTGTAAATAGATTTGGGCTTTTGTCCTATGGTCTAACGCTTTTGTTTGTAGAAAAAAGCAACGCATTTGTTAAAGGGTCATACGTTTGTAAAAGGGTTGCACTTCTGTCATTCAATAGTGGTGTGCCTCTATTAGAAAAGTTGTGCTTTTTTTAGAAACAACCTTCTCTTTTTTTAACTTTAGTTGTTCAATTTGATTTCATAATTTGATAGGAACTAACCCTAACCAATGTCTATTTTGTATGATCTAATTTGATAGAGATGGATCTTCGCAACATGGATAATTCTAAAGTGTTCATTAATACTTGCTTAAGGAATTAACCTTAGAGTTGATTTAATTTCATTTTCTTAGAGTAGAATCACACATTTAAATTGAATCACAAATCAAATATTTCTTTTGGGCTCTAAACAGAACACTACAAATCTCGTCTTCGTATGGGCTTAAAATAAACCAACAATTTGCACTTTGAACATGGGGATAAAATGAACCACACTTTACTTTTGGTGCATACCTAAAAAGAACTTGTGTACTTTTCTTAATGTGTTTGGTAGACTAGCAAGTGTGTATCATCGCCCCTTGTGCTTCATGTGATCTTGGGTGAAGAGAAACACTTCTAGTTTGCACTCTATGTTCATTGTAACCTTATAAGGTAGTTTTGTATCCTCTCCCCTCGTGCCTAGTGTGATCTTGGGTGAAGAGAAATAGTAACTCCTTTTTTCTTTTGAACAAGAGGCCTTCCTTGAGACACATCCTAACGGAGAACTCAAGGTTTTGACCTCAAGCGACATATTTGGGCACGCTATATGAATTGGTTAAGAGAAAGTTGTAGGTTGATCTGTGCATGTAGCACTCCAGACTTATGTTAGGGACTAAGACTTTTCCGATTTCCTATGGAAATGTTTTAGAGGTTGACGGTGTTCACCAAGTTCTACCCACTAAAAATATATTTATTTTAGAGGTCTAAGAATTTCAAATGTCTTCTCTTAGTGGTGCAATGGAATAACATTGTCCCATGAAGCTACTTGGCATGTACCAAACATAGTTGAGGTGAGAAAATACCTTGCAAGGAAATTTTCCTTCCAAGGTAAGAGGTGTATCGTGTGTTGGACTCAAGAGAACAATGAGAGGGGGGGATGAATCAATGTTCAACAAATCTTAACTTTATTAATCTGATATTAAAACCATTTCAACATTCAACCAAAAGAAAGATACAAACACTTAAGAAAATCATCCACAACACCATAACACAAGGATTTTTGCGTGGAAACCTTGTTAGGGGAAAAACCATGGTGGAGGTTAATCCATAATTTGAGTACTCAAATAAAAGTTTTACAAAAGAGAATACACTTGCATTCAGGCACATTGCCTAGAGCTCACTGCTCAAAAGAGAAGGCTCACTACCTTACAAAAGTTCAGATTAAAACCATTTGAAGGATGAATTAAGATAGTAGCATCTATTCATGCCAGGTTATAGTTTCGGTGAAGCTCCTAGATCAGATTCTGAGTCCTTTGTCTGACTTTGCACTTCGCTATGCTTTGCTATGCACTTTTCTGCTCTTCACATCATACATAAATAAATTCACACTATTAATCTATTGAATTTTCCACCACACACTAATATACTTTTCATTCCACACTTTCACTATATCAAAATGATAAAACCAATCTCATATATATATCCACTATCAAGGATTTGAACATTCATATGTCGACTTCATAAAACACAAAGTTCTTTACAACTGTCGGCTAGATCCTTAATTAAATCTTTATGCACACCACCCATAGTCATCATAAACATAGTAGGGACCCAAACAAACATATTCAAGCACAATTTTTTTTAATTAATTACTCCTTATACATCCACAATTACTATATTTGATGATTCGGCCTTTTAACATAGATAACCAACAAATTAATGTACCATATATCCTAGATCGATTGCCAGTTAATGTGCATCAAGATACTCCATGAATAAGGTATTAAAAACATCAAAAAACCTTCCTCAGAGATCCACAACTCAAAGTAATAGTTCGGTGAGGTATTTAGATCGAATTTTATGCCTTTAACCGGATGCCCTATTCTTCACTCTGATATGTCGGTGTAAACCAAAACTATATTGTAGACTGTATGCATGACTTAGGTTGCCATCAATGACAACACTAGAATCCATATGCCAAAAATCCCCCCCTTTGGAATTGATGGCAACACTTAGTGAAAAATGACTAAGTGTCAGAATCATTATAAGTACGCTGCTAGACTTTACTGCTCTCTCTCCCTTAAAATTCAAAATTTCAAAACATAGCTCCCCCTATAATTGATGAGACATTTTTCAATGCATTCTCCCCCCCTTTGACATCAATGACAAAGCATAGAAATCATATGCAAAAAAGACAAAACATGTGTTCAAAATCTCTAAAACTTCAGAACTGATTCAATTTTTTTGAAAAAGAGTTAGAAAATTATTTTATGATTTTCCTTCATTTATGGAAGGAACTTCTTCCAAGCATCTATTGTGATCCCAATGATTATGATCAGGCTGTTGTTCTTGTATATTTTGTTGACAATCTCAGTGAGGGATTCTGGAATTGTAATCACTTCCTCTAGTTTCTCACCTTTTCTTAGTACCTCAACCATCTGTTCCAATCTTCATTTGGTTAGATCCTTCAACTTCCAAAAAATATCCATAAGTGTGTTCTTGGTGAATTGAAATTTGGTGTGTTCAGACTGTAGCTCTTGAATTCTTTTCTTGATTGTACCATCCTGATCCTGAAACATATCAAAGCTTTTTCGAATCCCATACAACTCTATTTCAATCTACTCCAATTTCTCTTTTTATTTTCCAACCACATGAGGCCAACAGATGCAATAGTTGTAGATTTTATTATCTGCACTTATGCATTATCTCAGCTCATTCATTTTCTTCTTCAATTTGGTGAGTGATAGCTTGAACTGCCCCTTCAAATGAGAGATAACTTCACCTTCTTCTTTGTCTTTATCCCCGGAGTTCATTGTTTCTTTACTGCATTCAATCATTTCTTCAGGTAGAATGTTATGCAAACTTTCCAATTTGATCTTGCAGTGCTCAACATGAGCATTTAGTACATTCATAATCATATCCTGATCATGTGATGGATGATAGACCATAACTTAGTTCATTTCCCTATGGATCCTCGGTTTCTTCATCTAGAATATCCACAATTTCCTTTTCTTTTCCTTTTCCTTCAATTCTAGGAATCTTGCATTTTAGAGGGCTGTATTCAACAGTTTCTCTTTTCTGCTTTTTCTACATGCCACCGAAAGAGGAACCAACTTCAATTGTTCTTACCAGAAGGGAAATACCAACTGAGCCACACTTACCAAGCACATTCAAAGAAATTTTCAAATTCTTGATCACAATTAGCCAAATTCTTGAAGTATGTGTATATTTTTTTGCATACCGGTTCATTTGCTTTCCACACCACATTGTCAATCTTTGGCAAACAATTCAAGAAATACATTACTAAACATATAATCAAAGTACCAAACCTGAAAGGGTAGCTTGTCTCTTTTGTTAGTTGCACATTCTCCATTAGTCGATCCTTTATCAATCCACACAGGTCGAAGTCTCGACCTTCAATTATCATCTTGTGAGAAATGTAGACTACACCAGCTGAGGTCGCTCCTTCTTAGTTTTTGAAAAAGACTTTATATGAAATTTTGTGCACAATGTACTTTGTAACATGATTCTTGATTGTTGCAATTATCAGTGCCCTCTGATCTCCAATTATTCTGGTTAGGGTTTCAACTTCTTTGTTCCAGATGGATTTCTTTCTTAGTATGTCTCCAACTTTGCATAATCTAGTCAAAATATCAATTACTTCCTTTGAAATGATGTAGGGTTTGTCCAAAGTTAAAGTGTCATCATGCAATCTGTTCAAAATGAATTTGATGAATTTCACATTCTCAAAATGGGGAAACTCATTCCAAATATCCAAATTCATGTGTTTGGCTTCTCTCAATTACTTCAATTCGTTGGGTAACAAAAGATTTCTCATGGACCTAATCCTTCCATTGTTGTATTCGTCGAAAATGATTGACATTTTGATTTGTTCCATTTTCCTTTCACACTTAGGTTTAACAACCGCACACCAAATTATATGAAAATTCTGAAAACAATCGAAATACTTGATAAATTTTGAGTTTTGCTGGCGAATCAACTTCTCTGCTTGAAAATTCTGCTACTGAGTGCTCCCCTTCTTCTCTTCTTCGATGCAAAGTGACAAATGACAGTTCCAACTTGAATTTTATAGGTTGCACACATGTAATAAATGTGTTTGCCCTAAGTTTTTTGGATGCTTTGTTTTCTCAGATAGCGAGAGAAAAATTCTTCTGCGAACCTATGAATTCTCTGCATTTTCTTGTGAAATTTCTCCAAAACCTCTACATATCATTGATACACCTTTCTGACCATCCCTCGTTTTACGGTACCATCTACGGATAGGGGAGGAAATATTTTCTTGGAAAACTCCGCCTAGGCCAGTGGCATGAAATCAATTATCGGAGGAATTACCAGAAGTAGGTTCTAGTGCAGAACCATTTCCAGCATCAGACTCATTCTTCGTTACCCATGTCTTCTTCATCTGATCTCTTATCTCATCCGTAGTCACTTTTCCTTTTCCTTTGTCATATTTTTGTATATTTTTGCCTCTGTATACTGAACCTATTCTATCCACATTTTTGTTTCTGCAGAATCTTGCAATGTGACCATACTTATTGCAATTGTAGCACATAGTACTTCCTTGTCCAGACCAATCATTCCATTGATTTATTCTTGATCTACATTGATTAGAAATATTCCCAAATCTTCCACATGTGTAACATTCTATATTCTTTCTATTGACAAAGTAGTTTGACACATTTTTGCATTTGAAACACTGACTTAAAAATAATGAATCTTTTGATTTCATATTACTTCTACACTAAGTAGCCATATGACCAAATTTATTGCAAGAAAAAAAATATCCATTAAATTTTTGAGCATTAGGTTGTCTTACCGGATACCTTCCACCTTTGTTCATCTATTTTCCTTGTCTGAAATTCTTTTGTCTAGATCTAGAACTTTCTCCTTTTCCATATCCAAGACCTCTCTTGTCATTTCCACTCTTTTGTCCTTGAGTAAGCACATCAAGCTTAACTAAGTCAATCTTAAAATTCTCCCTATATTCATTTGCAGTGGTAAGTTCATTCCTGAGAATAACAATTTGTTTACCAAGTTCTTCTTCATTGTTTCTAGATCATTGTAGTTCTCTTTCCAACTGAGTGAATTCTTCATTTATTCTTTTGTGTTCATCAAATTTCTCTTTTAAGGATTGAGCAAGATTCTCCTCATTCTTCTTCCTTTCTTCAACCTCTTTAGTCAACTTCATCACTATAGATTCCATTTCATGTTTTAGGGTAGCATTATCTCTGGCAAGATTTTCACATTCTTCAGTTATTTCCTTCAAGGTTTGATTCAGGTGAGAATCATCCATGTTCTCACTCTCTTGTTGCTTGATCTGATCACATAAATCTTTTCTCTTCTCCCCGGATTTAACAATCTGATCCTTCAATGTCTGAATGAATTTCTCAGCATCCCTAAGATTTGCTTTCAATTCCTAGAATTCTGATTTAGACTGATCAAGGTCATCAAGTGCCACCAAAATTTGTTGCTTCAGAATACCAAAGTCCATCACATTCCAAGATCCACCTCAAGTTGCTAAACTTCTTTCGAGGAACCAAATGCTTTGATACCAATTGTTAGACTCAAGGGAACACTAAGAGGGGGGGGTGAATTAGTGTTCAACAAATCTTAACTTTATTAATCTGATATTAAAACCATTTCAACATTCAACCAAAAGAAAGATACAAACACTTAAGGAAATCATCCACAACACCATAACACAAGGATTTTTGCATGGAAACCTTGTTAGGGGAAAAATCACGGTGGAGGTTAATCCACAATTTGAGTACTCAAATAAAATTTTTACAAAAGAGAATGCACTTGCATTCAGGCACACTGCCTAGAGCTCACTGCTTAAAAGGGAAGGCTCATAGCATTACAAAAGTTCAAATTAAAACCATCTAAAGGATGAACTAAGATAGTAGCATCTATTCATGCTAGGTTATAGCTCCAGTGAAGCTCATGGATCAGATTCTGAGTCCTTTGTCTGACTCTGCACTTCACTCTGCTCTGCTCTTCACATCATACATAGATAAATTCACACTATTACTCTGCTGAATTTCAAACCACACACTGATATACTTTGCATTCCACACTTTTGCTATATCAAAATGATAAAATCGATCTCATAAATATATCCACTATCAAGGATTTGAACATTCATATGTCGGCTTCATAAAACATAAAGTTCTTTACAACTATCGTCTAGATCCTTAATATAATATTTATGTGCACCACCCATAGTCATCCTAAACATAGTAGGGACCCAAACAAACATATTTGAGCACAAAAAAAATTAATTAATTACTCCTTATACATCCACAATTACTATATTTGACGAGTCAGCCTTTTAACACAGAGAACCAAAAAATTAATGTACTGAATCTCCTAGATCGATCACCAGTTAATGCACATAGAGATACTCCATGAATAAGGTATTACAAACATAAAAAAACCTTCCTCAGAGATCCACAACTCAAAATAATAGTTCGGTGAGGTATTTACATTGATTTTTTCCTTCATTATCGGTGTAAACCAAAACTATATTGTAGACCGGATGCATGAATTAGGTTGCCATCAATGACAACACTAGAAGCCATATGCCAACATCGTGTACATATGCATACTCTAGTTACTCATTTATAGGTTGTATTTTATCGTGAGGGCCTACTTTGAGAAGATAAACCTGATCTACCCACTAAATAAGATGTGCAATATGGTGTGTTTTCATGTTGAGACCTTGTAAAACCATTTAGTGTGACTTTGTGGAAGAAATAAACATGAAAAAGCATCGAATACCAATTGATTCAATTGAATACATTGTTTACTATGTTTTTATCAATTGAAAAACAGTCAAACACTCAAACAAATATTCAAACATGGCAAGATTTAAACCTTTGAACAAATTATGCACTTGATAGATAGTGACACGCCTTTGTATGCATCTTTGCACCTTTTTTTTTATTAAAACAATGTCTTTGCAACATCTTTGTGCCTTTGTCTACATCCTCACTCTTTTGTTCAAAGTCAACATAGGAAACTACAAATATGCGCCTTTGTTTTTCCATAATGAGGTGCTTTTGTGGGTAACAACACACCTTTGTAGACATCACCGTGCCTTTACAAGCATCTTTGTGCTTCTATAGTGAACAATGCCATGCTTTTGTAACAACACCGCACTTTTGTATGTTTGAGAATTGCAACAAATTCAATAAAATTTCAAATCTTGATTTATGATCATCAAACTTTCAATAGACCTGGTTCATGAAAAAGCAAAGTGAAAATTATTTGAGTCACTCAAAAATATCAACAAGATTGTGGATTCTAAACTTCATTTTGGATCAACATTTCAAAAGCAACAAGAAAAACATCAAACTCAACCCATTTAAATCACAACTTGATTTTAGACATTTGAAACTAGATCTTCATATATCACTTCGTAATTTGTCATAGTGGTTGGAAAATAATCTAATTTTCAAGTGTTCTAGGTCAAATTATTAACAAATCATGGTGAGTTAGCACACTTTAAAGTCACAAGTCTACTCTTAAATTTTGAAGTTCATTATCGTCAAAATAAAAAACAATCCTAGATCTAGTTCAAAAAATTATCTACATTGAAAATTTGCATGCTATTCCATGCAATCAAACTTCATTTCAAACAATTGGTCCAAAACTAGTTAAGGTGGCACCGGATGGTCCAAATTTGAGGAAACATTTGAACACAAAAAATTGTATAAAATCATCAATATCCCCCAAGGTGCTCACAACTTGTATGGTCACAACTAGGTTTCAACATAAAAAGAACATGGGGATAAACCAAGGTGGGTCAAACATTCCAATGACTACAAATACTGGAGATTTACCATTTGGAATGCCTACTACTACGAATTAAGTACAACTACCACCTCAAAAAAAACCTCAAATGTCACAAACCGAAACGATTTACATAGAGGACAATACGTTTGATCCAAACAAACCTAGGGAGTTCACCTCTGATGAGATTCTTGAAATGTCACAAGACCCAACTCTTCCCATACAAACCATGAAGAAGTTAGACCTTGAATTATACATGTTGAAACTAGCACAAAGTGGGGCTAAAATTCCGTTGGAATTTGATGTCAATACACTCAAAGAATGACCTTTGGATCAAACATTTGCATACCTAACAAAAAAATTGACCTCATGGTGGTTAAACTTTGGAAAAGCAAGTTACACAACCAATACCACAACCTCCTTCAATTAATGTGTCAAGTCAATCAACAGTTACCTTGCAAGGTATATGTCAAAATACTTCTTTAGATCAACATGTAAACCCCTTAGGCAATCCTCAAAATTAAGGAAACATCAACACAAACCAAGGTTACCAAAACATGAATATACCACCAAATTTCAAAGCTCAAGGTTCAAACATGACAAATCATGGGGTAAATGTACCTCCATAAAACTTGAGCTTGAATGATCCTAACAATCAACAACATCAAAAACCACCAATCTTCAATATTCAAGGTACAAACATGACAAATCAACAATATCAATAAAATTTGAGTTTGAATGTTATTAATAATCAACAATATCAACAACCACCAACCTTCAATACTCAAGGTACAAACATAACAAATCAATATTATCAAAAAAATTTGAGTTTGAATGGTATCAACAATCAACAATATCAACATCCACTGCCACAACATCAAAATCAATCACAAAATCCACCACCACAACATCAAAATCAATCACAAAATCCACCACCACAACATCAAAATCAATCACAAAATCAACCACCTCAATATCAAAATCAGCCACCTCAATATCAACAATCTGAACATATCCAATATCAACAACAACAACCAAATCCACCACCACAAAATCAACATCAACCAAATCACCAACATCAACAATAACATTGAAAATAACAACAATTTCATCAACAATATCAATACCAAGCATCTCCTCAAAACCATAACATGCACCAACAAAATATACATCCACAATATCAACAAAAAAAGGGTCATATGGCATTTACTTCCCAAAATCATCAATATCAACAACATATTCCATCACCACAACAAGGTATTGCATATCAACAAACATACCAACAATTACAACAGTTGCAAGTGCAAAGACAATTACAAGCACAACAACAAGTCTTTGAACAGGAAAATTTGCAACCGAATTCTAAAAATATTATGAATCAAAATCAATATGGCCAATACAATTCTTTCACACCAGCATTCAACAATTTTAACAATCTTTCATATGATTGTTGAGAACAAGTGCCTCAACTTCTGACTTGGACCTCTGAAAAGACTTGGTGAAATTATCATCTTTCTAAGCCTTTACCTCTCTACCGCTGAGCGTCTTTCATAGAGGTATGGTCTAGCGCTTTACTGCTTTATCGCGGGCCCCTATCGGTTTGTCCGTGGTTGGGTGATGTTACCGCCATACTATGAGGTCTCCATCTTAGGCTGGCGGTAGCGCAATTGATGGGAACAGTTAGTGCGAAGCCTTACCTCCCTACCATGGAGGTTGTTCGTTGGTGGCGCGGTGGTAGTGGTAGTCAACGATAGTTAGTGAAGGCCACTTACCAACACACCGTGATGGCCTCTTGGCCATGTCACGGTGGGGCGGTAAGCCTTGGCGGTCAGAGATAATGGTTACCTCCTTACCTCAGAGGTCTTGCAGTCGGGGTGCAGTAGCACGATGGAGCTCGATGGTCAGCACAGGCAATTACCACCATATCGTGGGAGGCTTTGCTTAGCCTCGCGGTTGGGTGGTGGTACCGCCATACCGTGGAAGATCATTCTAAGCTCAGCGGTGACACGGTGTTAAGCAATGAGCTGGTAGACAAGCCACTACCTCGGTACCACGAGGTTGTTAGAAGGAACCTGCAGTTGGGCAGTGACACCGCCATACCGCGCTGGTCTCTTTGGCCTAATGTGGTAGCGTGGTAAGAGGTGTTGTCATATGTGTTGAATGATTTGACTTGACTAAAAGTAGCAAACAAGTAGAGAGGCAACGCGTGGCAAGTAATCAACATCTGATTGGTCGAAGTCTAGAGCAGTGAAAGCAGTAATTGCAAGACGTGTTTTGGCTCATGACAAAATCCGATTAAGGAAAGAAGAGTTAATGCTTGGGCGGCCCGATGCGTGATTGTAGAGCAGATCGATCAGAAGATCGGATTGCTTGATTGGGTGAACGATGCATAATTAATGCTTGCGATTAGTTGGCATGATTAATGTGATGTAAGACTTGTATAGTCGATTACATTGATATAAGTCAATAAAGGGTGACAGTGAAGTAAGTGATAGAGACAAAATAGAGAGTTGTATTCATTGTATACTGAAAGAAGTATTGTAATAGTGAGTGCATGAATACTCATGTCTGCTACTGTGAGATAACTATCAAAGAGTGAGGACTGTGAGCTTTGTTTTTTAATTTATTTTACTATAATACAAAGTGTCTTCTCTTGGTGTTGTGGGTTTTTTTTACCAAAAGGGTTTTCCCACATAAATATGGTGTTATTTGTGATTGTTTATTTTTGTTACTCTAGTTACTCTGTATTTGTTCATCTCAGTAGTTTTAAGAAGCTTTTAAAACTGGTCTTTGCATTTCTCCTTTGTTGTATTAGCGTTAGGAAAGCGATTCTGCACCTCTATTTTCCTTTCAATGATCAATACAAACAAATGTACGATATCCACAATATAATACATATGATGCATCACCAAGCATTGGTTCCTTGGACATATCAACTCAAATACAAACTTTAACACAAAAGATCCAAGATATTCAAGTAGGAAAAATAAAAAAATCATACACAGTACAAGATCTATGTCCCTACTTGTTTGATAGAAGTATCATAATGGTTCCATTCCCTCCAAACTTTGAAATCCCAAAGTTTGATAAATACAAGGGGCATGGTAATCTAGAGGAACATATAAGAGAGTTTTATGTAGCATGCATGGAAGTATCTTACAACGACACATAACTCATGGGACTCTTTCCATGAAGCTTAGGTGGACAAGAAATAGAATGGTTTTGTCACTTACCTCTAGGGATTAGAACCCTCCAAGAAATAATTGATCAATTTGTATCAAATTTCTCATATAATATTTACACAAAGGTCACCTTGGAAGAACTCTATACCTTAAAATAAAATTATTGAGAAGCCTTTTCACCTTTCTTGCAATGATGGAGACATGAGGATAGTAAATGCAAGTGGCCTATTCCTAAGAAACAACAAGTTGAGATCATCACAAGAAACTTAAACTCGGATCTTTCTTTTCAATTGAGGATGCAATGTATATCAAATTTTGAGGAACTCATACCTAGAGGACTCAATATTGAAAGAGCTCTCATTGCAAAAGGAGCTATACAAATCTACAAGGACAAACACCCATCATCTAGTTTTAGTGACAAACCCCACATATGGGCCAAGAATAAGAATGATACTAATGATGAGGTTGTAGATGTGAAGGTTGTCATCAATGCACCTTCCAAACCAAACACACAACAAGGAGATACACAACATGTCAATAATCTCAACAATTTTAACACTCAACAAGGAAAATAACCAATACAAAACAAGTACCCACCAAGATGAAAATACACTCCCTTAGGGAGCCCATCAAAATAGTCTTGAACAAGTTGGTCCAAGAAAATACCTTGGAACTTCCATAATATAGGCAATATGGAGAGCCACAAGTTAAATCCTCATGGTATAAGGATGAAGACTATTGCAACTATCATCATACAAAGGGACACAAAACATCCAATTGTATGAAATTAAAAAATGTCATACAAGATATCATAGACAATGGTGAAGTGAACGTTGATCAACAACCTAGAAGTTCTAGAAACAAGGATCTGGGTATATATAAGAATCCAATTCCTGACCATGGGAAAGGAAACGATGGTGGAAAATTAAAATCATACAATCAAGTTAACCATACCTATGATAATGTCATAGGTAGTATACATTATTATGACCGACATGTTTATGTTATCATAATTCAAGGACAAAATCCTAAGTGTGGAGTCACCACATGATGAGGGAAAGTTACTATACAAGGAGACCCTCTACCATCCAGGGTACTACCAAGGGATATTTCCAATGATTATAGCTTACTTGATCAACTCAAAAAGACCTCTTCTTAAATAGGTATTCTAGAATTATTGAATATTTCACCTGCCCATAAGGAAGTTCTAGAGAAAGCCCTTTTATGATCGAAAATTCCTACCAACATTGATACTGACCAGTTTTAAGTCATGGTAGGGCACATTTCATCTACACATAGATTACTCTTCACACAATATTATCTTCCATCCCAAACCTTTCATAACTTTTCACTTCATCCTAAAGTATACGTTCATAAAACCAAGGTTAAGAGAGTATTGATAGATGGAGGTGCAGGCTTAAATATTTGTACCCTCTAGTTGAGGAAATAGTTGGGCTATTCAGAGGATGTGATTGAAAAGAAAAAGGGGTCACAATCTGTGCTTATGATGATAATGAACAAAGTTCACCAAGAACAATCAAGATACCAATATAAGTGGGATCCGCAATTGTAGAGACCACTTGTCAGGTTTAAGATCTTGAATTACCTTATAATATTCTCCTTGATCGTCCATGGATTCATGCCATGAATCTCATGGCTTCAACGTACCATCTATGTATCAAGTTTCCATATGATGATAAATAAATCAAAATTCATGGAGATCCATAACCATTTTATTACTACAAAATCATGGAGGAGAATTACTACAAGGTGCTTCAAGTTCCTAAAAATGATGAATTCCCAATACCTTCCTCCTATGTCGATCCTTCCACATTGACATCAATATCTGGTACAAAGAAGACTCTATTTGAAATCAAAGCAATGATCACAAAAAAATTGAAAGTGTATGGGAGGGTAAGCCCATGTTTATCCTTGATCCACATTTGATCTTTGTCCCCTTGGAATCTACCGCTTCTTCCCTTCTACTATTCCTCTTCATCCTTAACACACAAATCACCTCTATTTTTCCTTCTCTGTAAAGTTGAGTCATAGACTTTATGAGAAAATCTAAAGCTTCCAAATTGTACCTTAGTATATGTCTTCCTTAAGCCTCCACTGCCTTAGTAATTACTTCTTGGGTGAATGCTATTCAAAGATTCAACAAAAATGATGCAGTCGAGATTGGAGTATTCTATTGAACAACCTAATCATGTAGCCAAATACATTTATGCAATGAAAATGAAAGTTTACAAAATATTGAATTCAAATTCTGAATATTGGTAGAAAAATTCTATTATAGGAGTATAACCAGCTTTCATTTTGATCTTTATCACCCTTCTACAACTTCCCTAAAACAAACTCCAAAATGCATGCATTGATTTCCATTTTATCCATCAACAATTCAAAAGTCAAAATAAATTTGATCTGGGTTGTTACAACCACCAAACCATTACAAGAAGAAGTAGTGCAAATGTAGTTCAAAATTCTACAAATTCCAGATGGCCTAAAAGTTCCTATAAGGTCTAGTAGCAAGGAGGAAACCCACAAATGCAATAGCGAGCCAAAAGTTTGCAAGTATAGTAGCAAGTGAAAATCTTGCAATCAACAATTGGAACATGAAATCCCACTTTGGTCCAAATGGGTGGTAACTTTTTGCAATCCATATAGGATGATGTCAATGGGGTGTTATGTTGATGCCATAGGTAGAACTATTAATTAGAATCAATTCATTACATCATTAGGTTCAGTTCACTAGAGTTTACCCACAAACACCAAATGCATATGAGACTTTGAAAAATTATAGATACCATAAATTTTCCACAAAAGGTTTGCTATGGCCCAAAATCCCACAACAAATAACATTCAAAAGTCTCACAAATTTCTGGTTTACATAGAATTCTTTGCATGCCTAGTAGCAAGTTAAAACCCACAAAAACACAAATTTCTCAATTTTCATCAAATTTGATCTGTGACTACCTATTTTGTTCCTCTACAAGGTGAAATCATTATATTGTCTAGATTACTTCTTAAAATACTTCTAAAGAAACTAACCAAACTAACACTACTAGAAACCTAAAACAACTAAAATGAAAGGAAATATTTTTGGTCAATGTAGGATTTCTTCTAGACCCGGTTGCTCTTGCATCAAACATGTCAGGTAAATGAAATGTTTCATGAGTTTGGGAACTTAGAAACATTTGAAAGTGTATGGGATGGTGCGACCACATTTTTCCTTGATCCACATCTAATCTTTGTCCCCTTGGAATCTACCACTTATTCCCTTCTACTCTTCCTCTTCATCCTTAACACACAAATCACCTATGTTACAAAGCTTCACTTCATGAGTCCTATCAAGGAAATCACATAGACCCTAGATTGTATCATGATTCTCAAATTCAAACTAGTCCTTCCTCTATAATTTCAATGAGCTTCTTGATCTTGGCACTATGATGGATAATGGGCCTTTATAATATTTTTTTCTTTATCTCAACATAGTCACCATGCCTAACACAGTTCATAAGCCTTCCCTTTAACTCTTAAAACTGTTATCCTGTTATTGTAAAACTTGACTTGTATTGTGTTGTTCATTTAAAACTTGCCTCAAGGGTTATCTTTCTTGAAACTACTGTTATTGTATTTGTCAAAACAAGGTTAAGCATGCTCTATCATGGGGTTTTCATAATGAAGTCTTCTAGTTTGTCCTTCTATGCTAGTTTAGGCTACTATTATTCAATATCTCCCTACTTTATTCCTCTCTCATTTTCATAATGTTTTTTGATGATTCCCTTGTGCTCTCCAAAGCTGCCACCTATTTGCTACCACATCCTTCAATGGAATTTTTCATCCTTTTTCATTGGGTTGTGCTCATGTATGGGCCTAGAATCCTCACTATGAAGTGTAATTGTTGTCCTCTTTTCTACCATGACCATCTTCTAAACTACCATTTATGGCCCTTATCATGCATATGTATGTGCCTGTTTGATTACTATTACTTATTATCATGGTGGTCAAAGGAATTTTCATCATATGACTATGATAAATTTCTAGTCATCCATAGACTATTCACTGCCACTTATGAGGATTGTCACACATAGCTTTAAAAGGCACAATATTGTCTTCTATATGAACCTATGCATTTCATGCATCTCTTCTCATTGTACCCTAAGGTCTTTGATTTAAGGATATTCACCATCTATGTACCTTCAACTAGGTTTTCACTATCCCTTTTCTCATTTACTTCCTCTCTAGCCCTATTCCTCTTTCAACTATCTTCATATCTCTGTCACCCACTTTTAAACTTGGCAAATAGAAGACATGTCAAAGTCTTGAAAATTAATATTATCAAGGTTTTTGACAAAATTCAATGTAAATTCTAATGAAGATAGATTAAGGAAATGCTTATGAGTATTTGAATTTTTCCTTTGATAGCGAGACATACACAAAAGGCAGTGAACGTATAGTTTATCACCCCAAAACCTTGTCCCTTACTAACTGTTCTTTTCATCATTGTAATCTCTTAAAGTGATTGTCTTTTAAGAAAAATGCTTTATCACTATCCTTCATAGCACTACAGGTCTAAAACTAACATTCTCTTAATGTTATTGGCATGATCATTGTCTTCTTAAAAAAATTCCTATGACTATCCCTTGTGGACTATGATTGAACCCTTTTGTCACTGTCACATAAATGGTTATTGTATAGTTCACTACCCTCGTTGAATCTGTGCAGCCCTTTGGCCTTGTCTTATCAAGGACCTTTCATAGCTTTGTCTTTCTCACATTGACCCACTTGTCACTAATCATTCATGTCATTTTGATGATACATCCTTTCAAAATTGATCCATAGCACCTCTATCAAACTCAATAAACCTTATTCATGCTAAGATTATGATCATTGAAACTTTGTCCTCTATACCATAACTCTCAAGGTTTGAAGAGAAATTTTCCATACACTTCCTTAAGGACTATCACTTGTTTGATTGGAAAATAATCCTCATTTTCTATAAAAATCATGTTGATTGTACCCTCTTTTAGAATTCCCTCTATGCAAATAATTTTCATAAATAAAACCTTGCACTTAAGGAGACTATCCTCTATGAACATGTAACTCTTTCTTTACTTTGTCATTAGTAAATGAAAACTTGTCCACTTCTACCGAGAAAGTCATGCAAGTGTGTGGGCTGGAGAACTATAGTTGTACAGTTCATAGTTCACCAACTCCTCCATCAAGGATAAAAGCAGGGTGATAAAAGTAGGGAGCTAACAACAACTATAATAAGGCGACATTGATAGAATTTCCTCGTAGTGAGATGATGCAGGGGCAGATTATTCAATTACTCTCCTTGGGACAGATGAGCGGGTGAGATTATAGATGAAAGAAGTACGAGATCTCTCTGGGATCGAGGTGGTTTCTTTCTTCACCGATCGGTCCTGAAGGAAAAAAAGTGGTCCCGAAGTAGGGCTGGTCGGTCTCGAAGGGCAGGTCGTGAAGGGCAGGGTTGGATCTCTTTCTTGATCAAAATTCTGAGTCATATGACTGTGAAAGTGACCTGAGCATCATCTTAGGTTTTTAAGCACTAAAGCTAACCTCTCTATGTATTTCTTTGGACTGGACTATCATGTTGGTTGCCTACAAGTTCATATGGTCTACGGAATGCTAGATATGGACCGCCACCTTTATTCATCTTTTATGAAAGAGGGTTAAAACCCAATCGCAAGTCAAAATTTCCCAAAGGAACCGAGTAATCACCAATTGCCACATTCTCATTTAAACTCCAAGCTTTGACATTAATCATTTCACTTTGATGAAGCTTCTTGAGGTCTTCCCTTTCATGTGTCACCATATTTATTGTGATTTGTAAGAATTGTTATATTTCATTATGACCATCATCTTTTAAGTACTTAATCATTATAGGCCCTAAAGAGACTTGGTGTAGTGGCTATCCATGAAATTCTTTGCTAATGATATCAAGATCTAACCAATAGAATATTGGTATATATGACGTTATTCTCTATGGTGAGGTTTAGACACACCATACATAAGTGTTCCTTAAGGAACTACGTCTAAGTTCCACTCCCTTTTACTTCTACTATGTACTCACAAAACTATCATCTCCTAGCAAGGGCAACCTTCAAACATTATTGCCTCTGTTGGCTTAACACCCATATCCATATGTGTACTTTGAGATTCTTGATATAGATGAAGATGTGGGCCTCCAAAATTCTTCATGTTCAACAATTCTACCTAGATGTTGAAGAAAGTTCAGAATGCTTTTATCTAGTCTACAACTCCCATGTAACTTGGGGTGCATGAAATCATACAAATAGAAGTGTAAAATATATATGAACCAATATGCCATTCAAGGAAGAAGTGTAGGGTTTAATGTAAACAATCAGAGCCTCTAAGCTATTTGTGAAATCCTCAACATCTAAAATACATGAAAATTATTTACAAAGCATTACGACCAACCTGCTTTGTTCCATGTTCAATGATATCTTTCTACTTGCCTTTGAACTTCATATATGTCTAGATTTTTCCTTTACATGCATTACTTGTTTTGGAATTTAATTTATTTGGGCTTCTACTACTTCTACAATAGTTTATCACTGTAATCTAGGGGCCACAATCAAGGTTTTGGGTGAGGAAATGGATAAAAATAAAAATGGTGCATGGATTCATCTTATAGACAAAGACAAAACTTGATTACTTATCTCAAGAAAACCAAAATGTTGACTAGGTGTTAACATTGGTGTGGCACATGCACCTTGGAAAATATCTTATCAATTTTGGCAGCTAAACTAAACTTTTAGATACTATCATCAACACTATCTTCTTTAGTCTGAGGCTTCCCTTTCTTACACCACAAAACTATTTAGTTATCCCCTGTCATCTACTATGGTCATGGTGCTAGTTACTTGTTCTCTAGTCATACACATGTCTACAACATTTTTATAATCCTACACTTCTATTCATTTCCTTTGGAATGGTTTGAACCATGCAAGAAGGATGAGAGGACACCATTATATATAAAAACTTGCACAATTATTTCCTCCAAGGTTTTAAATAACTTTCAAAACCTAGACTTCTCATAAACCCAAATACCTTTGAAGAGTTTAAAACTTCAAGAAAAGTAAGGAATACCTGGCATGATATGAGGATGAAGGTACATTTTGTAACATGGGAAGAGTGCAAATGGACTCCTAAAAAAACTCCAATAGCTTTGCAATGTGCCCAAAGTTCAACTTAAACTCTATAATGTGGAACTATATCTACATAGACTCATTCAACATGAACTATCCATTAGACTTGGTCTTTTCTCCACTTTGCATTCTTTCATTTCCTTGCACTCCTTCAATGCCATGAAGATGAAAAACCCTAAAGTATCCTTTCTATGTGGGCCAAAAAACTGAAACTCTTTCTCTACTTGGTACCCAAATGACTTAGTCAAAATTCTCATTTTTATTTTGCTTGAAATTTACCATTACCAACTCTCACACTGTCTTTTGCTACTTTTTTTCCCCTTTAAAACCTTATGAGGTTTTAACATGGATTTAATAAATGGCCTTCTTTTTAAACAAAAAGTTTCAACACTACCTTCTTGTAGTAGTTCTCATGCTCACCATATAACATAGCTTTCTATCCATACTTGGCATTCTTCCTAGCAATACATCACTAGAAAATGTCTCTTTTATACATATCCTAAATGCTATTTCTCCTCTCTTCCTTATCTCAAGTGCCTATTCTTATATATTTTATTTGTAATATTTTTTGTGTGTTTTTTTTTATACATGATGTATGAATTTGCTTACATATTTATTTTGTCGAATTTTACATAATGTTTGTGTTTTGTGTAAGATATTTATAGATTGGTTTTGAAAGTCCTTATTCTAAGGGCATGCTCACCTCAACTAAATATTTTGCATCATCTACAGTCTCCTTTGGTATACTCTATTATTTATACATTTAATTTAGCATGCATATTTAGTTTAAATTGTATGTTCACTAAAGTGGGGATAACATGTGTAATCTTACTTTTCCCAAAAAAATATTATGTTTTAATTTATTTAATGAGTACAAACATATATTAAAATAAAAGATGGTTTTAATTTATTTAAAGGAGCATAGATATGTATATTAATTTAATCAATAAAGAAAAGGTGCAACACTAGTTAATCCTCTAAATATTGTAAATAGGAATGTCAAGACAACAATTATGATATTGATTAAGCACAATAAATAAATGAAAGGAGCATTTAAATTGAGATTGACATGATAATCAAATAATACATATCTTAATTTTTCAAAAGAGGTTATTTCCCACACATGAAGGAAGATCCAGGCTCTTTATGGCAAGGAGGCACTCTTGGAGGAACCAGTTCTTGCACAGAACCCCAACTTGCCTCAGAGGGCCTTACGGTTGAACTACCTACCTCAGAGGGCCTCATGGTAAACTACCTACCTAAAAGGGCCTCATGGTAAAAGCCTTGTCTAGGACAATCCTAGGTGTATGATATGCCCTGAGTTGAACACACGTTGTATGCCCCTTCTCCAATTGCTCTCAATTCCAACCAAAGATCCTATCCTCGCTCCTTGTTGCTCTCTGAAATTTTGTATATCTTCCTTGATTATTGCCTCCTTTTTCCTTTTTTTCCCTTTTCTCTGTGTCTCCCATTCAATTAACTTATGGGTTTATATAATATTCCAAGGGTGGTTAAAACAGTCACACTCGTTCACAATAATCATAATGTTTAATTAAAGTTTACATTATTTTATTTTATTATTATTCTCTTTCTTTCTTTTTTCTCTTTTTTCCACAAGTAAAAAGCCCCATAACAAAATATAATCTTAAAAATTGCATACCCTTGCAATTTGACGTTATGTCTTATGCTCACTTCAACATGTGAATATGAATTGTCCTAAATTCATTATGTTAGCACTTTAGTATTATACTTTTCCTAATTCTTTAGAAAATCTACATTTTTATTGAATGTAATTTTCTTAGATAAGTGTTATTTGCATGGATGCCCCCACAATGTTCTTGAATCCTAAAAAAAATCATGATTCTAGTGGTGTGAACATTAATTTCTCCCTACCATCATTGCTATTAGATAATGTAACAACTTTAAGTGATGTTCAAGATATTATTTGACCCTTGTCCTCTTTGTTTTTTATAATTTTGAAAAAATAATCCTAATTCTAGAACTCTATGGATTTTTTTAAAAGTTCGATCTCTCAAAAAAGAACTAACAACCTCCATAGCTATTATGTGAAGATTTTATCAATCCCTTCTACATGTGGACATCATTTTTATTGGAAAATTACATTTGTGGAGTTGTGACATCAATTTACAATAGCCAATGGTGTCCTTGACAATTTCAAGCTCTGAAGGTAACATTGTTCTTGCTTTATTGTTGCTCTTCCCTTTCTTACATTGATGGCTATTTTGTGAAGCTTTTATTAGTCCATTGTGCATATAAACATCATTTGGATTGAAAAGTGACATTTATGGAGTTGTGAAACTGATTTGCACTAGCTAATAGTGTCCCTCTTGACAAATTCAAGTTCTCAAGGTAACATTTTTCTTTTTTAATTGTTCCTTTCCTCTTTTTTACATTGATCATTTTTATTTTTTATTCCTAGGGGTTGAAAATTCTTGAATTTAGGGTCATTTGTTCCTCTTTCTATTATTTTAAATTTTAAAAAATGAATCCTCATTCTAGAGCTCTAAGGATTTTTTTTGGAAACTCAACCTCTCTAAAGTAAGAACCAACAACCTCCATGGCTATTTTGTGAAGCATTTATAGTCTATTGTGCATGTAAACATCATTTTGATTGCAATTTTTTTTTTGGAGTTGTAGTAATTTGTAGTAGTTTTATATTAGATAAGCAATGATTTTGAAAGGTCCCTGATCCCTTTTACATCAAGAAATATTCAACAATAAGGCCAACAAGACAAGAAACAACCACCAGACGAGACAACCCAGAAGACATGGCCAAAAGACAACCAAAAAATAGAGCGAAACACAACAGGGGATACCACCCCACCAAAACTAAGTCAAGGTGGCAATATAGAGATTCCTCTCCACCAATATTTTCAAATCTTTATTACAAGGTGAGGAAACAAGACCACCACTAGAAACAACTAAGCCCAAAGAATCAACAGAAGGGTCTAACTTAGAGGGATCATCAACAACGTCATTTTGAAGCTCTTGACATATAGTGGAATCTTCCACAACATTTGTCACCTTTTCTTTTTATTCCAAACAATGTGTTTTTTTTCTTCTTCAAGCAAGTAAAGGAGGCATGACCCACTTTACCACAAGAAAGACAAATAATTAGAGAGTCTTCATAATCAATCTGCTGCACCCACTTACCAAATTTAGAAGATAAAGTAATCTTAGTGGGAAGAATACAATCATTCTCCACTAACACACAAAATATAGCAGCCAACAGACGCTTCATTGATTTGGTGACCTTATCCATAATACAATATTGACCAAAGGAATTAGCAATACACATGAAAATTTGTTTAGTCCAAAACTCCAAAGGCAACCCTGGAAAACAGACCCAAATAGGAAACTTAAACGTATTTGTCATTGGGTTCAAATGTAATGCCCCACCACGAGACCCTAAAGGAAGTTGCAACTCAACGCGGAAGCGAACAATTTTTTTTTTTTTTAAAGTGCATTAATAACAAAGAAGATGCACAACACTTTGTAACAACCTCTAAGGTAACATGACAAGGTTACATTAATTACCAAAACATCCACACCACTTACACATAAAGCATTTATTAAAATAATAACCATACATTTAATTGCATATACTCACAAAGCATTTAAGATTCTAACACTAGGATAACATATAATAAGATCCATATTACATTATCTAAAAATTAGATTACAATACTCATTCCCGGAATGAGGTAGATCAAACCTAACTATTATAATTACAAGATTCCACCTCGAATACAAATGAGGGAAATAATATATACAAGAGCTAATCTAAAGTAAATAGAAAGCTTTAAACCAAAGAATGAAACCACTGTGAGCTCTCCACTGGAAAACCTCGCAATGCAATCTACAATCAAAAGGGGACCTAACGGTGTAGGTCGCACGTTCCTCCCAACCAAGTGGTACCCGAAGGCCCACCCCCCGTGCTAAGAGACAGTAACACGGATACAAGGACAATCCCTACAACCTCTAGTCACAGGCTGACTCAACTCTAAACAAACAACCTCAAGAACAACACTAACTCAAGGTTACAATGAAATTAGAGCTAAATAGTATGACACTCCAGTAACCTATACATACAACTAGCCTAGGAGAAATGTCACTCAAGGTACATGAGTTATCCATCAGGTCTTTTCAGATCTCGGCCCCCATTGAGCTTCACCCTCCTACGGTTATCATGTGATTCAATACCACTCCAAACTAAGGAGGTACAAAATATCCAACAATCCATTCAATGAAGGTCAAACCATTCAAAGAAGAATAAACCATTCTTCGTTCGTAGAAATCGGGTGACTCACTTATAACAACAAGCCTTATTACGATAGAGAACTACACAAGACAAAACCATGAAATGATAACTCTCAAATAACAAACTCCAATAGGAAGACTTACAAGAACTCATTTAATACCTGTTTTCAATTACCCTTAAATACCACAGAAGATATCTCAAACACATCATAAAGGCATAATAGATAACTGTTAACAACATTCTAATTTAACACAACCTTGCATATAGTCAACGAAATGACTTGTAACTATTCGCACCACTCAATTATCCCAATATAATTAAACAATTATAAAAACTTCATTTCATTTATTATTCCAATTCCCTCAATTACATTTATAAAAAACATCGATTTCCTCTATTTACTTAAATACCCATTTCCCTAATAGACCAAGGCATGCAGATAAATTATTCTTCCTTTTATATCTCTTAATTGCATGCAACAATTTAAAACTAAAATAACATAAAATCTAATTAAAATATATCTACATTAAATCTCTTAAACTGAGTT
The DNA here is from genome assembly GCA_007115665.2 of Sequoiadendron giganteum. Taxonomy (NCBI): domain Eukaryota; kingdom Viridiplantae; phylum Streptophyta; class Pinopsida; order Cupressales; family Cupressaceae; genus Sequoiadendron; species Sequoiadendron giganteum. Next base: position 132,048,161 of record CM021106.1, read on the forward strand.
TCCATTAACAAAAACTACCTCCTCATTTAAAAGCTAAAACAATATATATTATTCAAAATGTCTAAATCCATTAATGTCTAATCCATAAATGTTTAAAATATATATAAATTTATTATTAACAGATGCAGCCATGGGGAAAACAACTTGATAGTAGCTCCGTGTTTCAACCATAAATCAGAAAATACGATTTGGGTATTTGCGAGTTTTGGAGAGGGATAAGAAAACATCAAGACGCAGAAACCCTCTAAATTTCGTACCAACCCAGTTTGTAGAAATAGAGTTATGGATGACGCAACCATAAATTAAATTGGGGAAGAAAATTCTGAACAAAGTTTTCTACAGGCAAATATTTGACAAACAATTTTCTCAGGAAAGATTTGCACAATATCAACAAACGATTTCCCAATTTTTACAAAAGAAAGATTTCAATTTCAATCAAGTAATACAAATTTCCTCATAATAAAATTTATCAAAACCACTATAGGCAGATTTGAAACCTATCTCAGAACATTACAAAAATTCTCTTTCCTCTAAGTTTACACAGAGGCTTTCAAATTTTGAAAACAATTAAAGCTTCTACAACCGAAACACAAAACTTCTTGCACATGCAATCTTTCAAACTCAAATACCATTTTAAGCAAAGCTTCTACAAAATTAACTTTTGTACAGACAATCTTTCTCAACAATAACATAAATTGAAAGAACATGTTTTCCTGAAGCTTGAAGAAGAGAAAGTTGAAGTAGAGCCTCCCCTTCAGAGATCCATTTCCAAAGCTTCTCCCCAGATCCCACTTCCAGGAAGATGATAAAAACAAAATATAAAAACCCTCCCAAAAATTCCTGAAAACCCCTTTCCTCTTTTCATCCTTTTCCACCAAAAACCTCTTCCAAAAAAATGCCTTTTCCTCTCCCCCCAAAAATCTCCCGTGAGAAAACTGCTCTCTTCCCTTTTGAATCCTTTCTCAACCAAAAATAGACAATTCATTTTTACTCACACACATGTCACATTCAAAATATCTTCTCCACAACCCTAGATATTCTCTCAAAACCGTTTGCATGTTGAAATAATTTCTAATTAAAATTTAATTCCAAATACAATTTAATTTCCACATAAATTTAGTAACTCCTAATTCCAAATTGAAATTAATTAACACTAATTGAAATTTACAATTTACAATTAAATTAATTTCCCTTTTTCTTTTAATTTTTTCAACTACATAATTAATTAATTAATTTTAATCATTTAATAAATAAATTCAACCCATTGGATTAAATTTAATTTATTAAATAAATCCAATTTAATTAATCAACTTAAATAAATCAAATTTAAATAAAAACTTCTAACCACAATTTCTAATTGTAATTTAAATAAATATCAACATTATTTAAAACAATAACTCTAAGCATTTATTTCCATAACCAAGAGCCATTTCAAATTAAATAATATTAAAACAAGCACGCAAAAACACAACAACTCAATTGATGACACACTATGGCTAGGGTGTAGACCTAACACAGGTAACCTAACTACTATCTCCCAATCATCATACCATTGGGTCGACACGCTCAAACTTGTGAAGCCAAGTGGAGTTGATGTCATGTACCTGCAAACTTGTATCCAAGGCATCAATAGCACATGCATATAAAATCATTATAAAACACACTGTGAAGATGAAATCACCTAATCGCAGGGTGCTCGCAAGCGAGTGATGCGATCATGTCCCCTTCACCAATACAATATCACCAAACTGATACTTCCTTCATTAATAAATTCATAAGCAATAATCATGTCATAATAAACTAACTTTATTTTAATCAAAGCATGTATAGTATACCATCAAGGAAATTACATCTCATAACACACATAGTTCATATTGCTCAATAAGAAATGATAAAATAACAAAGCATCTTAATCTAACATAAGAGCAAAACAGAGGGGTGTTACATCAAACCAGTGAACCACATTTGGAGACAAAGTCCATTCGAGCCAAGAAACTAGGGGCCCTCATGAAGGACCCTAGAACAATCTTCAACACAGGGACAAGGAAAGAGAAAGAAGCTATTACACAATGTAGTAACCTCAACTCTAATCTTCCAAACCCGAAGAGCCCAACTTCTAGCAGCATGGAAACTAGGATAATTACCATAAAATCTCGCAACTAATGAGGTCTTGAGCCAATCCAAAGACTCAACTATAGCATTACAATCAACATCTAACTGTTGGTTAGACAAATTACATACCTCCTTAGCACGAAACTCCTCCGAAGTAGGGGTAGCAACAATAGAAGAAGTAGAAACAGATTTGCACAAAATCTCAACCACACAAACCAACCTATCAGAGGGAGGCTCTAAAACTGAAGGGGTCAAGGGAGAACCAACAAGAGCTCTAGAAAGAGGAGGAGAAATAGCATCCCCCTCTTCGATTGTAGGGAGAAGAAATCTCTTTTTGAGGCCCATATTAGGTTTAGGAGCAAGAACAACCACCATAGGTGAAGGGGTAGAAGCCCTAGGAGAAATGACCTCACTTACAGGAGAACCAACTGCCTGTCCTAGAGCACCAGAACAGTCATAGACCAAGCCTTTGTTATTTTGTAAACTACAAGCAACCTCCCCACTCAAATAAGGGGAAATAGGAGCAACATGAGTGGAAACATCCTCCCCTCCATAAATGTTTTGCATCAAAAAATCTTGAAGAATAGGATCATTCTGAGTGAGGAAACTCTTATGTAACCCAGAAAAAGGAGAATGAGACTCCTCCACATTCTTTCCAATCTCCTCACACCCCCATGACTTCTTAAGAGCTTCTAAGAGAATATCAAGTAGGAACTCCTCTTCCTCTTCAAGAAGATCATACTCAGACCTAGTATCCAAGCCAAATCCTTCACAAGAAAAAGGGGCAAATTTTTTATCTAGGGTTCGTAGATCCTCATTGGAAACATTAGAATTTTCCATATCCCAAACCTCATGAGCTTGGAAACCCACCTCTTCAGCTTCCACATCAGAGTCATCAAAGGTTGCAGCCAAACCCTCATTACCAAAAATAGAGCCACCCAAATCCTCAGAAGCAACAACCTCCATAGCAACAAGACCTTTGCTTCCAACAAACCCATTGGAGGAGACAACCATGGAATGGAAGAACTCATTTCCTCCCACAAAGACCTCGGTTCCAACAGCAACATCGACCTATTCAACCTCCTTATCGCCATCAACATCTCCTTCCTTTGTTTCTTCTGTAGCACAAGCCTCAGAAGAGTCTCGACATTGCTTCCTAGCTAACTTCTGTGCATCACCCTTTCTCTTCCTCGCTGTTGCGCACACACCATTTGTTGCACCCTTCCATTTGCTCTCCTGCGCTACTTGATCCATCCGCTCCATTAGGGAATGTAATTTGTAGTAATTAAAAGTGTCCTTGGTAGTTTCAAACTCTTGAGGTGACATTTTTCTTGTTTTATTGTTCCTCTCCTCTTTCTTACATTGATCATTTATATTTTTTTATTCGTAGGTGCTAACAGTGCTTACATTTAGGATCATATTCAATCTAGATATTATTATTTGTGTTTAGCATTCTCTTTTACATTTTATTTATCAATTTCATTTTAAAACAAATATTGAAAATAATCTTTTTGTGAGGGTTGAAAGACCAAAACAGTGTTTTATCGATGCAAGCCCCTAAAACAACCACCATAACATTTATTTTCTTGATATTTTGTTGTAAATTTATAAAAAAAGAAACCATCTCATTATCATATACATTTGATGATATCTTCCTTAAACCATTCATTTAATCTTTTTTTTAATCCTTTGAGCATGAGAGTGGTTTTAATAGAGTAAATTCTTTTATTTATGTTATTTTATTTTATTTTTATTTATGCTATTTTTTTTTTTAAAGATTTTTTTTTTTTGTGTATGGAAGAAGTATTTATGAACTATAATGTGATTTTTGTTTCTCATTTGTATAGGATGGCAACACGTTGTGCAAACATCCTCACTTTACATTAACATCCCAAATAAATACTTTTTTATTTTCATACCTAGTTCTTTATTTTTTGTATTTTTTATTTTTATAATTAGAAAGTTATTTTCATTTCTCTATTTCAAGTCATTTTCACCAATGCATCTCTTTATAATATTTAGTTTGATCTTATCATTTATATTTTTTTTGAAAGTTAGACTTTAGAAAATGGTTATAATCATAAACCAGAACAATAGATTTAGTTAAACATAAACTTTCCTAGTTAATCCTAGTGTAAAATATTGAAATCACTCTCAAAGAAAATTATTTTTTCTTTTGTAATAGTCAAATTTCATCTCTTATACTCAAGCATTCTTCTATCAATATGAGATATGAATATATCCATATAATATAGGTATTCATCTATTTATTTGGTATAAATAATCTATCCAAACATGATAGACATCTACGCATATGATATAGGTATATTGCTCTAGCTAGAGAATTTGACTCATCAAGACCAAACAAGGCTCAAGTCACTCACAAAAGAGTACACTTCTCTAATGGAATTGCACTAAGTTTAATATCATTCAAAAGCATATATATAAAGGCTTGAGTTCCACCTTAGAATTCGGTCTAAAGCCTTGAGAAGTCAAGAAAATCCATCCACTATAATCTTCTAAGTATACAGTGAATTTTATTTTTATCTTTAGATTTAATTAATTTTTTAAATTCTTAGAATAAGTTCTGATATTCATTCCTTGGAAAAATAACCAATCTTATTGAAGTATGGAAGAGAAACAACTTTTATAAATATAAACCATGGTTACATAGAAATATAAAAAGATATATTGTTTTTTTTTAATGTTTTTTACATTAATTTCCATTGAATTATATATCCATTGATTTTCTCATAAAAATAAAATAGCTCACTTACATGAAATAACCTCCAAAACAACTATTGATTAATTATTTAATCTAACTATTAACTAACTATATTTATAAATTAATATTTATACACTAATTTATTTATTATTTACCCCATATAATATATCTAATGATATAATACTAATTCCAATAAATCCTACTTCATAAAACCTACATAATCGAAACTTCCTTCATTTGCCTAGAATACCTATGTATCCATATCCACATGATCAAGGTGTAATATATATGCAATTATATTTTTTCCTAAGTTTTGATGTGAACTATTAAGAATGGGTATGTAGCCCTTTTTAAGGCTCATTTCTCCATAAAGTTCCTCTTCGATTGCTATCTAGTAAGGGGCACATTTTTTTTACCAAGTTCTTACTCATTGAGATTTAAAGTTGTTAACTATTATATTTTAAATGTATATTATTAATTGAGTAAATTTTCCTTAGAAACTATATGGTGATAATTTATTTAGTACTATATTGTTTCTATTTTTTCGCTAAGTATTAAATTATTGTTAGTTTATTTATCTAAGGAAGATTTTTTTGTTCATTCAGATTTAAATTAATAATGTGTCTTAATTACTCGATAATTTAAATGGATGATATCATATACATTATTGTTGCAACCATGTTAGGCTATAGATGTGGTAGCTCAATCTCGATAGTACAACTCAAAAACATGAAGATATATTTTATTTTAAATTCTTTGAAATCAAGAACAAAATCTATTATATTTTTAATCAATTCATCCTTATCAAATGTATATCCTACAAACTTCATATCAATTGAATTAATCTCTTAAGCTATTTTGACTTATTCATACCAAGGATCATATTTTTGTTCCACTAATACATATTCTTACATATTCTTTGAAAGTAGTTTTAATGGTTGCTATTGCCATCAAATGACTTCTTCTACTTAAAACATATATCACTTTATTTTATTTACCCTTAATGTATACAATATCAAAGTCATGTTCATTTAAAAAATCCAACCATCTCCATTACCTTTCACTCAAATATGATTGAGTGAAAATATATTTTAACTTTGATGATAGTTTTAAATCAAACAAATTTTCCAATAGAAAAGCCTCCAATTTTTAAGAGCATTCATAATTTCCATCAACTCTAGATTATGAGGTGCATGATTTATTTTATATGTTTTTAATTTTATGGATTCATAAGCAAACAAACCTTCATCTTGCATTAGTACATCCCCTAAGCCTTCTATAGAAACATAGGTGACAATGATAATATATCTATAAAGATAAAAACTCTTTAAGTTAGAAGTCATAGTCAACCTCTCTTTTAAGGTTTGAAATATTTTATCACATTCTTTTATCTATAAGAATATTTTACTCTTCTTTTGTAACTAAGTAATAAGGTTTTCAATTTGAGATAATCCTTCTATGAACCTTCTCTAATACCCCACTAAATCCATACAATTTCTTATTTTTGATACATTTTAAAAATTGACATTCCATTATAGATTAGATCTTGTTATTTTTTATAATTCCTTCTATTGATATAATATGTCCTAAATGATAATTTTTCTTCTTAGAAAATGAATATTTTGATAGATTACCATATAATTTTCATTCTTGCAACCTTTACAAAACTAACAATGCACCATGTGATTATTCATTCTTTGAATAGATTAGGATATCATCTAAAAAAACTAGCTCAAATTTATCCAAAAAAAACATGAAAAATGGTATTTCATTAGATTCATAAAAGTGATAATAGCATTAATCACATCAAATGGTAGAACTATGAATTTGTAATTCCTATATCTAGTTTGAAAGACTTTTCTGGGATATCTTCCTTTTTTATTCTTAGTTGGTGATATCCTAATCGAAGATCAAATTTTGAAAATATTAACACTCCCTTCATTTAATAAAAAAAGTCTTCAATATGAGGAAAATGATATATATTATTTATCGTTACCTTATTTAGAATTTGATAATCTATGTAATACCCCTCTGTTTTGTTTCTTGTTCAAGTTGTTTTATGCTATGTTTGGTTGCAATTACTTTGATACTGGATATATTTTGTTATGATGTTTTGATTGTTACTATTGAGTGACAACTATTATTGTGGGATGTAGTTATCTGATTTTGTTTCACATGCATTATGGATTAATGATGTTGTAGAGTTAACATGAGATGTTATTATGAGATTATTGGAATTATGATGGAAGTGTCAGTTTCGATGAGTGTATTGGTGAAGATGATGGTTTCGCATCACTCGCTTGCGAGCGCCCTATGAATCCGTAATTCCTTTTTCACGGTGTGTATTATATGCTGGATATATTGTATGGTGTTGTTTATTTGGTTGCAGGATTGCAGGTACATGACACCGACTCTACCTGGCTTCACAAGTTTGAGCGTGTCGATCCAATGGTTAAGTTGAACGAGAGATAGTAGCTAGGTAACATGTGTCAAGTCTATGCCCTAGCCTTAGTGTGTCGTCAGTTGTGTGTGTCGAGTTATAATTTGTCTTGTTGTAATATTATTTATTTCTGAAGGATTATTGATTTGGAAATAGATACTTAGAATAATTGCATTTAAATCATGTTGATGATTATTTAATTTAAATAATGCAATGTGGATAAAACTTTATACTTAAATTAATTAATTATATTTAGTTTATTTAATTAATTAAATTTGATCCAAGGGGTTGAATTTAGTTATTAAATAATTAAATTAATTAATTAAACGTAATGCAAGAGAATGAAAGGAAATAAAAGAATTAGAATTAATTTTGGAATTTAATTCTAACGTGTGGGAATTAAATTAGAAATTGTAATTAAATGTTTATTTGAGAAATTGGTTACAACTTTGAAAATTAATTTATTATTTGAAATTGCATTTTAAATTAAAAGTGGGTTTTTGAAAAGTGAAATTGAAATTAAAATTGAAATTTGAAATTGAAATATCTAATTTGCATGTAATGTGAATTAGGATTGTAAATATTGAAATTGAAATTGAAATTGAAATATCTAATTTGCATGTAATGTGAATTAGGGTTGTATTAGGTATTTTTGATTTATAAGAATATATGTTTTAATTTTTAGGGCAGAAAGTTTTTAGAAAAATACATTTTTACAGTAGGGAAGAAATTTTTGGAAAATTTGCACAAGGGTTTGAAGAAAGTTTGATTGTAGAATTGATTGAAGGAAATATTGTTTGCATTTGTTGGATTTTGGATTGGATTCATTGGAGGATTGAAGAAAATTTAGGAAATCTTTGGAGGAGGCTTGCATCAGAAATTCATCTCTTCCTGTAGCTTCTTGTACCAGGTTTTCCTCTTTGTGTTTTATTGTTCTTGATTGTTTTCTTTAAAATAGTAGTGATTAAAAATTTGTTTGTTAAATTTGTTTTAGAAAATAAATTTGATATTAGAAGAAAAGAGTTAAACAAATTTACAACCTTTGCTTGTGAAAATTTTTGAGTGAAAATTGTGAAAACCTTAGTTGAATTTAAACTATTTGAGAAAATAGATTGTGTTGTTATTAAAAATCAAACATAGAGATTGAACAATTCATTTCGAATGTTTTTAGAAAATGAAACCTTCTGTTTATTATTAAAAAACAGATTTTAAGATCTGCAGTATAATTATATTTTTCATGGTAAAATGGTCTGATTGTGTCGCCTATAACTTTACTTTCACAAACTGAGTTTTCAGGAAATTTAAAGGGTTTTTGCATTTTGAAATTTTCTTACCCCTGTCCAAAAATCGTAAATACCCAGATCGTAATTTTTGAGTTATGCTTGAAACATGAGACTGCTGTTAAGTTATTTTTCCCATGGCTATTCTGAAAATACAATAATAATAAATTGATATTTATAAATATTAATATTTTATGTATTGTTATTATAATATTAAAATATTATTTAATAATATTTTATATTATAATTTATAATACTAAAGTATTATATTTATTAATATTATTTTAAATAAAATTTGTATATTAGATTAGTGGAATTAAAATTATAAACATATGGGAAAATTATTGTTTATTTTAAAATGGCATGTTAAAGTTTAATTGAAAGAGTTAAATATTTGATTAAAGAATGCATAATTTAAAATTTAATTGTGGAATTTAAATTCACATGTAAAAGGTCCAATTATTAATTTGATTTAATTGGAAAAATATATTTATATTTTGGAAAATTGATGATAAGGGATATTTTATTTTGAATTAAATAATTTGATATTCTGTAAAGAATAGAAGATATGTTAATGATTAAATATATTTAAATATATTAATTTATATTTAGTATATATATTGAAGGTATATATCCATTTGAGAGATTAAATAATATTTTATATTATTTTATTCTATTGTTGCAAATTGGGTATTATTAGTGTTCTAAAAGAAATGATTAGTATGCGTAGAAAATGAATAGAGAAAGATAGTTTTTTAATAGAAGTAATTACTTGATTTAAAAGGAAACATTTATTTTGTTAATATGATTGAAAAAAATATATTGAAATGTATATATATATCCATGAGTATTTTCAATCAGTATTTACCTTGTTTTATTTGAGTGCGTGTAATTTAGCTTTGCATGAAGAATTTAAATGATAAGTTTTGAATGTATGGTCAAAATTGATAAGGAAAAAGATATTTAAATATATTGAAGAATTATAGAAATATTTATATTTAAATGTTTGTTTTAATTAATGAGATTTAATTAGAAACAATATGAATGTGTAGTCAAATAGATAAACCAAAAGATATTTTTTTATACATTGGTGAAATTGCATGTTTTTAAATGGATAGAGAAACAATATATTATTATATTGAAGTGATTGAATGTTTTAAATAGAAAAGTGAATGAGATGTAAGATTTGGTTAGGAAATGGAAAGAGTTTACTTGCATGGATTTGTGTCGATTCGAAAGTAAATTAAGAAGTTTTATGATGAGACAATCAATTATGTTATTTATTAATTTCTATTTAGATTAATTGAATCATTGTAATTGGATTATGAAAAAGGTATGGATTTAGTATATCCAAAAGTTGTATCTTCCTCATGATTATCTTAAAGGATTTAATTCTTTGTATTCAGTAAAGGGAAGTAAGTTTAATTGTTTTAGATTCTCAATAATGAAAAGGGAAATAGGGGTTATGATTATTTTAGATGATCTAGTTATCATGTCTTTGACTTTGTCAACACTACCTATTGAATGAGTATGGATTTAGAAAATTCAAATATTAGATTTGATTGATGACTTGAATGCTTTTGTTGCTATGTCGTCAAGTTGCACCGTTGGTTTGGGATTTAGTGTTAGTCCTAAATTATAAGTTTTTCAGAAGAACTTAGAGGATAAGGGTTGTTGAATCTTTATGCCATCCAGTTGTTTTCCCTTGGGTAGTGCATGGCATCTTTTCAGTTTTACCCGATTTTCACGAACGGGGATGTTTGCACCTCCTTGGTTTAGGAGCAGATTATGGGATCCATGTCTCCTTGTATGGAGTGACCTTGTGATGTGGTTTCATCTTGTTGCCTCTTGTGAAAGGAGTGGACTATGTGTTGTTGCCTCCAAGATGTTTGGAGTGAGATCTTTTGTACCTCCTGTGAAAGGAGTGGACTATGTGTTGTTGCCTCCAAGATGTTTGGAGTGAGTTTTTATTATTTGTATCCTCCTTGTGTTGGAGTGGATTATGATGCCTAGTTGGTATGCACTTGTGGTTCCCTTGGTGGATTGTTTGGGTGTGTGTTGTCGAATAGAAGAGTGGCTTCTGTTAGGCGCCAGAGCCCAAAGAGGTAAACTGGATAACCTTCAGGAGTGATTTAAACAAGTGATAATTAAAATAATGTACTTAGAAGATTAGGACTAACTTCACATTAATCAAGATAATTTAATCCTCACTCATAGACACAAGGGCTTGTTTAGACTTGGGATGAGTGAGAAGGCTGGAATGGCAAGATCAACTATCTTGTTCTTGCGAGAGGTAGTTGATTCCGCATGAGTGAGTATGAGTGTCGGGATTCGGTTGAGGCCACCAGGATTACTTGTGCCGGAGCCTATGAAGAATGCCCAGAGGAGATCTCATGACAAACCTTGCGATGACACTCTATCTATGACAACTGTTGTTAATTATTTTATGTGTATGGTTATTTGAACATACTTGATCTACTTTATGTCTGGAAGCAATGTGACCTATGTCAGTGATGTTGGAGTTGTATTTGTATTGTACTTGATTTGTACTTGTATTGTATTTGATTTGTACATACTTGTATGTGAATGAGTTGTACTTGTTAATTCATTTGGTTGGTTATAACAGTATGAGTCAGTTTGAGTCTGCCTTTGGTTAGAGGTAGTAGAATCTTTGTCCATGTTACTTTGTTACTATCTCCTAGCATGGGGGGTGGGCCTTCGGGTACCACATTGGTTGGGTGGAACATGCACCAAAACCGTTGGGTCCCCATCTATCTTCAGTACTTGGTGGCGAGACATCCAGATGGACAGCTCGCGGTTCTTGTTGTAATTTCTTGCATTGTAATATTTCAGTTTGTATATGATACTTTATCCCTCTTTTGTAAGAGGTGGAGTTATGTAATTGTAATACATTTGTACTACTGTCTCATTCTGGGAATGAGTGATGTAACTATTGGTTTAAGATAATATTTATGAGATTGTATCTTGATTGATTATTTTATTATGTTATGTGGTATTCTTATGATGTATGATGGTTATTTCATAAAGTTCATAAGGCTATGGTTATATGTAATATGTATGTGTGGGTTTAAAGTAATCCTAACCTTGTAGCCTTAGAGGTTGTTGTTAATTAGTAAGTGAATGTGTATGTTAAATGCACTTTATAAAAAAAAAAAAATTGGTTCGCTTATGATGTTAATTGCAACTTCCTTTAAGGTTACTTGGTGGGGCATTACAATCTATACACAACCTTAGCATTCCATATTTATTTTTAATAAAAATAAATGGAGCTCACCAAGGTAGTACACTTGGTGGTTGTATTAATAATTGTTCTAATAGCTCTTCTAATTTCATCTTAATTTCAAGAAATTTAGTTGCATCTATTTTATAAAAATCCAAAGAAATGGGCTCAAATCTAGACAATCTTGACAAATCATTTGAAAAAAATATCCTCAAATTCTTGAAGAAAAGGGAAAACTTTCAAGACTTAGATTTCCTCTAAAATATTACTTCTCGAAATATAGATTCTTATTAATATTTAAAAAATTCCTTTCTAGAAATAGAGTTTATAGTTTTCTTTCTTGTTTCAATTTTTTTTCAATACTTCATTCATATTTTTTAGACCATGCATATTCACCTCTACTCCAATATTAATATTTAGTCATAAAAATAGTTTTCGAGTTTGATTCCTCTCATCCCTTTGATACATTGGCACACATATTACTAATTTTGTAAACTTTTCTCAATATTGTTATACTATTAATGAACCTTGCCCAAGGTTATGAAATTTTCATTTTTTATCAAAGAATAGTTGTGGTAACCATTATTTTATGAAAGTTTTAAATGGATTATTTCCATGATATATTCTCCTTAGTATACTAATTTTATTATTTTACATTCATCCTCCAACTTATAGCTTCCTCATTTAGTTGATAAGATCCCCACAATGCTTTAAATGATTTTGTGTAATCCCTTAGCTTGAATTTATTTATTTATTTTTATCTTAGTTAACTAGTTTTAGAATCACTCTACTAAATATTCCCCATGAAAATTTGGAGGTGTAATATTTTTCATCCATTGATAGTTCCCTAATTGTCAAGTCTTTTGTAGTTCTAACAATATTTATTTCATTTTCTAGCAAAATAACCTCTTTGGAAATATTTTCAATTTTGGTTCCACTATGTTCTAAGTTCTTTCACTATTTTTCCTAAAGAATTTGTAATGCCCCAAACCAAAAACCTAAGACACTAATCAATAAAATATATCTTTTGAACACCAATGATGAAGATATGCCAATATATTATATTATACACCAATGTGTGCACAAGTATTGTATCAAACACAATTAATTTTCCAACATAAATTATGTTACCATTTCTACAAGCAAGGTGGCGCTAGTGTAATACTTACCAATCATGAGATGAAACCGCCATGATGAACCTATGAGAGTGTGGAATGATTCCACAATGATGATCAAATTGTAACCCATGAACACATTCTTTTGAAAATATAGCACAAGGGCATGATGAGGAACTATCAACCTCAAATGCACACCCAAAAAAATTATTAGAACTCACAACACCAAAGGAAACCTATAAAAATGGTAGATCAACTAGGAGACATGACATCTTGATTAGATGACACAACCACTAGTTTTCCAAACAAGGAGTAGGAACAGGGTGACAACTACATCTAATCCACTAAAAAATAAAATGAAACAACAACCAACCATAAGGGAAAAAACTCCTCAAGAGGTTGCACTACTAGGAGGTACAAGAACTTCAACAAAAACTAGAACAACGTGCCAAATTTATGCACATGCATGATTCCCATTAGAAATATGGAATAATTTCCAATCGCATACACCTATCAACCAAGCACTCAACATGAAAATACTCACTAGGCCAAGGGAAACAAATTTTATCATAAAATAAGTACAAGTACCAAATATCTAATGAAACAAAGGATGATAGTGAGGACTAAAATACCCAAAAGGGGCACTAATATCTAGAGAGGCAATTTGAGCACCAAGAGGACACTTGCGCAAGTACTCAAGCTTCGGGGAAAATATGTTGACATCCTAAAACTGTGCAAGTGTCCATTAAATGTGCTTGTCTAGGAAACGTGTTGTAGTCCAATTCCCCATGTTGTAGTCTTGGTTAGAGACTAAATGGATGATCATTTATAGGTCTCATACCTAGGGGTAATTCCCAAGACTTAGAAAACAAGATTACAACACAAATAAAATCCAAAACAAAGATGATGAAAAGACCAAGAATAAAAAATATTTTGAATCTCCAAAACACAAACCAATGATGGAGATTCTCCCCACAAGCTCAGATGCCTACCAGTGACTCCAACACAAGTCTAAGGATGTGAGGGATAAATGGAAACATTGTTAACACACCCCACTTGTTATTCTCCCAAGAGGAGAACCAAAACATCACCCCATGGTGAGTTCTCACACACACATTCGAAACAAGGAAACAAAATAACACAAGATTCAAAGATGTCAATTAAATTTTTCTAAAATATTGAGTTCATTTTATGCTCAAACCTAAATATGCTCTAATTTCATTTTATAATAGTCATAACATTTGACACTAACACTGAGATTCCATATAAATAAAAATAGATCTACCACCACTTATGTGGGAAATTTACATCTCATCCAAAATGAGGTTCCAAAATAACATATTACAATTACATGAGAGGAATCAAGGTCTTGAATTATATATTTTAGAACATAACATAATAATGAAAAAATTAAAGGCGACTAGAGAAATCTTATTCGCACAACATCCAAAACTCCACTTGCAAAATCCTCTAATATTTATGATCCTCAATGGTAGTTCCATTCCACCTAGCCATGTGGCACCCATAGGTCCACTCCATTATGCTAGGAGATAGTCACTTGGGCATAAAAACACTCATATAATACAAGTGATTATGGTTCACAAACACACCAATCACAATAATTAGCCATCATATTATCCACATGGTGACAATTAAGATAACCTAACATAGCATACACACCAGCAAGTAATAATGATCCAATCATAGAGTAACATGCTCAAGGGGAAACCATCACCAAAAATAAGCATTTAATATAATCCACATGACATAGAATAACACATGCCAACAATAGAATATACAACATGAAAATGTGTGTGTAATCTATTGAACACCCGAAATACTAAGAGGGGGATTGAATCAATATTCTCTGAAACCACTTAAATATTTAGAAATTTATTCCACATAGCATAATAAATTTGTAGTAATAAAGTAAAGCATGAAAGCAACCATAAAAACCACATAACACATGAACACCAAATTTTTATGTGGAAAACCCAAAAAGGGAAAAACCACGGTGAGGATTAGCTCACAATATATTATAACCAATTATAAGATATTATAGAAGTGCTCACTGTAGGTGGACTCATTGTCCTAGTGGACTCACAAACCATAGAAAAGATAGAAGAGAGGGGTGGCACACAACCAGAATGAACTATTATAAATGCATCTACAACAAGCTGGAATACAGTTCCACTAAAGCTCAATATACATAGTCAACCCACTTCATATCACTCTGATCTAATAGTCTTCTTTGCTTTTCATTCACATCACTTTCGCACAATTCACATCAACAATATATGCATATTCTCTATATATCCACTTTCAACACTGAAATGATCTTATACTTATATCCATTTCATCCCTAACATCAATTAGGTCAACCTAGTTAGATGTATCATGCAAAATATAACTTTTCAGCTCAACTTACACACCTCGTTCCTTAATTCAAACTTTTAATGCATAAGATAGGTTGAGGTGGACCTACGATAGTACCCTTATAATGGATAAACTCTTACATAACCTCCACAATACTCATATCATATTAGGTTGGCACCTGTGAAGACCTAACGTCAAAATTCACCAACTGATCAACCACAAATAGACACA
The DNA here is from genome assembly GCA_007115665.2 of Sequoiadendron giganteum. Lineage (NCBI taxonomy): Eukaryota > Viridiplantae > Streptophyta > Pinopsida > Cupressales > Cupressaceae > Sequoiadendron > Sequoiadendron giganteum. The sequence goes on from CM021106.1 coordinate 132,063,681, forward strand.
TAGACCTCCAAACTTCACACCACTTGGAGCACAGACTCTACTGACACTTGCAAATACTGCCACAAATCCACAAGAAAAGATACCATTTCGTGGTGAAGTGCGGACTCACCATAACATTCACCCTGTATTAGTAACCACTGCCACTAGCAAACTTGATATTTGGTCATTCATAACTTCACCAAAGAACAAAACAATGTAAAAATATGGATTTAGACTCCTCTAACATCCAAAAATTGCATTAAAACTGTAGAGCATGATTATTCAAGGTGAATCAATGTGGACCAAAATATTAAATGTCCTATACACTGAAAACATTGTTATGCCACTTAACCAATTTTCCATTTCAATTGTTTGCACTAGATCAAACCTTCTTGCAACTAAGCATCGAAATAGCATGTTTATGCATGCTCATGCTACACATAATGGTCTGCACATCAATCTTCATGCCAAACCACAATGTTACATCAATGAAAACACTGTACTTGCATACTGTACAACTTATTCTCACACCTCATGCTCATGTTGCCAATAGGCATATCAATGAAAAGCTCTCTAATATTCCAACAATCTCCCCCTTTTCATTGATGGCAACATGCTACTATTTCTCTCCAAAACTATTCTCCCCCTTTGACATCAAGGATAAAGGGAATGTTAGTGTGAATAAGTCTTGTACCTAGTTAATTATTTTACTAGAGACTTAGGGGACTTAATTCGCATGTGCTAAGTTTACTTAGGATAAAAGATTATTTCTAGAAGTCTTAGTTGTCTTATCTAGATTTTACATTTTCCTAGGTAGTTATGAGTTAGTTGTCTCATGTGATAGGATTAAGACACTTGTCATGATCTTGTCTTATCCTATCTCTCATCCTTGTCTTTATAAGAAAAGCATCTCTAGCATATTTTGCATTGTATTGTATAGCATATTGATCATATTGTATCATATTGCAATTCTTGTTTGGTGGAATAGCATCTTCCATTGTTGCTTCTCTCTATTTCTTGTGGAGGTTATTTGGTGTTGCAGATTGAAGATCGTAGTTGCTCACTTCAACATGGTATCAGAGCTTTGTATCTTGCAAGCCCCTTCCATTTTTTTCATAGAGAGTTTCTATCATCAAGTTTTCTATTGTGATTTGGGTTTATTGTATGATCTTGCAAAATTCCCTGTACACTCTTCTCTTGCATTTCACCACAATCTTGAGAATCAAAAAGGGTTTGCAAAGAGTTTTTAATCCTATATTGCATATATGCATTTTGGAGAGATCTGGTGATCGCAACACTTTTGGATATAGTGGCAGTATTTTGGGATGTCCTATTGCGTCCAGGAGGTTTGAGAAAGTCAAATTTGGCTTTTTTTAACTCAATTTGGTCACCATTTGTAACTTTGTCAAACAAGGGTTTGAAGCTCAGATCTGGTGAATAGCTTTTTATAAGAGCATTTTTGGAAAAAAAAAAACCTTTTCATTTCGTTCGGGTGGCAGTTTGACATAAAATTTGGCCATATTTGGTGAAAATTGATTTTGGGGCAAAAACAATTTAGTTGAGGAATCGTATGCCCCCCCAATGTGGAAAAATGACAATTTTTTTTTTTTTTTTTTAATTCTGAAATTTTTATCATCCTTTTAATTTATTTTTAAAATTATTAAAAAAATATTTGTTTCAACTTTTACTTGGCAGCTTTTTTGTAAAAATTTCAAAAGAAATTTAAAAAAATTAAAAAGCGCTTAAAGCGTTGTTAAAATTTGTTAGCTTTTTACATAAGCCGCAAACCTTTGTAAACAATCTACAGACTATTTTTTTGACTGGATAGTGACATATAAACTACCACCGAGTGGTTAAGACAACCGCTAACTTCTAGCGGTCTCTGAAACCGCCAACCGCCAGGTGAATTTTTGGATGTGACCACACACAAGTAAACCGCTAGAGGTTTATAACAAACCATCAATTTTTTTTTCTCCAGCATAGCCAATGGTCACGTGGAGGACCGAGGATTGAAAATTTGTGCCCAGTTAGCCCTCATTTTTTGCATTTGGTTAGTGTTGAAAGTCCCTCTTCTAGGGATTTTTTTCAATTTTGCATAACTTTTCACCATGGCATCAATTTTTTGAAAACAAGATATCATCGGAAAGCTGGTTCAACTAATTTCATAGTGGTGTGGGTGATTTTTTCAGATTTTGACTTTTTTTGCTAGTTTTTTAAGTCTAAAGGTATAGGTGCATTTATTGCTTGTAATTGGCATAAATTTTGCATACGAAGTCCAAATTTGACAAAAAAAAATTTGAAATTGCTTAGAAAATCGCAAGGAGTTTCTTTGTAACCTCTGATTTCAGTTTTGGAAAGCTCTTTATTTTCTAAAAATTGTAAATATCACTGTGTGTTATAAACGGTCGATTTGAACTTGTCACTTGTAAAAATTGCAAAATTTCTTCATTGTAATTTGTTAGGGGGTTGCAAAACTAGTTTTAATACATTCTGGGGGGTGAAAGGAACAATTTAAGTGCCATTTTTTCTTCTTTATTTTTGTGTTCATGGTGGATCTAAGGAAAATTGAACCACTCAGATCACACAACTATCATACATGGAAGCTAAAAATGATTCAATTATTAAAATCTAAGGGTCTATGGCCAATGTTAGATGTAAAACAACTTAATTTCACAAGGGATTATGAAAAAATTGTCCATAGATGTAAAATTGATGAAGCAAAAGGTCTCATTGGCTTACATGTATTTGATAGCTTGTTGTTTCATATTTTGGAGTGTAAAACACCTAAGAATGTTTGGGATAAACTTGAAGAATTGTATGGTAAAATTAATCAATTCAGAGTCTTGTAGCTCCAAGTGGATCTTCAATCACTTTCTCCAGATGCATTTCCTTCAGTTCAGGATTTCCTTGCACAATTCAAGTTTATTTTTTCACAGTTAAAAAGGTGTGGGCATGATAAATCTAGTGATGAATGTATCTTCCTATTTTTGTCTAAGTTAAGAGGCCCTTATCAAGCGTTTTCTTCTACTTCCTATTCAACTATGGATGCCATGGGGAAACATTATAAAATTTCTTAATTTGAGTTGTTTTGTGAGCATCTTACTAGGGAGGAGGCCAAGTGATTTAGTTGGATGCACTACCCAGTTCTAAGAATCATGCTCTAATGGCTTAATCATCGAAGGGTAAAGGAAAGAATAAAAATAAGCCAAAGCCAAAATCATCTTCAGGTAGTGAGAATCCTTCGAAGTCGAAGCCAAAGAACAATCAGAAGTCCACTCCATCTCTTTCTTCTTCTACCTCTAGAGATTCTTCTTCCAATTCCAAGAAAAATAAAGGAGATCCTTGTTCATTTTGTGGAAACATTGGGCATGATGCGGCTCATTGTTTTAAGAGATTAGAATTCTTAAAGGAAGCTATGAAGAAGCACAAGATTTCATTGTCTAAACCTTCTTCCATGGGTAAAGGCAAGCTCTTTCAACATAGGTCATTCATTCATCTTCAGATAGTTGGATTCTCGATTCAGGTGCTTCACATCACATGACCAATTCACGTGATATTCTTGATTCAATTGTTCATACTTCTACTTCTTAGATTGCAGTTGGGAACTCTTCATAGATTATAGTTTTGGGGATAGGATGCATTCATATTCTAGATGGGTGCATTGAGGATGTTCTTCTTGTTCCTAATATTTTAGTGAATCTACTTTCCATATATCATATTTGTCATTCTGGAGATGGGAAGTCAGTTGAGTTTACTCCACATAATTTGACTAATAGACAATTACAAGATCTTGAGAAGGTTGTTTCTATAGGGATAGTTTATCATGAGAACCATTTGTATTGGTTTGATGGTTTTGAGTCTTCATCAGGTTCATGTTTTTTTGCTCATGCTAAATCAATGAGAAAGATTTGGCATGAAATATTTGGGCACTTGAACTATAGATATCTTTAGCAAATGCAAGCACATAACTTAGTGGTTGGTCTTACAAAGATCTCTTGCACAAATGGTATTTGTCAAGGTTGTGTTCTTGGCAAGCAACATCAAGATAATTTTCCTAAGGTTTGAGATACATGTACAACCACACCCCTTGAGTTGGTCCATAGTGATCTCATGTCATTCCCAATTCCTTCTTTCTTAGGGGCTAAGTATGTGCTCACTTTCATTGATGATTTTTCCCGATGCACATGGGTCTAATTTTTGAAGCTCAAGAGTGAGATACTCACCATCTTAAAGACCTTCAAAACATTTGTGGAGAAGCAAACAGGTTTTTATCTTTGATGAATACACACAAACAATGGGGGGTAGTATGTTAATCAGGAATTTCAAGATTTTTGTAGTGAGCATCGTATTCTTCATCAACACATAGTTCCTTACACTCCTTAATAGAAAGGTGTGGTAGAGAGAAAGAACAAGACTCTCAAGGAGATGGTTAATTGTATGATTCAGTCTAGGTCCATGGCTCCAAAATTTTGGGCAGGAGCTATCAATTGTACCCATTATATTTAGAACCGTATGCCACACAAGATAGTGCAAAATATGACTCTTGAGAAGGCTTGGTATCATCACAAGCCTAATGTATCCTTCTTTAGAGTATTCAATAGTGAGTCTTGGGAATTCATTCTAGATGGTCGGTGTAAATCAATAGAGAAGAAGAGTTAGTGATACATCTTTGTTGTCTATAGTGAGAATGTGAAGGCATACAAATTATTTGATCTTGACACATGAGAGGTTCATTTTCATCATGATTTTCAGTTTGTTGATTCCTTCACCCAGATAGATCCTTCTTCAACTTCTTCTTCGTCGCAACCTACTCAATCTTCTTCAGTTGATGATGTTTTGATACTTGAGGGATATTTTGATGATGGTCTTTATCCACCTCCTCCTCATTTACCCACTAGGCCACAATGGTCTTGTGTTACTCTTAAGGAAGTTGTTCCTCTTTTTGGTGATCCTATAGACACTCGATGCACTTATTCTTAGATTTCAAGGATTATTCTTTTGAGTCATGCTATTTCAGACAATCCTCATAATTTTTTTGATGCTTTAGGTATTCCTGAGTGGGATAGTGTTATGGTTTATGAGTATTCTTATTTGATGAAGAATCATACTTGGGATCTTATGCCTCTTCCTAAGGGAAGAAAGTTGCTTTGATGCAATTGGGTGTATCGTACCAAGTATGCAGCTGACGGTTCCATTGAAAAGTACAAGTCTCATCTTGTTTCTAAGGGGTTATCTTAGGTTGAAGGAATTGAATATTTTGAGACCTTTGCTCCTATTGCTAAGATGGATTCTATTCACCTTGTCCTTGCTATAGCTACATCACAGGGATGGTTAGTGTATCAGATGGATGTGAAGAGTGCTTTCTTGCATGGGGATCTTCATGAGGAGATTCATGTGGAGCAACCACCACGTTTTGTGTAGGAGTCTTCACCTTTTTGTAGGATTCGACATTCATTGTATGGTATCAAACAAGCCCCTCGGGCTTGGTATGAGAAGATGGATAGTTTCCTGCTTGCTTCCAGGTACACTCGTTGCCATTCTGATCCCATAGTTTATACCCAGAGACATGGAGATGATCTACTCATACTTGTGCTCTATGTGGATGATTTGATTCTCATAGGGATTTCTACTTCCATGATTCAGAGTACACAATGAGCATTGATGGAGTGATTTGATATGATCGACCTTGGTCTTTTGCATTACTTCCTTGGTCTTTAGGTTCATCAAAAATTTGAGGGGATCTTCATTTTCCAGTAGAAGTATGCTCTTGATTTGCTTCAGAGGTTTGGTATGGATGATTGCAAGCCTACCCCCACTCCATTCTAGTTAGGTGTTGTATTGTCTACCAGTTGCACTACTCCTACCGTTGATCCTACCTTGTATTGACAATTGGTTGGCAGTCTTTTGTACTTGAAACATAGTCATCCTGATATTTCCTTTACGGTTGAAATTGTCTCTCACTTCTCATAGGAGCCTCATGAGACTCATTGGAAGGCCACCAAATGTATCTTGAGATACATTCAGGGAACTACTCATTTCGACATTCATTACACATCAAGAGTTTCTTTGATTGTGGGATTCACTTACTCAGATTGGGTCGATGATGTTAATGATCAAAAGTCTACTTATGGCTTTGTATTTTGCCTTGGTTTTGGTTTGATTACATGGTCATGCAAGAAGTATAATGTTATTGCATTATCATCGATAGAGGCTGATTAACGAGGTGTTGTTTTGGCTATTCATGAGGTGTTGTGGGTTCGTCAATTGATGACTGATTTTGGATTCCATTCCGCTCATCCCACTACTATTTGGTGTGACAACCAAAGTTTCATTCATCTCTCTAGAAACCTAGTGGAGCATCAATGTACTAAACATATTGAGATCCACATGCACTTCACCAGGCAGCTCATCCAGGATGGTGTTCTCAACTTTGAGTATTTTCCTACAGATCAATAGGTTGCAGAAATTTTCACTAAACCTTTGGCATCACCTTGATATTTTTAGTTGTGATTGATGCTTGGGGTGATGGAATTTTTCCTTGGGGGATCTTGAGGATTCCTCCTTCCTTCTTTAGTTTTTTTTTCATTTTTCTCTCTTTTGGAGAGGAGCTTTCTCCCATAGGGTTTTTCTCCTTTTCTCCATTTATGAGAGTTTTTTATTTTTGTACATGGGTACCTCATCAGGCCTTATTGTTGGGACCAATATTTTGCATATTTTCATTGGTTTTTTCCTCCCTAAGTTTGATTTAAGGGGGGTGTTGGTGTGAATAATTCTTGTACCTAGTTAATTCTTTTACTAGGGAATTAGGGGACTTAATTCACATGTGTTAAGTTTACTTAGGATAAAATATTCTTTCTAGAAGTCTTATTTGTCTTATCTAGATAAGTCATAGTTGTCTTATCTAGACTTTACATTGTCCTAGGTATTTATGAGTTAGTTGTCTCATGTGATAGGATTAAGACACTTGCCATGATCTTATCTTATCCTATCTCTCATCCTTGCCTTGATAGGAAAGGTATCTCTAGCATATTTTGAATTGTATTATATAGGATATTGAGCATATTATGTCATATTACAATTCTTTTTTGGTGGAATAGCATCTTCCATTGTTGCTTCTCTCTATTTCTTGTGGAGTTTATTTAGTGTTGCAGATTGAAGATCTTGGTTTCTCACTTCAACAGGGCACATACATATGTTTTATTTTTTTCTCTCCCTCTTTCATGACTTACATGGTTTTGAATTTATCTTATTACAAAGATACTCACATACTCATGTGCTCTCCCTAACTGATATATACATATATACACATGGGAGTGTATAGGAGAAAATTCGCACCCCTAACGTAAATTCCCCTTTACCCCCTTAGACTTTAGAAAACCTAAGGTGGAGGATTAATTCCACTTAAGCCCACTGCTCACATCCCACTTGGTGCCTACTTTGTGTATCGGTGGGGGCATTTCTGTCAAGGGCGCTTGCATGACGCGTAGATGTCTATGTGATGTGCTTATTTCTTTGGCAGATTCCTGTGGCTAGAGTCTACAAAGACATTACACTTCTCATTGGAAGTCGAAGTGTAACGCCACTCTTTGGCTCACCAACTCGAATATGGCCATTTTTCATCTTCTTCATTCATATTCTTCACTCTCTCCATTCCATTCATTCACTTCAAGCTTTGTAGCAAAACTTCACACTCCATAGCACTCTGATAGTGGGCATGTAGGACAAACACTATTGTAGCAGATGTTTGAGTTCCTGTCATTTTCTTCTCCACTAGATTTGAGTGCTTTGGATGGAGGTGGTAAGCTCCTCTTATCTTCTCTATCATTTTGGTTGAGTAAGCACATACTTTTTTGTAGTGTCTTTTGTTTACGTAGCTTGTATTCCCTTCTTTATCATTATTTCTATCATTGCAAACTTGGTTGTCTGTGGAGGTGGAAACACCAAAACGGGGGTCTGATTGAGGTAGACCCCTATACAACCCCAACATTTTCCCCTTTTTTTGTGTGTAGGTGGAGAGATCTTGGAGCAAGCTGGTGAGAAGATTATTGTGCGAAATTATCTTCGTCACCCTTGTGGTAATCTATTTCCTTTATCACATTCATCTATAAATTTCACTCTTCCTAGTCTTATTCTACACTTCCCAAAAATATTAAACTAGGTTGTTAACCCTTTTTCAGAGCTTAAAACTCCTCTCTCTGGTTTTCTGGCCATACAGACATGAGCGCATCTGTGAGATGCCAATGTGTCATGTTGTCATCCCAGAACCATGCTTCTATCCTCAGATAGAGAGCTACTTGAGATGCAAAGTTGACTTTGAAGATTAACTCACCTAGTCTCCTTTCAGCATTCGGGTTTGCAGAATGATCGAAGGACCCCATAATTCTCATCATTCTCATCCCACCTATCCGAACCTTCCTTTAAAATGAGGTAAGTTAGGGAAGCCTTAATGCTCTTGGCCTTTTGTGACCTAGGGCCTTATAGTGGTTGGTCCCCCTCTCTTACATTTTTGGTGAACCGAATGTGAACCAATGTCTACCCATTTGTCGGTGTCTTGAGCCTTCTCTCCTATACCTTTTGGACATTGGACATATGTGTGTTGTGAGATTTTATGAGCATCACAACCCAGTATATGACCTCTGGGCACATAGTAAGAAGAATTATGTGACACCTTCCGATGGAGAAGATGAAGGTCTCTTTTAGTTTCACTACCAACCTTTTCTCTAGTTCTACGGTTGGCTTGTTCGTGTAGGAGCATGTATCGCAAGGAGAATCTAGATTCCTTGATGAAACTGATCACATCCCTACCCCTCTTGCATCACCGAACTCCTCATTTATAGAAAAACACGAGGTCGTCCATATCCCTTTCGAATATGTCATTAGCCTTAGTAAAGCATTGGGTGTGTTGGAAAATCACCTAAAATGAAACTTGAAGTTGGCTAGGGTTGCTAAAGTGATCAAAGAAATAAGATATGTGGTAGGAAAAGACTAGACAGATGTAGAACTCCTAGCTAGTCTCATTGGTCTAGCCAAGGCATGTGCCGCTTCGAACCATATTCGCACGGTACGAGGTGGCCCCTTCGAGGGATAGGGGAGACAGCTGGAAATGTCGATGCCTCCTACATCTGTATACATGGTTGACGCGGTCCCTTCAGTTAGTGTACCCTATGCTTCCAAAAACTCTAAAACTATCAAAGTAAATAAAAACCCTTTAGGTTTCCATTTCACCCCTTCTGTCACCTCCGATGGTGGAGGATTTGGCGGGATGATCAATGGGGGCTTTGGGGGTGGAAACTTTGGAAGTGGAGGTGGTATAGGCGGAGGCGGTTTTGACGGAGGTCATGGTGGTGGCCTTGGAAGTGGTGGTGGCTCCGGTGGAGGTCACACTGGTCTAGGTAGTGGCTCTGGTGGTGGTTCCAGTGGTCCTATGTCTTCTAATGACCCTATTTTGAATACCCTTCTTCAGAATATGGGGAAGATGTAGAATCAACTGGTGAACCTTTCACAGGCCTTGACCTAGATTATTTTCCAGCCCTTCTTCCAACATAGCCTGTTGTTGGTTGCAATTCTAAACACTCCTTTCCCGCAAGGGATGGAGATTCCTAAATTTGATAAATACGATGGTAAAGGGGACCTGCAGACACATGTTTCCACCTTTAACGCCTTATGTACATATTTGTTCCATCACGATGTGTTGATGGAAAAATTGTTTCCTCAATCCCTCAAAGGTACAACGCTTGATTAGTATTGTTCATTGCTCAAAAATTCCATCTTTACATTCAATCAGCTTGTGAACTAGTTCCTCTGACAGTTCCAAGCCAATATCAAACCAAAGATGACCTTCTCTGACCTTGTTCGGTGAAAACAAGGGGACAATGAGAAGATTACAGACTTTATAGTGTGATATCAGGTGCTCTTTTCACAAATATCATACCCATTACTTGAATCCGATGTGCAGAATGTGTTGATAGGAAACTTACAAAGGCCTTGGCAAGAGAAGTTCACCCTTTTGAAATACCCTTCTTTTGCACATATCTCTGCAACTTTATGAGAGTACCAACAGATAGTGGTTTAGTTTGGGAGTCCTCCCTCGTGCTCTCGTCTTGAAGGGGGGTTTGGTATATCAATCCCTAGAAGAGGTATAGTTGATGTGAATGTAGTAGCCTTTGTGGATAACAATGGCCTCAAATGCGACTGAAAGTGTACAAAGCAATTGGAATCTTATTCTTCCATCTTGCCAAAGTTGTTGAAAGATAATATCCTTAGCCTGCCACCCCCTAAACTATTTAGGGAACCATATCCTAATTGGTATAAAGAAAATACATATTTTCAGTACCATTGAGTCAATGGACACAATACCGAATGCTACATGCGCTTGCGTCATGAGATACAGGATCACATTGAGGATGGTACTATTTGTCTTGATGGGAACAAACAAAACATGAACTAATCAATGGAAAAAGCTAATAGTGAATTATAGATATACATGAACCTATTTTCATCACATTCTACTAACATGATTATCGATCCTTTGATTAAGTTTCTTACCCCGAGGCGTATGTTAACATAGTTACTATTACTCCCTCTCCTCATCTTGTGATCGGTTCGCTGGATGTAACATTCACTTCGCAAGATGTGGCAGTAAATGACAAACCTTCTCCACTTTACATTCCTGCTCGTCTCAATGGCAACATTGTGACAGGAGTCTTAGTCAACCCCGCGAGTAGAGTGAATGTCATCATGGAGACATTACTCTTGAACTCCCTACAAAGTGACGAATACGAAAAAAAAAAAATCCATCATCCGTACACATGATGGAATTTCTCTTAAACCTTATGGATCAATAATGTTGCCCATCCTGATCAGACCTAGGAATGTAGAGGTAGTCTTCAATGTCATTCTCGAGTCGGACCTATTCAGACTGAACCCAGATGTACCTTGGCTAGCTTCCATGAATGGGATCCCCTTTGTGATTCATAAATGCCTTAAGTTTTCCCATGAAGGTTTCGTTTACATAGTGGATGACACTGGATATCACCTGATGGTATCTCGTGGAGGATACTCATTGGATCACTTTTGGCCCACTCTAGTTAGTCTGCTCCCACAAAGAATGAACCTACTGTACAAGAACTATGTGATGTATAATACTAGAGGTAAGGGACAACTGAAGTTAACCCTTCCTATAGTTGAGAAACCATCTGCCTCCTCCTCTCAAAAGGGGAACGAGAATCTCGCTCCCTCTGGGGCTGACTCATCTACTCCCCTTTCTTGGGAAGAGTATTGGATGAACAATTTCGGGCTTTACCCACTAAGTTTGATGATGCCTCTTTGGTGAAAGCCTAAGATCATGATATCAAATCTCCCTAATGGGTCCCCAAGACCCTGGTACTATATGTATGGTAGAAAAATAGGCTCACAAAGATAATTTTCCCCATGGCCTCTTCTCATTCCCCCAAAGGGAAAGAGGCCCCCCACCAAGGTGTTAGAGTTGATTCCTCCTGCTATTTCTAAACCTGCTCCCTATTCCCATTTAGGAGTTTGTCCTTCCACTGGAAATAACTGTGGAGGACACTCCTATGGTTGAGCATAAACCTTTTTTCCCTTTGCAAGCTCTAGCTTCTGATTCAAAGACTCATAGAAACTGCCTTGCACACGAGCATAAGCACTAGTGAAAGGCTCTCCTAATTGAGAAAACATCCTTATAGAAGGAGGAGGAAATTACCACACCTCCTATTGTGTCCTCCTCTCTCCCCCCTCTCGTCTCTATCCAAGCTAACTTTGTATCTCTTTTGGGGAGTGCACATGTGCCTGGAAAGGTGCAGGTGTTTATCGCTCCTTTCACGAAGCCACCTCTATTGACTTCTGCTTCATATGTCTCACCTTTCCCAAAGCCTGTGGATCTGGTTAATACTTTAGTTTTATCCACTGCGATCCTTTCCCCTTCTCCCTCAACCCTCCTTGCTTTGTTTGTGGGAAGTTCGCCTCCTCTGATGAGGAAGAAGGTAGAGCGTGGTCCCTCCAACAATGGAGGATGTAAGAGGAGCCCAAGTTCTCCAAAAGGTGGCCCTACGCTGACTTGTTATGTCCTAGTGATGAAACCAATTCTAGCCTCCCTTGAGTTTTTCACCACTCCCGAGTCTCTCGGTGAACCTCGGGTACAAACGCCTCTGTCCATCAAAGTGAAGCATGGCACTCCCGTTAAGTGCATGTTTAACTTGGTGGATGAAGTTTCGACCTTGTCAATGATCTTCGTGAAGTTGTTGACCTTAGACCCACAAGAGTTGAGTGACGAAGACCTCATAGGTCCCTTCGCCTTGGCCCTTGTTACGGGAGGATCTAAAGCTCCTCCCCTTAACATTACACCATTGCGGGCTCATCATCCTTCCCCCAATGATGATCTAGAGTGGGAAGCTGACAACCTCCTGGTCGATTGGTGTTAGGGGGAAACACTCTTCTTGATCTTTAGATTAGATGTGTGTGTGTATTGTGACGTGTTCCCCTGTGATCGTGTTATATGTTCCTGGATGACCCTCGTCACCCCTGTTGGTGCTTGGATATAGGCATGGTGTTTATGTTGTAAACCTTCCTTTATATGTATCATTATTCTTCCATGTTTATGATTGATTTTTGGCAAATTGGGGATGATGCAAAGCGTCGGGAGCATTCAAGCCTCGTTCCATGTTGACCCAATTTTTTATTTTTACTTTGTATTTCATACTTTCTTCCTGATCTGGTTGGGGATTGATGATCTTTCACCTCTCACCATAGTTACCTACTATTTATAAATAAAGACAGATCTGACCCCGCAAAACCAGATCCCCTTATGCCCTTTGTGTGTGACTTCTTTTCTTTTACCTTTCTCTTTATCTTTCTCTCTTCTTTGCTTGAGTTTTCCCTTTCATGTGTGACAACGTTACTTCTACATTACTTAGTCTTTAGAAAATGCATTAGTTGTCAAAAAAAATAAAATTTTGAAGACCCTTCACACGCTTCTTCTTTAGAATTGCATTCTCAACTTAAAACCCTAATGGGACATGTTTCCTTCATCATGGGTTCGTAAAGAAAGGACTTGAAAACCTTCCTCTAAAGCGAGAATAGTCTTAGTCTTCCCCTCGTGTAGGCACATATCCTTCCTTTCAAATTCCTTGATGAAGTGAACATCTTTCGAAAGGATTCCTTGATGAAGAATCAATTCGAGAAAGAAGACATTATCTTTCGAACAATGCATCCCTTGAGTGGACCCCTTCCTTTCACATTGGGTTCCCAATGGAGCCCTTTGAAAGTCTTACAAATTAGTGATGGTTTGAGTAACTGTCCGTTCACTAGCCTACACGGCCACTTCCTGACATGTTCTATCTATGGGTAAACATGTCGCCATCTCTGACTATGCAAAGTCCCCTTTGCTTGGTCTCCTTCATGTGGGAGTTCTTGAAGGATACCTCCCTTGTAGGACCGTGAGCCTATGAGGCACTTTCATTCTTCATCTTTATAGTTCCGCAGAACTATGAAGCCCTTCCTGCACTTTCGAGTTCAGATATCCTCACATAGTTGCATTCCTTGTTTTGATATTTGCAACATTGTACAACAGATCTTTGATCTGTTCGGCTACCAACTTGTCCTTTTTCCACTAAACCTTTCCAACTCCCAGAACTTCACCCATGAAATAACAGAATAAAAAAATGAGCAAGTTACCATATTTGAAAGATTTTTTCTTGTCTTTCTTTATTTTTGCAAGATTCTCCATTAACTGAATTCTCAGGAATTCACAGAGGATAATCTACATTTTCCTCCACCATTTGGTAGGTGGCATAGATTGTTGTTCCAGACACTAAGTTGTCTTAGCTAGAGTGGTAAATCTTGTATCCGATAACCATGGAAGCAAATTTGACATCTATATAGACAGTGTTGTCAATAGTCATTTCTCTTCTATCATATGTTGATCCTGTAGCATCAGTGACTATTTGTTCTTTCACAGACTTCAGAATAGGTAATCCATCAGAAGATTTTAGACCAGTTACTTCACTGATAGCTTTGTTTGTAATTTTGTATAGAATTTTGAGCCACCTAAATTCATCATGTACTCAACTCAAAAAATAACGGACCCACTCTGACTCTCCAAATACGAGAAATTTGACAATCTATGTGAACTTCTTTGTTTCCAAGATTTTTTGTTATGGTTTTACACAATAATCTTCACCAATGATATGATTATTATACACATTCAATATTTGAGAACTTCCTAGTTCTTCAATATTGGCATGAATATAAACCCTAATGTCCTCTATGTGTAAAACTCCATACGAAACGAATGAAAATGCTCCTAATGAATCAGTCTCTAAAGACTTGTAAGGATGCCATTTGAATTTAGGACAAGGTTTTCCTTGACTTCAACTACTAGAGGAGTATTCATTTTGACCAAATCATAAATTCATGGAGTTTCCTGAAAAAATACCTTTTTCGTCGGATCGCAATTTGAATGTTGAATCACTTCAACGCTTGAATTTTACCTCAAATTGCCAATGATCGCCTAAAAGCTCTCCAAACTTATTTTATTCAAATGCAAAGTGACAAATGAAGAGTAGAAATGAACTTTTATCACTTGCATACCTAACCCTTTTTGTCACAATAATTCTTTAACCCTAATACATCTGGTTACCCTATTCCTGTACACTGTGACGGGTAAAACTTCTATAGACCTCCAATACAACATACCACTTCTTCTAATGAGTTCAACAACATTTTTTGAGCATCTATGCATCTATTGAACATATCCACATCTGGTGTCACTTACTGGTTAGGGGGTTGTATGATTTTCTTGGCTATTCCCCCTAGGCCAAAGGCCTCAGACTAATTCCCAGAGGAATTACCAGAAGTAGGTTTTGGTGCTGCCACATTTTCTTCAACTACAACAGAGGGATCTTTCTTCACCCATTTCTTCTGCATCCACTATCTGACTGCATCTATAGTGAGTTTTCCTTTTCCTTTTATATCCTTCTACAAGTTTTTCCTTTGATTTATCAGACCTTTTATGTTCCAACAAAATTTAGCAATGTGTCCAATTTTGTTGCATTTATAAAACAAAAAATTTATTTTTCTAGACCAGTTGTTCCACTGATTTCCTCTTGATCTACACTAGTTAGTAGTATCGCCAAGTCTATTGCATGTATAACATCTGATATTTTTGTGAAACTGATTCATCACATTTTTGCATTCATTTGACTTATGACCAACCTTATGAAAATTATAACACTGACCTGAGAAAGATGGACCACTTTGATTCATCCTACTTCTACACTGAGAAGCCATGTGTCCGAACTTATTGCAATTGTAACAGTATCCATTAAATCTTTGAGCATTAGGTTTCCTTATCGGATACCTTCCATATTTTTTCATTTGATTTCCTTGCTTGAATTTCCTTGTCTCAGATCTGGAGATTTCTCCTTCTTCATATCCAAGACCTCACTTGTCACCATCAGTCCTCTGGCTGTTAATTAGTTCATCAAGTATAGAAGAGCTAGCTTTGAACTTCTCTTTGTACTCATTTGCAGCAACAAGTTCATTTTTGAGATCATCCAACTGTCTTTCAAGTGCATCTTCATTGTTCTTAGATTGTTCCAATTCATCATCCAATCGGTTGCACACTTCAGATTTTTCTTTCAAGGACTAAGCTAGGTTCTCTTCATTTTTCTTGCTATCTTCAATCTCCTTGGTCATCTTCATCATGATAGATTCCAACTCATGCTTTAGGACTATATTGTCTTTGGTAGGTTTTTCACATTCCTTTGTCTTTTCTTTAAGAGCTTGACTGAATTGTTCTTCTTCAATGCTCTTACTGTCACTTCATTTAATCTAATCACAGAGTTCCTTTCTCTTCTCTCTAGACTTATTGATTTTTTCTTTCAGAGACTCAATGAATTTCTCAGCATCTGATAGGTTTGCTTGCAATTTGTGAACTTCGGCCTTTGACTAATCAAGATCATCTAGGGCCACCAAAAGTTGTTGTTGAAGACTGCTTGAATCCTTTGAAACACCTTCCAATATCTCCTCAAGTGATTAGAATTCTTTCAAAAGAACTAGCTCTTATACCAATTTTTGGAAACAAGCTACACTAATAGGGTTGAATTAGTGTTGTGCAAAAATTAACTTTATTAACCTTTATCTTCAAAGCATTAATCAACATTCAATCATAATGCATAAATAAGAAAATAAACACAACACCTTAACAACAAGATTTTATGTGGAAAACCTGTTAGGGGAAAAACCACGGTGGATGGCCAATCCACAATTATGATATGAGTATACTCAAATGGAGATTACAAAAAGTGGAATGCACTTGCATTCAGGTGCACTGCCTAGAGCTCACTATTCAAAGGGAAGGCGCATTTCCTTACAAAGGACAATCAGACTAAAACCATCTAAGAGTTTGAACTGAAAAAGTTAGCATCTACAAATGCCTGATTACAGTTCCAGTTAAGCACTATAATAGATTTGTATCCTTACAGACTTATTTTTTACTTCTTCTATTTTCTGCTCATACACACAATACAGATCTTCTATGCACAAGTGAAACTGTGCATTATCGCTCTTTTTCTCTGCTCTTATTCAAAATTCACACCAAATCACACTTCATATACACACCAGAAAGATATGAACGATCTTATATATATCCGCAACATAGAATTCAATTACACTTTGTCGGCTTCAATAGAATACAAAAATAATTACAATTGTCGACTAGATCCTTAATTAAATCTTTATGCACATCCTCCAAAGTTGGTTAAGACATAGAGGGGACCCAAAAAAACATGATCGAGCAAAAAAAATTTAGTTAAATACTCCTTATACATCTGCGACATAATGCATTCATGAAGTCGACTCCAATACAAGAAAAAATGGGAATAATCTAACCAGATCTTCTAAATTTCACGTGAATTGATACGAGCCATTGCACTTCTATAGTAACAGAGAAAATAATCCAAAAATTATTTCCTAAGATGCGCAACACAAAATAATAACCTGAAATCTTCATACAAATTGATGAACACTATGCCACCAGATACTTTGTTTTGCCTTATCAATCTTCAATTTGTCTGCAGGTATGATCAAATGATAGTGTGTGCATCTGATCATCAATTATGGTTTCCATCAATGACAACACCAAGTGATACTGCAGTGTCTCTTGCCAACACATTTTTCATCTTCTTCATTCATATTCTTCACTCTCTCATCCATTGCAAGATCGTTTGAGCACTCTCTCCATTCCATTCATTCACTTTAAGCTTTGTAGCAGCACTTCACACTCCATAGCAGCAATCCACTACTCCATCACTCCAATAGTGTGCATGCAGGACAAACACCATTGTAGTAGAGGCTTGAGTTCCTCTCATTTTCTCCTCCACTAGCCTCGAGTGCTTTCGATGGAGGTGGTAAGCTCCTCTTATCTTCTCTATCATTTTGGCTGAGTAAGCACATACTATTTTGTAGTTTCTTTTGTTTACATAGCTTGTATTGCCTTCTTTATCATTATTTCTATTGTTGCAAACTTGGTTGTCCATGGAGGTGGAAACACCAAAACAGGGGTCTGACTGAGGTAGACTCGTATACAACCCCATCATTTTCACCCTTTTCTATGTATAGGTGGAGAGATCTTGGAGCAAGCTGGCGAGAAGATTATTGTGTGAAACCATCTTCATCACCCTTGCGGTAATATATTTCCTTTATCACATTCATCTATACATTTCACTCTTCCTAGTCTTATTCTACACCTCCCAAAACTCTTAAACTAGGATGTTAGCCCTTTTTCAGAGCTTAAACCTTGTCTCTCTAGTTTTCTAGCCATATGGATGCCAACACACCTACGAGATGCCAGTGCGTCGTGTTGTTATCCCAGAACCACACTTTTTTCCTCAGAAAAAGAGCTACTTGAGATGCAGAGTTGACTCTGAATATCGACTCGCTTAGTCTCCTTTCAACATTCGAGTTTGCAGAGTGATCGAAGGACCCCACAATTCTCATCATTCTCATCCCGCCTATCCTAACCTTCCTTTAAACTAAGGTAAGTTAGGGAAGCCTTATTGCTCTTGGACTTTCATGACCTGGGGACTTGCAGTGGTTGGTCTCCCTCTCTTATAGGGAGTAACCAAAATTACAAAATCTTAACTAACTTCCCCAACAGTGCTATTCATCAAACAAATCAAAATTTGCATTGGAAATCTTTCTCTACCATCCGCATATATAGTAAAGTATGACTAAGAAACTAAAATGCATAACAAGAAAATATACACCATTAATTGGAAGAATTATTTGACACCTGTAACTTCCCAAGGCGTGCTTGTCAGTCTTTATTTCCTTCTTCCCAACCTTCCTTGGCTAGGCCAAGCATGCGACTATGAGTCTCAAACTCCATAAGAAGTTCTTTACCATCATATGGAGTGTTGGGTATCAGATTTAACTTTCTTGCTTTTTTTTCACTCATTAGGGAACTAGAGGTAGGTGTTAATTTAGCATTCACTAGATCCTTGAGATGTCCAAACTACATAATTATTTTCTCCTTTTGTACTTGCAGTTGGAAGAGTTGCTTGTGCAAATTCTTAATTATTGTTCTTGTGCTCCCATCAATGTCTTGTGTTGGATCATAGGCATCATATGCCTTATCAATTTGAGACTCAATTGAGTCCATCTCATTCTTGATGCTTTTGGTGGAGTTGGGCCACTTCATGCAAAATTGGAACACTTTGGCTTTTGCAACACAATTTTGCACATATTTGAGATTATTCTAAAATTTATTGTGTGTGTGATACACTTCTCTATTATGTCCCCTAATTTCTTATCATTCAACTTTTTATTTCTCTCCTTCTCCAATTTTTCCTTCAATCCACTGGAATACTCTTTAACCGAATCAAGCAAAACCTTTAAATTTTCCACACCGGATAAAGAATTATCTATGCTTGGACTAGGTATGCTCTCCTATAGCACTTTCACTACCTCGTCAATAAGCTTTGCACTCTTTTGATGATTCTAGAAGATTTCCTTTCAAGAAGAGGCATGGAAAGCATCACCTAACTGAAGCTTGTGCAAAGGATAAATTCTATCCATGTCAACCTACCCTTGTCGCAATGGAAGCTACAGTAGTTGGTCAAACATAATAGGTTGGAAATGGAGTTTCATACTTAACAAGTTCTTCAATGAATTTGTAGAGGTACTAAAATATTCACCTATTGCCTTCGCATTATCTTCTACATCTTTCTTTTCCAAGGCCTTTTCCTTGTCACCAATGTCGACTTCCACATTTTCATCCTTTTTCTCAACATTGACTAATTTTTCTTCATCATTCTTTTCCTCATCAAATGATTCATCGATCTATCGATGCATCCTCCTTCTGTGTTTTTGTAACATTTACTTCTACAATAACATTTTCTCCCAATAGAGGAGCATCACCAGTAGTACCTTCTTCTGTAGTGTTCTCACCATCGATAAGATTCTCTTCAACAACATTTTCTTCCACATCCAGAAGAGTTCCATCCTATACATTCTCCTCTTCTATTCCATGCTCATGTTGAACATCTTCCTATTGAGCTTCTTTTGGTGTAATGATTTTCACAGCAGGCATGTCATCATGCATCTTCTCTTCTCTTCCCAAAGTTAGTCCTAATATTTGTACCAAATCTACAACCTTTGATCATAAGGGTAACTACCCTTTTCTTTGTTTAGAACTCCTTATTGTATAGCTGAGCCAATGTGGCTTTATTTTCATCTAAGAGGGGTGCACTAACCTTCTCTAAAGAAAAAGATCGTAACTTTTATTCTTCATTGATGGCTTTTGTATTCTAGAATATAGTACATTTCTTAATTATTTAGGCAATTGGTTTTTAATATTCTTTATATTTACTTCAAAAGTGACAATGTATTTTATAACCACCTCTTCTATAGTTGCTTTATCAACATCATTTGTTGTAGTATACAATGCAAATTTTTTCTCTAGCATTTCATGTTCTACTATGCCATTGAATAAAGCATATAATTTCATGGGGCTATTTTGTCTTACTAGAGAGGAAGACTTACCCTTCTTCTTCTTTTCTTTTGGTGACACCTTTCCTTTACCAAAATCTATCTTCTTCTCCCTCATTTGTATCTTATAGCCTTCTTTCTCTTTCTCAATTTCAGCCTCACTATTAGTGTTCACAATTTCTACTTTTTGTCTCTTCCCACTAGACTTTTCCTCAAATGTACATCGGATATTTTTCAAATCAGATGTTGTGTATCTTCTTCTTCTTCCTCCTCTTCTTCAACAACATTGAAATTAATTTTTTTTCTCTTTTAGCTTTTTTTTTTTTCTTCTCTTTACAAGGCCTATTTGTTGTGTTTCCATAGTGGCCTTTTCTTTTACATGAATCTTCTACTACTTTTCCAAAGTATACTTCTCCTTTATCGAAGTACTTGTAAACTCTTTCCTCTTCTCACCAATGACAAACTTAGTCTCGAAGGACTTTGTGGCAAAAAAATGAGTGGTAGTTTTTCTATTGGATCTCTTAACACTAGATGATCCTTCTAGATCATCAATCAAGCCTTTAGCTTTCTCTATATCCTCCTTATTCAGACCCACCATATCTAAAAATTGTGTAGTTAATCTCTCAACAGTCTTCTTTATTTGTTTTTGTCTTTGGCCCATGTGCACTTTCATGGACTTCTCCTCATGTGTACCATACCTCTCTTCAGAGGTGTCTCTTGTTTTGCTTAGCATGAAATCTACTAAAGTGGTGATTTCTTGATCTATGATCCAATATCCTATTTTTGTGATCTAGACAATCCTAGGATCAACAACCTGTATGATGCAACAATCCTTTGAGACTAGGAAAGTGATATCATTCTTATATTTTTCCACCATAATCTAGGGAATCCTCTCTCTAGCCTGCATATTCTTCTAAAATATTTTGAAATTTTCCCAAAGAGCTTCATCCTATGCATTCACATCACCTAACCTCCTTAGGTGGTCGATGATTTGATGTGAAATTGGTTTATCCTTTAACCAAATGATTTTCTTTGTTCCAGGTAGTTCCATCAATAAGTAAAACAACAAACAAATAATCAATGTGTCAAACTTGAAAGAATATTTTGAATCCTTTGTCTTCTACAAGTTCTCAATTAATTGTGCCCTCAATAATTCACACAAATCAAAATCTTTCCACCATCTCATATGCAATATTTATTGCAGTGGCCGATACTGAATTATCCCTATTAGAAAAGTATACCTCATAACCAATCACCATTACAACATATTTGACTGTCAGGTTTCTAATATCCTTGATTTTCAAGGCTCTTATGTCATACTTTTTTCCATTGAACTCCATAAAAACTTTATTATTTATAGACAAGTTCAAAACTGGTTCGATTGAGCTCATACCTATAAAAAACCTAATTACCTTCTTGGTAATCATGTTAGGCATATCCAACCACACAAATCTATCATGAATTCAACTTAGAACATACCTCACCCATACATCATCATGGAAAAAAAGGACATATTGCCCTATGTCGAGCTTCTTCTCCACCAAGTTCTAGAATTTAGGTCTCAGCTCAAAATAATCTCTAGTGAGTTCCTTCACTTATACATCACCTAGCTTGGAGTGATAATATTCTTCCAAATTACCATGAATTTAAATTCGCATGTCGTCAATGTGTAGTCCTTGAAAATGCACCGTTCGGGTCAGTTTCCATAGACTTGTCAAGATGTCTTCTGAATTTTGGTCAAGTTCATTTTTAGACCTCAATTACTTGTTGATTAGTCATTTCAAACTCTTCAAAACGCTTTCAAAAAATTTAGGGCAAGATATAAATGTAAATACCTATGATCACCTTCTAATTAGGGTTTTACACACAGGAACTTCTAAAATTCTTCAAACACTTCACTTCATTCCTTCACTGCTCTACTATCCTCAAATGCTCACTTGTAAATGAATTTTATTTTAAGTGTAGTTACTTAAAAAACCCTTTTAAACTAACCTAATTCACAATGAATGCACAATTTAAAAAGGTGGTAAAAATCCTAACTATATGCATACAATCAACTTCAAATGCTTTGTAAACTTTTGCAACTCAATATTTTCCACTAGTATTTTCTTCAGTAGGTTAAGTATGTCAAAATACAACACATATCCACATGCTAAAACATCAACACTATTCCTCCAGTAGGGGATAAGAGATTTTTTCATTAATTCTCTCCCTAAACCAAAGCTTTCTATTTAGTTTCCAGAGGAAATGTATCTCCACTAGATGTTGGCATAAACTCAACCTTAATCTTTGTCTCTTCCTTCTTTTTCTAGATCATGATCATCTCTTTCTTCATTTCTACCGAATCAACCTATTTCAGTGGATTATTCTTCTTTATTAGATTGTTCTTCTTCATATTCTTGCTTCTGCAAAATTTGGAAATGTGTCCCAGTCTATTACAATTGTAACTCTACTTCTGCAAATTCCCTAGCCTTATGACCAAATCTTTTGCATGTAAAACACTGATCGAGAAAAGATGGAACATTTTGATTCATTTTTCTCTTACATTTCATAGCCTTATGTCTAAACATATTATAGGAATAACAAAAACCATTAAAAGATAAGTACCTTTGTGCATTTGGTTGTCTAAAGTCTCTCCTTTGATTTTGGACTTTCTTGCCATTATTCTTCTTTTCAACTTGATTTGGAGTTTGATTTGTCTTTGATCTTTCACCTTTCTCAAACCCTAATCCTTGTTTGTCTTTATATCCTTTCTGATTTATAATTATTTCATCAATTGTAGAACTCATTTTGAGTTTGTCTTCATGACTTTTCTTTTTCAAGATATGATCTCAAGGTCACAACTTCTTCTTCAAGTTTTGAACATTCTTAAGATTTTCTTTTCATCTTAGCATTCAGACATTCTTCAACTCTTTTTCCTTCTTCAAATTGCACTTTCAGACTGGTAATTGTTTCATTTGCTTTCTTTAAATGCTCATTGAATTCCTTATTTCTTTTTCTAATTTTTTGATTTGTTCTCTCAATTTTCTAATGCATTCATCTGCTTCTTTAACATTTTCCTTCAGATATTTTTTCTCACTTTTAGTCCTTTCCAGATCTTCAAGGGCTATTATGAGTTCTCCATTCATGTCAACAATACAATCTTCTTCAATGAATCCAATAATAGGAATTTATTTTGAAGGATTAGGATATCTTATAACAACCATGTGTTCAACCTCCAAGACCTTCCTCAAGTGGTTAAGCTTCTTCCAAAGAACCAAGCTCTGATACCAATTTTTGAACACCCAAAATGATGAGAGGGGAGAGTGAATCAGTATTCTCTAAAACCACTTAAACATTCATTCCACATAGCATTAATAATTTGTAGTAAGAAATAAAATCATGAAAGAAACCATCAAAACCACATAACACATGGACACCAATTTTTTACATGGAAAACCTAAAAAGGAAAAAAACCACGGTGAGGATTTACTCATAATATATTATAATTGGCTATAAGATATTATAGAAGTGTTCACTGCAAGTGGACTCACTATCCTAGTGAATTCACTACCCACAAAAAGAAGAAAAGATAGAAGATAGGGGTGACACACAGTCAAACTGAACTATTACAAATGCATCTATGACATGTTGGAATAAAATTCCACTAAATCTTAATATACAGAGTCAATACACTTCATATCACTCTGATCTAACAATCTTCTTTGCTCTACATTCGTATCACTTTCGCATAATTCACATAAAAAATACATGCATATTTTCTATATCTACTTTCAACACCGAAATGATCTTATACTTTATCCATTTTATCCCCAACATCAATTAGGTCGGCCTAATTAGATGTATCATGCAAAATATAACTTGTCAGCTCAACATACACACATTGCACCTTAATTCAAATTTATAACACATAAGATAAGTTGGGGTGGACCTATAATAGTACCCTTATAGGAGATCAACACTTAGATAACCTCCACAATACTTATATCATATTAGGTTGGCACTTGTGAAGACCTAACATCATAATTCATTAATTGATCAACCACAAATAGATACACAAACCTCCAAAATTCACACCACTTGGATCATAGAATTTACTAAAACTTGTAAAAACTCCCACAAATCCACAAGATAAGATAGCATTCCATGGTGAAGTGCAAAATCACCAAAACATACATCTTGTACTAGCTAGTAACCACTATCACTAGCAGACCCGATATTCTCTCATTCATAACTTCTTCACCAGAAAACAAAACAATGTGAAAATATAGATTTAGAATCCTCTAACATCCAACAACATTTCATTAAATCTGCATAGTAGGATTCTTCAAGGTGGACCAATACGGACCAAAATACTAGATGTCTTGTACATTGAAAACATTGTTCTAACACAACCAATTTTCCACTTCAATTGTCTACATCAGATCAAACCTTCTTGCAACTAAGCACTGGATTAACATGTTTATGCATGGTCATGCTACACAAAATGGTCTACATGTAAATCTTCATGCCAAACCACAATCTTGACATCAATTAAAATACTATACTTGCATACTTTAAAACTTATGATCCCACCTCATGCTCATGTTTCCTATAGTCATATAAATGACAAGCTCTCTAATCTTCCAACACAATCATGGTCTCATCCAAATACACAAGGCTAGAGACAAGTATCATTTGGGATATAAAGTGGACAATGGTTTCAAGGATGAGGGAACCTATAGAGGAAGTAAAATGGTATCATCTACATAGCATGATAGGATGAATATGTGTTATTGAGTATGTATGCCCTCTTGCTATTTGAAGTGAGTATCCAAGTGTCATATCTCGATTTCAATTCTTTCCTTTGAAATATTGAGAAAATTGAAATATTTGGAAAATAGAATTTATCATTTTTTTATTTATGGATTTGATAAAATGCTATGACAAAAATAAAAAATGAATATTATGCAGTTTTGTGATTAAATAAACTATTTCATGAGATTATCGGTTAAAGGTTACTAATAAGTGGACAAGTGTAAGAATGTGTGTGTAGGAAATAGGTTGAAGGACGAGAACTTGATTGAGGTAGGCGCACTTAGCTAGATGACCACGGTAAGAAAGAATGGAATTTGCAATCTCACACACCATGGTAGATCATGACGTTTGCATATGTCTGAAAAGATGATGAATTTCATTTATATTCGATGTGAGAATTTTGATTTAATCAAAAGAACGAATTAGTGCATTCTTGCCTTACCTTGTCTAATCCAATTTGATATTCAATAAAATTGGAAAAGAAACTCATTTTCATCAAATAGAGTTGTTGTATGAAAAACAATTTCATTGTTTGTTCTTTTAGATGAATTTGAATTGTATTCTAAATAAGGAAAAGAAATGGATAGGATAGATATGTAAGTTGAAAAAATATATATACCTTTTGAATATATGTGCATAAGTAAATAGTCTTATGGAGGTGAATTTTTCATATAAATGTATATATATATATATATATATATATACATATATACATATGTAAAGATACATACATATATGCGAGTATATGAATATATAAATGAATAAATATGAATGTTTTCCTTGGGTTTAAATTTTAAATTTTCATGGAAAATAATGGACTCGTGGAATAAAATCTGTAACTCCCATCATTAATGGGATAGGGGCCGACCCCTTCCATGAAAAAATATTTAGTCAACCATCAAAAAATAGGAGTGAGCAGCTAGGTAATGTTATGGAGACAAGATAATTCAAGACCACTATCTTCTAAAATTAGCAAGAGGAGATTTGAACAAAAGAGGGGGAAATGAAGCGGTAAACAAAAAAGAGAGAAAAAGATAGAAAAATCAGGAGGATTGACTGAAGGGGAAAAAACAGAGGAATTGAAGCATTTTTTCCATTCTCATCATCATTTTTGCAAAGAAAAGAGGTAATGTGAAATCCTTTATTGATTTTTCTTGAAATCGAATGAATTTTATTCATTTGCAACTTTGTTAAGCTTTGTACGAGCTAGCATTCATATTTATTCTTTGTTGGTCGATTTGTATCGAACTATGTTGGCTCAGCTAGGTCTGAAGCCTTCACAGCGAGCCTTTTCCTTGTTATATCATGCATGTAGGGGTATCGAATAGATTCCCCATTGTGGAATCATACTTGTGTGTTCATATTTCACAAGGTCGAGGCCATTTAACCAACCCATAATAATATAATGTCTTATCAACCTCTGTGAAGCAATATATGTTCTTGCTCAAAGTCATTTGGCGATCATCTTGTATTGATTTATCATCGGCTTGTGGGCGCCATGTTTTATGGCCGAGTGATACATATAACTAATGGTTGCCAATAGAGAATGATATGCATCATTCTATTATATGTATATGTTTATCATTACACCTTTGTAGTGGTTAACCATGGTAATGACCACACATGGCTAAGCTAAGGTTGTTACTGTCATTTGTTGATAGCACTCACCATGCTCTGTGAAGAACAAAGTATCGTTCCATGGAAACCCTGGCTGAACGATTTTATCAATCGATGATATTTCTTAGATGAATGAGCCAATGCTCATGTAAGTTTAAATGTTAATAGATACTATGAAACAGTACTTGGCCTTTCTATGGATGCAAGATATAGAATCCTTTTGGGATTATCATGGAAATGCTAGTGCATGCGTATATGTATATATACACATATATGTATGTATATGTACACACATATATATGTAAATGTACATACATATATATGTATATATACATACATATATATACACATACTTTCTTATGGTATCACTGTCGATTTACTCCAGTGTTTAATCCAGGGTCAAAGAACGAACTATTGTGCTAATCGTTATATGAAAATTTATTAGGTGTTTCTATACAAACTAAGACCCCACCCTAGCTTAAATGTTGTTGAATTATAATGAAGACTCTATTATGGAATTGATAGCATGTTATCATCTTCATGATAACATGCATATGGACCG
This sequence comes from Sequoiadendron giganteum, assembly GCA_007115665.2. Classification (NCBI taxonomy): domain Eukaryota; kingdom Viridiplantae; phylum Streptophyta; class Pinopsida; order Cupressales; family Cupressaceae; genus Sequoiadendron; species Sequoiadendron giganteum. Next base: position 132,090,640 of record CM021106.1, read on the forward strand.
ATGTTTCTTGAAAGTGGAAACTTTATTTGATAGCTCATAATGGTTATGTTGATTCTATTTATTGATGTTCTTTTATGAACCGTTACAATGGAAAATCTCAAATAGAACAACAAACGAACATGATTAACCTGAAGCAAACAACCCAGAAAAATAGAATTAAAATTGATTTCACGTATTCTTCCTTTCTGAATGAACTGACATTTCTCTTGTAATGATTAGTAGGAAAATTATAAATAAATTATGTTGGTTAAAATGTATGTGAATAAATGTCTCTGAATTATTAAATGAAGCATTTGAACAAGTTGATGTTGAATTTTGTTGAATAAAAATTTCCTGTATGTAAGGATGATTTGTCATTTTTTTATTCAAAATGTATACACATTCTCCAACTCTGTTCACTTTAGGCATATATGTGCACGTGTATAAATTCTTCATTTATGCATATGCACATACATGTGGTACACCTTCTGATTCATCTTGATTAATCTTTGAGTAAGATTGTTAGAATTGTTTTGCAAAGAAAGGAATTGTAGTGATAGAACAGTATGGATTTACAATATGTAAATGATAGACAATGATGAATGGTTGTACCTAATTGAAATGACTGATTTGTGGTCAATTAAGGAATGGAATGATGCATGAATTCAATGGTAGACTATAGCACACTAGAATATGTTGCTAATAGATGGTCTAAAAGGTAGGGATGCCCCTTTGATACGATAAGATTTTCTTCTGGGAATGGGTGCCAGAGAGTGTAGATTTGCTTTTCCAAATCTAACCAAAGTTGGATTTTATGCATCACGAGATTGGGAAAGCTTTGTAGTCATCTTTTTATATATGTATATGGAACAAACTGTGTTATTTATCCTCTCTTTGATGTATTTGTTTACCTAACACAAAACTTGCATATTCCAACAAAGTAGATAGAAATGCATGTAGTTAGGCACACATAGATTCCACCATGCAAACTGTATCTCTTGCTAAGTGTTCCATGTAGGGTCAGGTATTCTTTGACTGATTGAGGAATTTTGGGGAAGCAATACTTTGTGGCTGGGTGGAAAAGAACCTCAATCATGTTCTCGTCCACCAGTGGAGGTGAGCTATCATAAGGAATCATATCAAAATTCTATATGTAAATGTATCTTTGATGAAAATGAATAAATAGATGTATTAGAAATACAACTATTTAATTGAGAATTAACTTTAAGGTGTTGAATGCCAAGTCAAACTTGCATGTAACTATTGAAATTTGGAAATGAATATTCTTTTATTTCAGATTTATTGGTGATTTATGAACATAAAAGTGCTAAATGGAATTAGCTATGGAATTTGTGTCATAAATATTAATATTCACAATGTTAGAAATCTAGTTGAGCATGTTACATTTGGTATCACAGCTCAAGGTTCAGCTCTAGGCCTATGAGCCCACAATGATTAAACTAGGGACCAGTAGACCCTTAAATAGATTTGAGATACCTAGAGAATAACCAAACCTAAATTGGTTGTAGGAAAATGGGAAGGTATAAGTCGGGAAGAAAGAAGGGAAAAACCAACAGGGCTATGAATAAGAGAAAATTTTATTGAGGAGAATCCCAAAACCGAAGACCAACCTGAGATTGTTGACGATGAAACTCTAGCACATACCCTCACACGTCTCAAGTTGGAGAGATACAAAAATATAGAGGAGACCAAATGAACTCCTAATACTAAGAAACCCTTTGCATTTAGAGATTGACCAGTAGGATGTGAACCTAATGCGCCACTGATGACTAAGGAGGAGAAGGAGTGCATATATGCACAACCTACCTCACCCAAGAGGGAAGATGTAGATTTGGATGAGGATGCTGAGGAATTTCCTCTTTTTGATAATGAGGGAACTGCTTAGAGTAGAAAAAAACTTTGATAAATAATTATCAATATAAATCCAAACTTAATATAAATAAAGTCTTTTGTTGATTTAAGGCATGAAGCTTGAAGGCTTGTCTTGTTGAGTTGAATGTGTATATTTTATTTTTTTAGGCTTGCATGTTGTGTGCTTTGTATTTCATAAATGAAATAGCATAAACATAAAACCTTGTTCTTGAATGTTAAATGTGACTATGACACAATTCGAGTGTGAGTCATCATGGTAACAACTAGACAAGATGCAGATGGTAGCATACAGGACAATGGGCCAAGCAAGAGGCTAGACCAAATCCTAGATCATACAGATGGAAAAATATTTTGGGCTTTGCAACCTATTGGATCAAACCAAGGCTACTTTGGGAACATATCAATTGTTTGGAGAGGCAACTACTTGGTGGGACAAGGAGAAGGCCGAAGGAAGACTTCCGCAAGAAGGCATTACTTGGGAGGTTTTCCTCGAATGTTCTAGAAAGAGGTGGCTACCGCATCTTTTCTTCGACAAGAAAATGACTGAATTTTAGAATCTAACCTAAGGAGGCTTGAGAAAAGTGCAATACTAAGAAAATTTTACCAACTTGCTCAACTATGTGTTGCAGTATCAATCCGATGAGCGTTTCTAGATTCAAAATTTTATATTGGGACTGAGAACCCACATTGGGGCTAAAGTGGATCTTCACAATCCTTATATTGTGGCAGAAGCTTTTGAGAAGGCTATTAAGCAACAAAAAAAGTTACAACAGTTGTCCAATCTTCGTAAAGGATCAGACTCCAAGCCTCAGTTTAGAAACAAAAGATTTCAGAAGGGTGACAGATAGAAAGGAAACAAGTCTGATCAGATTAAAATCTTGAAAAGAGAATGGGATCCTCTGAAAAAGGAAGAAGGCAACCAAGGTGGAAGGAATAAAAGGGAAAAAAAGAGCACTCAAAATAAGATAAGTTTGGAATTCAAAAAGGAACATGTGACGAATTTTATACTTGTGGGGTGGATCATTATGCATCTAACTACCCTTAGAAGCTGAGGTCACGAAAAGAAGGAAACCAGTAGCAGACCCTGCAACACAAGATCCATGCAGTGGTGGATAATAGGCAAGCAGAGTACTAGGCTTCTTTGATACAATTAATGGGTAAGCTCTATGGCCGAACCATTTCTATTTTGATAGACACTAGAGCCATTGAGTGTTTCATAGACCCTAGAATGATTTCTAAGCTACACATTCGTATATGAAGAATTCATGGTTTGTTCAGTATGGGAATCAAGAAGAGCAGGTAGTAGATTCATGTCTCTTTTGGGATTATCATGTAAAAGTTAGTGCATGCGTATATGTATATATATACATACATATATATGTATATATATACACATACTTTCTTGTGTTATCATTGTCGATTTACTCCAGTATTTTATCTAGGGTTGAAGAATGACCCACTATGCTAATTGTTATATGAGAAATGTATTGGGTGTTTCCATACAAACGAAGACCCCACCGTAGCTTAAATGGTGTTGAATTATAATGAAGATCTTGTTATGGAATCAATAGAATGTTATCATCTTCATGATAACTTGCATATTGACTACTTTTTCTTGAAAGTGGAAACTTGTTTGATAGCTCATAATGGTTAGGTTGATTCGATTTATTGATGTTATTTTATGAATTGTTACAATGGAAAATCTCAAATTGAACAACAAACAAACACAATTAACTTGAAACAGACAACCCAAAGAAAGAGAATTAAAATTGATTGAATGTATTCTTCTTTTCTGAATGAACTAATATTTCTCTAGTAATGATTACTATGAAAATTATAAATAATCATGCTCATTAAATTTTTGTGGATAAATGTCTCAAAATTATTAAATGAAGCATTTGGACAAGTTGATATTATTTTTTTCTTAATATGGATTTCCTATATGTAAGGATGATTTGTCTTTTTCTATTCAGAATGTATACGCATTCTCCAACTCTATTCACTTTAGGCATATATATGCATGTGTATAAATGCTTCATTTATACACATGAACATACATGTGGTATACTGTTTGATTAATCTTGATTAATATTTGAGTAAGATTATTAGAATTGGTTTGCAAAGAAAGGAACTGTAGTGATATAACAGTATAGATTTGCAACATGTAAATGATAAACTATGATGAATGAATGAATGGTTGTACCTGATTGAAATGATTGATTTATGGTCAATTAAGGAATGGAATGGCACATAAATTCAATGGTAGATTGTAGCACACTAGAATATGTTGCTAATAGATGGACTAAAATGGAGGGATACCCCTTTGATATGATAAGCTTCTCTTCTAGGAATGGGTGCCAGAGAGTGTAGATTTTCTTTTCCAAATCTAACCAGAGTTACATTTTATGCAGCATGAGTTTGGCCAAGCTTTGCAATCATTTTTTTATATATGTATATGGAATAGACTGTGATATTTATCCTCTCTCTGATGTATTTGCTTACCTAACATGGAACTTCCATATTCTAACAAAGCAAATAGAAATGCATGTAGTTAAGCACACATAGATTCCACCTTGCAAATTGTATCTCTTGCTAAGTGTTCCATGTAGGGTTGAGTATTCTTCGACTGACTAAGGAATTCTAGGCAAGCAATGCTTTATGTTTGGGTGGAGAAGAACCCCAATCATGTTCTTGTCCACCACTGGAGGCGAGTTGTCATAAGGAATCATATCAGAATTCTATATGTAAATGTATCATGATGAAAACGAATAAATTGATGGACTAGAAAGACAACTATGTAATTGAGAATTGACTTTGGGACATTGAATTCCAAGTCAAACTTGTATGTAACTATTGAAATTTGGAAATGAATATTATTTTATTTTAGATTTATTGGTGGTTTATGATCATTAAAGTGCTAAATGGAATTAGCTATGGAGTTTGTGTCATAAATATTAATATTCATAATGTCAATTTTTGGTTAAATGGTAGAAATATAATTGAGCACATTACACCAAGTGACATCCACCAACCCTACTCAAGTGTGGTTCCTGATATCTACACCAACCTTCTTTTAGTGTATTAGATTTTACAATTTGGCACTGGTAGGACAATTAAGTTTACTCCACATTCTATAGTTATTCATGACCTTCATGCTCCTAATATTATTGTGGATACTAGGAGTGTTGATTCTTCCTCTCATTTATACTATTTCGATGGTTTTGATAATTCAATTGCTACAGGTTAATCTTTCAAAGTACATGTAGATGGTGTCAGTAAGCTTTGGAATGAAAATTTTGGTCATGTTAATTATAGATATCTCCAGCAGATGAGTACACATGCATTAGTGTAAGGTCTCCCTAAGATTAATTGTAATAATGGTATTTGTTGACGATATACTCTTGGAAAACATCACCAAGATTATTTTCCTGCGAGTAGAGTCACACATGCTAAAGAAACCTTAGAGTTGGTACATAGTGACCTCATGTCATTTATGACTACTTCATTTTCAAGGGCCAAATATGTGCTCACATTTATTGATGAATTCTCTAGGCACACATAGGTGTTTCCTTAAGTATAGGAGTGGTGTCCTTGATTCTTTCAAGATCTTTAAGGCATTCATGGAGAAGTAGTCTAGTCTTTCTATCAGGCGTATACACACAAACAATGGGGGAGTATTCCAATCAAACTTTCAAAGAATTATGTACAAAGAATTCTCTACAAAATCAACTTACATAACTCCATTCACCCCTCATTAGAATGGTTTTATTGAGTAAAATAAGAAAAAAATATAGGAGATAAAAAATGTATGATTCAATCACGGGATATGGATTATTCCTTTTTTGATAAAGCAATTAGTTGTGCCAATTATATTTAGAATTTTATGCCTCACAAGGAATTATGACATATGACTTCTAAGGAGGATTGATCCCATATCAAGCTCAACATGTCTTCATTCAAAGTCTTTGGTAGTGAGGCTTGGGCATTCATTCCTAAAGCTTAGTGGAAATCCATGGAGAGGAAAAGATAAACACTCATATTTGTTGGATATTGTAAGGATGTTAAAGCATGCAAGTTATTTGATCTTGATTCTAGAGATGTCTTGTTTAGGTGAGATGTTTGGTTTGATGAGTGATTTCCTCAGATGGATTCTTCAACTATCTTCTCCCTCAATACCTACTACTCTCTCTTCATCTTTTGAGGATTTATTATCTCTTGAGGATGAGGATGATGCTCTAGTTATCCCTCCACCTCCAAATATTCATCCCTTACCCAAGTAGGCCAACAATACTATTGATGCAGTTGGATCTTTGGCAGGTGATCCTTTAGATTCTCTTCATACTTGTGCACAACCATTAGGTGTTATTTTTTGAGTCATACCATTTTGGATGATCCTCAATAGTTTTTAAATATGGTTGGTATTCTTGAGTGGGATAGTGCTATGGAAAAGGATTATTCTTCATTGATGAATAATAATACTTGGGATCTTGTTCCTCTTCCTAAGGGAAGAAAGCTGGTTTGGTACAAGTGGGTGTACCATACCAAATATGTTGTAGATGGTTCTATTGATAAGTTCAAGGATTGTCTTGTTGCAAAGGGGTTCTCTCAAGTCAAAGGCATTGACTATTATGAGACTTTTTCCCCTATTTCCAAGATTAATTCTATTCAATTTTTACTTTCACTTGAAGGTTCATAGGGATGGATAGTATACTAGAGGGATGTGAAGACTACTTTCCTTCATGGTGATCTTCATGAGGAGATCTATATGGAGAAACCGCGTGGATTTTTTGAGGACTCTTTGTTGGTTTGTAGGATTCATAATTCATTATACAGTCTCAAACAAGCCCCTCAAGCTTTGTATGAGAAGATGGACACTTTTTTTCTTTCTTTTAGCTTCAAAAAATGTCATTTTGATCCCATAGTGTACATTCAACAACATGAGTGTGATATTTTTGTTGGGAATTAAGGTGTATCAACCTTGGCAATTCCTAAGTTGTTTATTTATTATTACTTTAGTTTTTCCCATGGATAAATCATTTATGTTATTAAACAATTGTGCTCCATCAATAGGGGTGTGAGATTTTGAGTTGGAATTTTGTCACATGTCGGTGCCTTGAAAAATAAGTTATTAGTTATCAAAAGATTCCCACAAAGTGGTATAACATGGAAAGACTATTTTTAAAGATGTTTGATAGATTCTATGACAACTGTAAGGGCTAAAAGTGGGGGATATTATTTTGGATGTGAGAATCATCTATGACACTCGTAAGAGAATATTTGCATAGTTATTGATGGCTTATGATGCATATAAGAGCATCTCCCATTTTATAGGGATTCTTATGAAATCTTGTAAGAAGGTGTCATGTCATGTAAGATACCATGTTTAGCATGTAAGGGGTCGAATGGATTTTTACCATGATATTTTTGAACCTTGTTTTGACCCATGATAATGTTTTACGGTGGTATTTTGATCCCCCATGAGTTTATATATTGAGGGGTTGAGTTGGAGACACTATGAGATGTTTTACATGTACACATATGTTGTTGGATTGAAAAGGAGTTAGAGTGGATGTATTGTAAACATACTTGTTGTTAATACAAGCTATTCATCTCTTCTTTGGTGGAGTTTTTTTCCCCAAAAGGGTCTCTCCACATAAATATTGTGTTAGGTGTTGTGCTTTCTGTTCTTTGCATTTTCATTGCTTACAGTTGTTTAAATCTCCATATGGTTTACACTACATAATCTGGTTTACAGTAATCTGTCAAAGCTTTCATTATTGTTATTCCTTTACCATTTTTCTAACATTATTCTCCCACTTTTCAAATACCTTGCAAGAACTAGGGGAATCACACCATCATGGAATCAATTAGGTACAAGCAACAAGGCCCATGGCCTTCCTACACCAAGTAAATTTCTTTGTGCTCATAGGTTTGGTAAGAACATCTACAATATTCTCCTATGTGCCAATCTTCATCAGCTCAGTCTGACCATTAGCAGTCAACTCATGAACAAAATGATACTGAATATAGACATGTTTAGTTTGAGCATGATACATCAGATTCTTAGCCAAATGAATTATACTTTGACTATCACGATTAACTTGAAAAATATTGCAATCAAAACCAATACCTATACACAACCTTTTCAACCAAATTGCCTCCTTAAAGACATGAGTAGCAACCATATACTCTGCTTCAATGGTGGATAAAGCAACTGTAGCTTTCCTTTTACTCATCTAACTCACTACTCCTCCAAACAAAGTAAACACATACCCACTAGTGGACCTTCGACTATCCAAGTCACCTGTCCAATCTGCATCAAAAAATCCTTGTATGTCCAATGACTTGACCACATTATTAGTACCATGATAAACCAAAAAATAATGAGAAGTACCTCACAAATATCTAAAAACCCTTTTAACAAAATTCCAATGCTCCTTACTAGGGTTAGACATAAACCTGCTTAGAACTCCCACTGCTTGGGCTATATTTAGTCTAGTGCAAACCATTTGATGGAGTATCCTTGGTTCTTGGCAATCCTTCATCAACCAAAAATATTTTCATTCAGTTTTTGTTCTTGTTCAGTTCATTTCCAGTTCAAGTTGGCAGATTCAGTATTTCATCATATTTTCTCACCAAACTTTGTGGATCTATATTTTCATCATGGACATGTTCATTTTCCTTATTCCAAGTTTTTAGCTCGATTGGATCTTTTTCCGGTAAGTTATCACTTTCAGAGTAAGCGACAGTTTTTGGAACTGGCCCCAAAATACTTTCAAACCTAATGGCTAGTTTCATTGCTTGTGGATATTTCTCATAGGTTGCAGACCCTTACGATGTGTTTCTAATTGTTCCATGGAGTGTCCTCGACCTAAATTATTGGTCCACACATCATATGCACCTACCGATACAAAATTCAAATTTGAGGCCGACCTGTTCATGCACATGTTATGTTTCCTTCATCGAAGATTGTAATGATCTTTGGCAGACGTAGATGTTTCTAGATCTATGGATGTGATATAAAGCTTGTAATAGACCGTTAGGATAGTAATCAATCAAGATTATATTGATATAGAATTTGATCTATAAGTTTTCACTCGCATTGAGGAGCATATAGGAAGATTGTATTTTGAACATGTTGTATCAGGCCTATAAGCCTGAATGTTGTCGGTCGATTGTACTCAAAAAATTTGTTAATGAGAATGTTTGAATCTGCATTTTCCTCCATATTTTGTGTTGCTTCTATTGTTTGACTCTTGCTGCACATTCTGGATTGTTCTCTTTCAGAAACCTCCTACAGTGGTTGCACTAGATTGGTATCAAAGTGAGATTCATTCCGTGGAAGATCGTCAAAGTTTGTGAAGTCCTGTTGAAGATTTGAGGTGGGGTGGCAGACTAAGGATCCAACCTACAGCTGCAGAGGAATTATGTAAAGATGGCGGGAAGAAGAAATGGTAGAGGAAATGGAGCACGTGCAAATGAAGACCCAACTATAATGGAGATGTTGAGAGGAATGGTTGCTAGATTGGAAGCAGTTGAAATGACCCAAAGGAGAGGTCAACCAATTGATGATGTGAGTGATGAAGAAGTAGAAGAGTATGAAGAAAGGGAAAGAGAAGGTCAAATTGGACTTACTTAGGAAGAAGAGAGGTTCATAAGAGCCCTAAACAAAGTAAATATTAAACCACATTTCAATCCACCACATTATAGTGGTAAGTTGGATTCAGATGAATTGCTTGATTGGATAAAAAATATGGAAAAGTACTTTGATTTTGAAGGTACCACCGATGACAAGAAGGTGAAATTTTCTTGTACAAAGTTGAAAGGACATGCATCCCTTTGGTGGGAACATTTGCAGACAGATAGGCAAAGAAAAGGAAAGGAGAAGATAAAGTCATGGAATCGGATGGTGAATAAGTTAAAGAGAAATTTTATGCTTGCAGACTATTAGATCAGTTTGTTTTGAAAGTTGTAGAATTTGAAGCAGAAGGAGTCAAGTGTGACAGAGTATTCTGAGGAGTTCTAAAAGTTGAATATCATAAACAAAAATTTGGATGATGAGATTGAGTATGTAGCCAGATATATGAATGGTTTGAGGTCTTCTATACAAGATGAGATCAGTTTGATTAAGTTGTTGAATGTGGAAGAAGCATATCAATGTGCCCTAAAACCAGAAGAAAATTTGAATAAAAGACATGAGAAGAGACAGAGAGGAAGAGGTGGAGGATTTTAGAGAGGAATATTTTTTACTGGAGGAGGAAGATATTTTTCAAATAAGAATAAAGATAAGGAAGTTAGTAAGAATCGTAATTCATACCATAGAGATGATGTAAACTCTTACCGAAGAGGAGGATATGGTGGTTACTAGAATGAGAGTTATAGAAAAGGTGATAGGGGATAGGAGAAAAGAGTATTCAGGGGAAATTTTTATAAGTGTGGTGGAGAAGGACATAGATCCTTTGAATGTAATCAGGGAGAGACAAGCAAAAAGACATAGAACAATAGAAGAACAAACTTTGATGAGGAGGATCATGCTGAATCATCTAATAGACTAGAAGAGGGAGAAGTGTTGGTGAACATAAGAGTATTGTGTCAAAGTGAGATAGAGTAGGAACAATTGCAGAGAAATACTTTGTTCCAAACCAGATGCAAGGTAGATGGTAAATTTTGCGATGTGATTATTGATAGTGGAAGCTCTGAGAACCTGGTTTCTGAAGAAATGGTGACCAAATTGAAGCTAGAAAGATTGAAACACCCGAAGCCCTATTCGATAGCATGGATTCAAGATAAGCATAAGATACTGGTAAGTGAACAATGTATAGTGAAATTGAAGATAGGAAATTATCATGATGAAGTTTTGTGTGATATCATGCCTATGGATGTATGCCATGTTTTGTTGGGAAGGCCTTCGCAGTATGATAGATAGGCTATTCATGATGGAATAAAGAACATATATACTATTGTTGCAAATGGGATGAAGCAAACTTTGTTGCCATTGGAGGATGTTCCTAAAGCTGAAGTTTGTACAAGTGCTAGAATTTTTTTGGTTGATGAAGGATATTTTTGGATGGACTGAGATATGAGAACATGTGCTATGTGTTGGTTCCTAAGAAGGTTGAAGACTTGAAGCATGGAGAAGAAAAACCAGAGGAGATAAAGGAGTTGTTGGAAGAATATGAAGCTATCATTTCAGATAATGTACCTGATGGATTGCCACCTATGAGGAGTATTAGTCATTGCATGGATATGATTCCTAGAGCTAGTTTGCCTAATAAAGCAACACATCGGATGACACTGACAGAGAATGAGGAGTTGGATAGACAAGTGCAAGAATTTTTGAGGAAGGGTTTGATCAGAGAAAGCTTAAGTCCTCGTGCAGTACCTACTATGCTAGCACCTAAGAAGGATGGAGAATGGAGGATGTGTACAGACTCTAGAGCCATAAACAATATCATAGTGAAGTATAGATTTCCTTTGCCCCAAATGGATGACATTATGGAATGTTTGAGTGGAGCTAAGTACTTTACAAAGATAGATTTGAAGAGTGGATATCATCAGATCATAATCAGAGAAGGGGATGAGCAGAAGACAACATTCAAGACAAATGAGGGATTGTATGAGTGGTTGGTGACGCCTTTTGGACTAACAAATGCATCGAGTGCTTTCATGAGGTTGAAGAATGAGGTATTGAAGAAATTCTTGGGTAAGTTTTTGATTGTCTATTTGGATGACATCTTGATTTTCAGTAAGACTAGAGAATAACATTTGTTTCATACAAGACAAGTTTTGTAGAGGTTGAGAGAAGAGCAGTTGTTGGTAAATATTAAGAAGTGTAATTTGATGAAGGAAGAATTGATATATCTGGGATTTGTGATATCTACAGATGGATTGAAGATGGATCCTGAGAAGGTTAGAGAAATTGTTGAATGGCCTACACCAGAAAGCATTAGAGAGGTAAGATCATTTCATGGATTGGATAGTTTCTACCGAAATTTCATTAGGAATTTCAATTCTATTTGTAGTCCTATGACAGAAACAATGAGAGGAGATAAGAAATATTTTAGGTGGACATCTAGAGCAAACTGAAGTTTTGAGTTGTTGAAATAGAAGGTGACAAAGCAATCTGTGTTGGATTTACCAAACTTTAATAAGGTATTTCAGGTAGACTATGATGCAAGTGGAAATGCAATTGGAGCAGTATTAAGTCAAGAAGGAAGACCAGAAGCTTATTTCAGTGATAAATTGAATGATGCTAGGAGAAGGTATTTAGTGTATGACTAGGAGTTTTATGCCATATTTTAGGCCCTGAAGAAGTGGAGACATTACTTGTTACCTAAGGAGTTTGTGTTGTATACAAATCATCAGGCTTTGCAGTATTTGAATAGTCAAGGTAAGTTGAATCAGAGACACATGATATGGGTGGAATTATTGCAGAGTTATACTTTTGTTTTGAAACATAGGAGTGGAAATTTAGACAGAGTCGTTGATGCTTTGAGTAGGAGAAGGAATTTATTGGCAGAGATGAGAGTGGAGGTATTAGGATTTGATGAACTGAAGAACCTGTATGAGGAAGACCCAGATTTTGCAGACCCTTGGAAAGCTTGTAAAGAACCAATCTTGGAGGATAGGAGTTAATGGTTGGATTATTTCATTCAAGAGGGTATGTTGTTCAAAGGGAATCAGTTGTGTATACCCCAGAGTTCAATGAGGGATAGCTTGGTGAAAGAAAAACATAGTGGAGGATTGGCAGGACACTTTGGAATTGATCAGACGATAGCATTGGTAAGTGAGAATTACTTTTGGCCCTAGATTCATAAGGATGTTAGGAAATTTTTGAAATTGTAGAGTTTGTCAAATTGCAAAAGGGAGTAGTCATCATGTTGGATTGTATGCACCTTTGACAATTTTGGAGAGACCTTGGGAGGATATCAACATGGATTTCATACTTGGTTTACCAAAGAAACAAAGAGGTAATGATTTTATATTTGTGGTGGTGGATATATTTTCTAAGATGGCACATTTCATACCTTGTAAGAAGACAACATATGCAGTACATGTAGTAGACTTTTTTTTCAAGGAAGCAGTCAAATTGCATGGATTACTTAGGAGTATTGTTTCAGACAGAGATTAAAAGTTTGTTGGTTAATTTTGGAGGACACTTTGGAAGAAGTTGAAGATAGATTTAAAGTTAAATTCTAATTTTCATCCACAGACTGATGGACATATAGAGGTAGTGAACAAGATTTTGAGGAATTTTCTAAGATGTTTGGTTGGAGAGAAGACCGAAAGTTGGGATTTATTCCTTGCACAAGCAGAGTTTTCTTACAATAATTCAGTGAATGGGAGTACTGGAAATAAACCTTTTGAGATTGTTACTGGAGTTCATCCTAGAGGTATATCAAAGTTGTGAGACATCAGTAAGGAAGATAAAAAGAGTGCAAAAGCAAAGGAATGTTTAGAACATATGAAGGAATTCCATACTCAAGTAAGACAATAGATGGAAGATATGAACCAGAAGTATAAGGATCTAGAAGATGAAAAGAGGAGACATAAGGAGTTTGAAGTTGGAGATGAAGTGATGGTATATTTGAGGAAGGAAATATTTCCAGTTGGCACATATAGTAAACTCAAGATGAGGAAGTTTGGACCCTGTAATATTCTGAAGAAATTTGATTTAGGGAATATATATGAAGTGGAGTTGCCAGATAACATGGGTATATCACCTATATTCAACATTGCAGATCTACATTAGTACCATGAAACACAATTTAGTGAAGACAGTAGAGTCAAATGAGATAGAAGAGATTTTGGATATCAAAGATGGGAGGAAAACACGTGGAAGACAGTACAAGGAATATCTTGTGAAGTGGAAAGGAAAACCAGTAGAGGATTCTTCTTGGATTTTTCAGGCTGAGGTAGACCATCTTGGTTTTCCTTTAGCCCCAAAAAAGTGAGGGTCTCACTTTTCAAATAACCCTAGATGTCTGATGTAGGAGCATCCTTGGTTCTTGGCAATCTTGCATCAACCAAAAATATTTTCATTCAATTTTTGTTCTTGTTTAGTTATTTTCCAGTTCAAGTTGGCAGATTCGGTATTTCGTCATATTTTCTCACCAAACTTTGTGGATCTATATTTTCATCGTGGACATGTTAATTTTCCTTATTCCAAGTTTTCAACTCGATTGGATCTTTTTTTCTGGAAATTTATCGCTTTCGGAGTAAGTGACAGTTTTTGGAACTGGCCCCAAAATAATTTCAAACCTAACGGCTAGTTTGATCACTCGTGGATATTTCACGTAGCTTGCAAACCCTTACGGTGTGTTTCAAATTGTTCCATGGAGTTTCCTCGACCTAAATTATTGGTCCACACTTCATCATATGCACCTACCGACATGAAATTAAAATTTGAGGTCGACCTGTTCATGCACACGTTATGTTTCCTTCATCAGAGATTGTAATGATCTTTGGCGGACACAGATGTTTCTAGATCTACATATGTGATATAAAGCTTGTAATAGACCATTAGGATAGAAATCAATCAAGAGTAGATTGATATATAATTTTATCTGTAAGTTTTCACTCGCATTGAGGAGCATATAGGAAGATTATATTTTGAGCATGTTGTATCAGGCATGTGAGTCGAATCTATAAGTCTGGATGTTGTCAACCGATTGTTATCAAATTTTTTGTTAATGAGAATGTTTGAATCTACATTTGCCTCCATATTTTGTGTTGCTTTTGTTGTGTGACTCTTGTTGCACGATCTGGATTGTTCTCTTTGAGGACCCTCCTATCGTGACTACACCACCATTGTATACATCAAACTACCAATGACACTAGCATAAGGAACCTTAGACATATCCTCAATATCATCATCAAAATTAGTACACATATCCAAGCTCATCTTAGTACCAACTGGAAATGGAATACTAATTGGCTTATAATCATGCATATTAAACCTCTGCAAAATGGTATCAACATACTTACTCTGATTCAACCAAAGTGTTTTGTTACCATGATCGCTTTTGATTTCCATTCTAAGAATGTATTTTGCAATCCCCAAGTCCATATAAAAATCACTAGAAATTTATTGCTTGAGTTCACTAATAATTACCTTGTTGTTACCAATAAACATGTCATCAACATACAAGATAATAATTAGAGTATGATCATCAATAACCTTAATATATACACAATGATCCTCTTCACTCCTAAGAAATCCCAAATTCAATGCAAATGTATCAAACTTTTGATACCACATTCTAGGTGACTGTTTTAAACCATACAAAGATCTTTTTAACCTGTAAACCAATTTTTATTTTCCCTTCACAACAAAACCATCAGGTTGTCGCATATAAAACTCCTCCTCAAGACCCCATGTAAAAAGGCAGTTTTAACATCCATTTGCTCTATCTCAAAATCACAAGCAACAACAATAGATAACAAGAATCTAATAGAAGTTAATTTCGTGACAAGAGATAAAAATTTACCAAAATCAATTCCCTCTCTTTGGGAGTAGCCCTTAGCCTCTAATCTGACCTTATACCTTTCCAAGTGACCATCTGCTCCAAATTTCTTTTTAAACACCCATTTACATCCGATGGGCTTTCTTCCTTTGGGAAAATCAACAAGATCCCAGGTGTTACAGTTTTTCAATATCATCATCTCCTCTTGCATAGCCTGTAACCAAGACTCATTTTCCTCTAAAGAGAGAGCCTCCCTGTAAGATCTAGGCTCATCGTCAACACTTAATAAAGAAAGTATACAACAGAAATCAAGTGGGCTATACTTGTCAACTGGATTCCATTGTCTTGTGGATATTTTGAGAATATGAGTATGAGGATCTTGTTGTTCTTGACCTTGCTCAACCTAGTCTTTATTTTCTTCCTCATGTTCTTTGGTTTGATCAGTAACTTCTTTTGATTCCTCATCTTCTTCCTTCTCATCAAAACCATCTCTTTGTCCTTCTCGAGGTGCATCTTCTTGCTTATTTTCAAAATGTACACTCTTTCCCTTATCCTTTTCCTTTGTCTGTTCAGGATCAAAAACATCTCTAAAAAATTTATTTTTCTTGGTTAGAGGATTCCATAACATATAACCTTTTACATTATCACCACATCCAATGAAAATACACTTTACAACTTTTGGATCCAACTTAGTTTGTTTTTATTTAGGCACATGAACATAAGCCTCGCAGTGAAATACCCTTAAATGTGAAACAAAAGGTTTCTTACATCCCACATTTCATAAGGTGTTGTTTCAAGAGCCTTACAAGGAGATCTATTCAACAAGTAACAAGCAGGACTTATAGATTCTACCCAAAAGCAGCTGTCAAGCCATGAACTACTTAACATACTTCTAGCTCTTTCCATAATTGTTTGATTCATCCTTTCTGCCACTCCATTCTATTGAGGAGTGTAAGTAGTTTGTTGTCTAACAATTCTTACATGCTTACAAAATTCATCAAATTCCTTAGAATAGTATTCCCCTCCATTATCAGACCTTAAAACCTTAATATTACAATCCATTTTCTTTTCAACTAAGGCTTTAAATTCTTTAAACTTAGTGAAAACTTCATATTTATATCTCATAAAATATAACCAGGTATATCTTGTAACATCATCAATGAAGGAGACAAAATATCTAGATTTTCCAATTGATTCCACATCCATAAGACCAAATACGTCTGAATGAATTAATTCCAATTTATTCTTAGATTTAGTATTGCCTGAAGGAAATGATTTTTTTTGTTTGTTTACCAAACACACAATGTTCACAGAAATCAAAACTCTCATTAAAATAGGAAAAATATTTTAACAAATTTTTATTCAAAATAATTTTCAAACCAGTCTCACTAATGTGGCCCAATCTATGGTGCCACAACATACAAGTATTTTTAGATTTCTCAGTTACACTGGTAGAGTTAACAATAGTAGTGGCTTCAAGCCTAAACATAGTCCCCTTCCTTGTCCCTCTTGCTATCACCAGACTTCCTCTTACCAATATGTAACCATGCTTATCAAATGTTTACATTTATTCCCAAATCATTCAACTTCGAAACTAAAATCAAATTTCTAGCTACTCTGGGAACATGTAAAACACTAGGGAGGGTTTTAATCGTCCCATCACTAAAACACAACTATATCTTACCCCTTTCAATAATAGGATATGAAGAATTATCACCGAGGTAGATTTCGCCTCCATCATATTTTTCATATGTGGTAAACCACTCCTTGTGAGGAGTCATATGAAACAAGCATCCTAAATCAATTAACCAATTTTCATTAGTCATAGTATTAAGATAAGAAACCAAAGCTTCATCACCTGAATTTGAGGATTTCTCTAAAGAGGAATCAACTTGTTTCTTTGGATTTTTGCATTCCTTCTTCACATGTCTTCTTTTTCACAGTTCCAACATTTCATTATGTTCTTCTTTCCAGGTGTCTTAGATCTACCATTAGACTTATCCTTGGGCCCATTTTTATCTCCTTTATACCTTCCCCTTACATTGAGAGCATCACCAATATTATCCATTTCCTTTTTCCTCATTTCCTGTGACAACAAAGTTTCTACAAGAGCATCCATCTTTGGATCTTCCATGTTAGCAATGATAGCAAGTACAAAATTATTCCAAGACTCGGGTGAAGAACAAAGAAGCATAATGCATTTATCTTCTTCTTCAACATTAGCATCAATAGAGGCTAGTTGACTCAAAACTAAATTAAATAAATTTAAATGCTCAACTATAGATTCACCTTCCTTTGTCTTAAGGGAAAACAACTTTCACTTCAAGTAGAGTTTATTTACCAAAATTTTTGCTTGATAGATCTCACCTATCTAGTTCCATAAAGCATATGCATTATTTTCCTTTGACACATTCAGGAGAATAGAATCCGAAAGACACAACCTAATAGTGCCTTGTTCCTTTTTATCAATCTTCTCTCGATCTTCATCACTCATTTTCTCGGGTTTATTTTCATTTGTTACAGCTACCCATTGATCTCATTCTTTGAGGAGATCCTCCATTTTCAACTTCCACAACTCAAAACCAACCCCGTTAAATTTTTCAATATCTAAACGGTTAGAAGTTGCATCCATGGTTAAACACAAAATACTACAAAAAATAGCTCAACAAAACTCCCAAAAAAACTGAAAAAAACCTTTGTTCTAGCACCCAAAACACAGAATTGGCCAGGCTCTGATACTAAATGTTAGAAAAATGATAAAGGAATAGCAATAATGGAAGCTTCGACAGATTACTGTAAACCAAAATATGCAGTGTAAACCATATGGATATTTAAACAACTATAAGCAATGAAAATGCAAAGAACAAAAAGCACAACACATAACACAGTAATATGGTTTACAATAATCTTTCAAAGCTTCCATTATTGCTATTCCTTTACCATTTTTCTAACAATTTTTCCTTTTGCTATATGTGGATGATTTGATCCTTATAGGTGGATCATCCTCCATGATCCAAAGTGTCCAGTGAGCTTTGATGGAGCGATTTGAGATGACAAATCTTGACCTTTGATGTAGTCAAGATTAGGGGGTCTTATCAAACTACCCAATCTTGCAACCTTAACATGTCATCCAATCCACATTAACATATAAATGGAAAATAATCTGGAACATATCTTTATTTCAGTTTTCATACACATTCATACATGAAAAATTCCTCAAGACTAATTACATATATGGAGGATTCAACATTGAATAAAATTCAAATTTTTTTACAAGACTTTCTAGACACGTCTTGTCTAAGGGTCTTCAAATCCTCATGTCTTCAAACCTAATGGGATTCAATAATCTTCTAAAATCTATTTTTTCTCTTCATTATGCATCTCTCATGGCCGCCTTGAACAACTAAAATACACCTACAAAATCCATTTTCCCTTCTTCTATTCCTCTTCTCTTTACAAGTTGATTTCTTGCACTCTTTCATATGCAATTCCCATGAGAAACTTGTAAGTTCTTTCTCCAACCTTTTTTTTGTTGATTGCTGCATTTTTACACCATTAAAGTCTGTATTTTACATATTCTCACACCCTTTCAATAACCAAAAAGTGGCACCCAAATCTTCCCTTTCATTTCCCTCAACTTGACCTCTAAAATTCCTTCACGAAGAATGAAATAGACATGGTTTTGCTTCCAAAATGTGTTGTTAATGTTGCTCCACAATATATAACACCTTGCTACTATATATTCCTTTGGAAAATTAATAAAATACAAAACCATATCACGTTTCTTTGGTAATTGAAGAGTCATTTATTATTTTTCCAAAAATCACTATCTTTTCCCTTCATTTTAAGCACCCAAAAAGACAAGAATGGAATGTCCAAGATCACTTTCCTTATGAAAATTTCTATAGGAATCCAAATTGATAAAATGAATATTAATTCTTATTTTTAGGCTCCCTCTAAAATGCCAATGGACCCCTTAAGCCCTTCAAGCCTTGTAAATGTACAATAATTTTAAAATTACATTAAACACACTGTTTACCTCTAATTTTTTGAAATGAAAATCCAAGTATTGATAAATGAATATTTTATCCTTCAAACACTCCACAAGATGCTCTTGAAGCTCCAACCCACACCAACATACAAAATTAAATATTAAAAGTATATATATTTTGTGATGCAAGACTGCTTGTGAACTTGGATGCTCCTACATCAACCTTTTGCACTACTTTCTTGGTTTATAGGTTATTTAGTCTTCAAATGGGATTTCCATATTTCAACAAAAGTATGATATTGACATGCTTGATTGCAAGCCTACCCCTTCCACTTTTGATACTCCTTTAATAGATGATACATTATACAAGAAGTTGGTTGACAATCTTTTGTACCTGACACGTTCACATCCTAATTTTTTTTTTGTGGTTGGTCTTATCTCTTAGTTCTCACATGATCCACATGAGATTCATTGGCAAGATTATAAACATATTTTGAGATATATTCAAGGCACATCAAATTATGGTATTCACTATACATCAAGAGATTCTCGGATAGTTGTCCTCACTAACTCATATTGATTTGGTGATGTCAATGATAGGAATTCCACTTCTAGCTTTGTTTTTTTCCTTGTTTCTAGCTCCATTATATGGTCTTGAAAGATGCAATCTACTATTGCATTATCATTCATGGAGGTTGAGTATTGTACAATTGTTTTGGCCAGCCAAGAGGTTTTGTGGCTTTGTTAATCATTAATTGAGTTTGATTTTCCTCTTGATAGTCCCACTGTTCTTTGGTGTGAAAATTAGAGTGCCATTCATATTTCTTGAAACCTAGTGGAGAATTAATGTACTAAGCACATAGAGATCCACATGCACTTCATTCGACATTTGATTCAAGATGGTTTTCTCACCTTGGAGTACATGCCTACACAAGATTGCTTGTAGACATCTTCACGAAACCTTTAGCATCACCTTCTTACCTCTAGTTGCAATTGATAGTTGGGGTGAAGGAAGTTGTCCTTGGGGGTCTTCATGAGGCCTCCTTCCTTCATTTTTTTACATGCTTTCATCTCTCCTTAGGAGAGAGTTTTTTCCCGTGAGGTTTTCTCCTTTTCTCCAATTATGAGAGATTTATTTGATTATACATGGATACCTCATCAAGCCTTTTTATCAAGACTCATTCATGCTTTCTTTTATTTTTATGCATTAGATTTTTATATTTTTTAGCTACTCCCTAAGTTACACTTAAGAGGGAGAGTTAGAATAATTATTTATTAGCTAATAATTAATTAATCTTTAATTAATTATTAGGCTAATTTCACTTTACGCGCTTAAGCTAAAATTAGGAGTGCTTTTTTATTTTATTAGTTTGAGCTATTATTAGATCATTTTGTCTCATCGCATGTGATGATGACACTTGTCATGATCTAATCCCTTTCTCACTTAAGGTTTTCTCTTATAAGCACTCTCCTTCATTGTAACTCAACAATATTTTCATTTTGCAAGTTCTTTCTTTCTAAGGAAATAACAAATCATTATTTACAACTCTTGTGCATGGAAGGTGTTCTCATTTATTGTTTGATCTTGCTTTGTGTGTTTTTCACAAATTGAAAAATATGAATTTCAAGTTTTTTGACATTACTTTAAGTTATGTATGCATAAATATTTTTGAGCTCTGCACTTTTTAAAAAAAGAATCTCAAAGGCCTTTTATATCAAAAATTATGGCCTCTAAAAGTTGTCTCATACATCAGAAATGTAAAAATGTATAAGACAAAAAAAAGTTATAAGAGGGAGTTACAGATATTGAACAACTCATGATGCATGCTATGACACATCATAAGATATGTTTAAATGAGTAATGGAGTTAAAATGGAACACCCAAGTTGGTGAGTGGATTATGACAAGTTTATGATGGATCCATGATTAGATATATTATTTTTAGTTTATGAACTCATCTTGGGTTGTAGATGTTGGATTTCTATGAATTTGGGTGTCACATTTTAGGTAGTTTAGCTCACAGTTTTTTAATTATGATTTGATGGTTTCATGTATTATTTTTTCTATTTATTAGGTGCTTGATATGGAGGTTTACATAACTATTTTGCAAGTATTGTTATGTTGTTAAAATTTCATTAGAGTTGTATGTTGGTGATACTCATATAAATACACATTCCTAAGATTATATTATAACCTTTATTTTTGATAATACAATTGATTCATACTTTGGGTGTGGAGTTTTTTTCCTGAAAGGGTACACACACAATATAAATGTATGTATGTATATTTTCTTTATGTAATTGTAAAGATTTAAACTTTGTATAAAAATCTCCTCTAATGTTAGTTTAATAAGTGTTTTCATGTACCTTACTTCCTTTCATAATCCATGGTACTCAAAATCTAATTCCCTTCACATAAATTTCTTAGTTATCCTAGTTTAGGTGAGACTATCAAATCTCCCCTTACAATTATGTAGTAATTCTAGTTTATCTTCCATTAGGAATTTTATTGGGAACACTCTAGTAATTCCAAATCTTTCAAACTTATATTCTCATTTCACCTATGCTCAAATTCTTATGGAATTGAATCTTTCCTTGGCATTGCGTGGTGAAGTTTGGCTTAGGATAGGGAATAAATTATGGAAGTAACAACTAGAATATGAAGAAATTTCCTTTTGATGCAAGTTGTTTTCCTCCTCCAGCCATCTAATAGATCTTTGCCCAAATTACTCCTCTAAGGCTAAAAGGTTCAAATTAATGAAACAAGCCACTTAGTGGAAAGGGGTAGACTTAAGCTACCAATTTATTAATACAAACATCTTCTAAATAAGTTTTAATCTTCCTCTTCTCCTCCTAAATGCTTTATTGTTTAAATGGTAGAGAAGGTTGTAGTCTCCAAGAAATCATGTCTGAAAACTCTCCCTCTTTCCAATTCCAAGGTTGAGAACTCCCTCCCTTTAGAGGTTTTAGGGTTAGTTCTTAAGTCTACTATTAAAGGCTCTATAAATTCCTATTCAAAAGAGTGGACTATTATTGGAAAAAAGAGAAAAACTTCCTCCATGAAGGTTAAAGATTTATGTCCAATAACCCTTCACTCCTATGTTAAGAAATTTTAGCTAGGGATCACCACTATATATATTGGGTTTTTGATAACCGTGTTAGTTTTCTCACAACATTTGGCTTATATAAGATAGTAAAATTTGTATTTCAATATCCATAGAGCTTTGTCACAACACCTTTGACTTTTAATTTATATTGTTTTAACATAATGAGAGTGGGTTGTATCCACAAGTCATTAATAAAAAAATAGATAACATAATTATATTAAATTGAATAAAATCTCATTGAGCTCCAAATGTAAGTTTAGAGCATAATGTACACTATTTACTAGATGTTCATCACGAGAACTAACATAGAGCAAAATGTCTTGACATGATGTCTTGTGCACTTTTTACTAGATGTCCAACACAAACACTAATATAGAGAAAATATAAAGAAAGACATGGTCACCATTGAATGAGCCCAATGATTTATAAGAATTAAGTCCCAATCATCATCATCATAGCACTTTAACTTTACTACTAAGTCATGTCAATAGACATTACAATAATAATATTATTATTTTTTACAAATAATAAATAAATAAATAGATTGATTGACTAACAATACAAATATTTAAATAATTTAAATTAAATTAATATTTTGATATAATAGAATAAATCTTTACTATTCTCTTATTAAAAATAATTTTAACTAAATATAATATTATATTTATATAGATAAATTTTGATAAAATAAATCATATTATTAATTTATTAGAATTAAATATGATATTGTTAATTATATATGCATATTTTTAGTTAATTAATATTTTTAAAATATTTTAATAAATAAATAATTTTGTTAAGTTAAATCAAATACGTCTTGAAAAGATCTACCAAAATGAAGAAATTTTTTGGTAAGAATGGGTGCCGCACACTTCACCCTAACAAACAATTTATTGCACGATAACTATTTCTTGCATGTCTTTCTTGCATGTCCCGCCATTTTACTTGCACGATAACAGGAGCTGGTCTGGTCGAGGCTAAATTTGACGGCCCTATGCACGTATTTATGCATTTTTGCATGCAATCAACATTTTTGTATGAGTGTATTGTGGTCACGTAAAATGGAAAATTGTGATTAGGAATTATTTTTTAAGAAAGGAATAAAGGACATGGATGTTTTTTCTAAAATGGGAGTTTGAGAGTGACTATTAAATAATTAAAAGTTAAGTTATAAAAGTAATTGTGGAGGAGTGAAGGTATTTATTTTTAAGAATGATGATGCTGAATAAATTTATTGTTGTATTGAAATGTGTATGTTTTGGAATTGGAAATGATAGATCTTTGTATGTATTTTGTCTCTTGTTTAAAATAATTGGTGAATAAATTTATTGTTATATTGAAATGTGTATGTCTTGAGATTTGAAATGATATATCTTTGTATGTACTTTGTCTCTTGTTTACAATAGTTGGATTAAGTTTGTGAATCTAAGAACATTTATGCAAGTATGGATTTGATTTGTGGCTTGTAGATCTAATCTAGTATAGGGCACACACCCGATTTCTTGTTTTCACTATTTCTTTCTGCTTCATTGAATGTTTAGGACTAGCAATATTGAAAAATAACTTGGGGAGGTTGTTGAATTGCTTGAGTCAAGTTTTCTTAGGTCACTCCCTAGAAGGACTAGCTTTATAGTCGTGGAAATAATCGTGAACAACAATCTTCAATCATGCATAAGCTCTAGAATGATGATGTAGATTGAGGTTCATTTTAGTGCTTTAAATCAAAAGATTCTTAAAGTGAATATTTTTTAAATGCAAATGATATGTCATTCATATTTAGTGATGAATTAATGTGTGCATTGAATTTCTTTAAATACAAGTATATAGTACTAATGCATGGAAATGTGTTCTTAGTTAGCTCACAACATGCAATGAAATAGGCTTTGATTCAACTAAATTTGAACTTGAATTTTAGAAATTCCAAGGTCAAATTTGTGGCCATTGGAGATTGATCTATGGGAATGAACTAGA
Organism: Sequoiadendron giganteum; assembly: GCA_007115665.2. Taxonomy (NCBI): domain Eukaryota; kingdom Viridiplantae; phylum Streptophyta; class Pinopsida; order Cupressales; family Cupressaceae; genus Sequoiadendron; species Sequoiadendron giganteum. The sequence goes on from CM021106.1 coordinate 132,115,046, forward strand.
AAGATGGAGCAATGAGATGTGTGTGGAATGCATTTGTAATCATGGAGATTACAATAAATATGGATAATATGAGAAAGAGTGCAAAAATAGATAGGGTGTGATAAATGTATGATAATGTTTGTATGGGGATAGGTGGAGACTAGGGGATGAGCCCAAATTCATGCAAGATTGTGTCATTTGTCAATATGTAAGTGTATTAAGACATTCTCTCAAAACAAACATAAAAATAAAAGGGAATTGACATAGGCATGAAAATTTCATGATTACATGAAATGTATATGTAAGCTAGGAATGCTAGTATGAAAATCTTGTGAAGTAGTAACTGCAATAAATGCATCGTATAATAAGAAAGTAAAACATACTAAATGATAATCACAATAAGTACATGAGTTGGAGATGAATCTATAGGTATGAGGTTTCTCTCAACGTGGAAAAAATGGTGATGCAGTCTCAATGAATAGAAACATCCATGTAAGCACATAAGACACTAGCATGGGCATCTTCCCCTAATGTGGTGTCCCAAAGCATAAGCACACAATAATTGAGGTAAGGAAATAGGTCCCTAGTGGTGTCATAAATCTAGTAATGTAATCTCAAGGTAAGAATAGGAGAAGGCATGATGACCTCAATGTAAAAGAGTAAGCAATTATATCATAAAAAAGGGTAAGGAGGGCAAGTTACCCCTAGACTAAAGAAGTGGCTCTAGAAGCACAATAAAGAAATATAAGCACAAATAATATGCAGGGAGGCATGATGCCCCATAATATAAATGTTTGGTAATGATAACTCAATATGGAATGGGGAAGTCATGATCCCCTTGATGTAAATAAATGACAATGGAAGGTCAAATTCTATGCAAAAGATATGATGTCCTTAAGTCTAATAATATAACTTAGGATTGTGATATGGCAATACAACATCAAAATAAAACATAGGCATTTGGTATGTGTATGGTAAATTTAATAAGAATGGGCATGATAACATATGTGAAAAAGTTCATGAAGATCATAAATGTAAGAGTTGGTATATAATTCTCTACACCATACAAGATTCTATCGAAGATTGTAGCCACCTAAGATCTAGGAACTTCTATGAAAGCATAAGAGAGAATAATGCTATTCTATCAAAGGGTGCTATTCTATCAAAGGATGCTATTCTATCAAAGGATGCAAATATACAATGGAAATAGATTGATTGATTGGATGAGAATATAAAATGAAACCCTTGGTTATATAGGCCAAGGTAAACTTAGGATTGCATAAGATTATGACATTTGTCTTAATCTTATGACTTGAGACATAAAATGATAACTATCTTATGTGCACCCTAAGTAAACTTAAGTAACTAGTGTGAATAGGCCTTAGGTGATGAACTAGCTAGGTAAAAGTACCCTTTCACACCAATAATAATAAGCATATAGATGTATAACAAGTGTAAGCATAATAAATCAAAATAAATAAATAAGAATTAAAAAGTAGTTATTCTAACTTCACACACAAACCTTTGATATAGTGCTTAAAAGGATATGCTCTTGATTATAATTCTTAGATATTTGTTGCTTGTTTAGTTAGCATCTAGTTGACCAAATCAAGATCATGATTCTTGAAAGGTCGGGAACTTGATCTCAATTTATAAGAGCTTGAAGATACAAATGGAATTCTAGGGTTTGACTTTAGATTGAGATACTATCCCATGAAAGGTGGAGAGGAGAGGAGAGGTGGTGGCTATTATTAACTAATAAGATAATTTATTGATTTAATGAATTTATTTATTTATTTACCTCAAATAGTTAACTAGATTTGTTAAATGATTTTTATTTTTCAAATATTATTAAATATTTTAATCAATTTATTAACTGATTTCATTTATTCACTAATTTATCATGATTTATTAAATTAATTTTGGATAATGGATTATTTTATTATTTAGCTATTTGTAAGGAAATGAATTATTTAAATTAATTAAATAATTACATTATTTAATCAATTTAATTTTAACAGAGTGACTTAAAAATTAATTTATGGATTAATTAATGTAAGATGAATTATTTTAAATGTTGTTAGGTTGGCTAAGATTTCAATGTCTATAGCAAGCATATAATGAGAGGTAACAAGGCAACATGAGAAACCAAAGTGGTCAAGTATGAATAAGCTCAAAAGGTAAAGCAAATATAGTGAAGCACATAGTGAAGCGGCATAATAGGTAAATCTGAAACTAAAGTGGAAATATAGGGAAAGGCAAGGGTAAATAAAATTTAGGAATTAAATGTAAAAAATAATAAGACAAAATACACCAAGAAGGAAAAGGGGAAGAAGCAAATATGCCCCTAATTTGGAGAAAATAATAGACACAATGGAATGATCATGTGACATACAACAAAGCATAATAAGAAAAACCAAAGCAATACCAAAAAAATAGATTAAAAAAAATGTATATAGATCATAATGTGCTTATATGTTATAATACAACAAATCTAGCAAGATCATCATCATTATCCTTGTGCCAAAATGTATTAATCATAACGTTCATTGATTCTTGTGTTTTCTTCTTCATGATTTGTTTCTTAGATCACATGTGTCTCTAGTTGATAATCAATAGTATTAATTGGTTACATGTTAAATGACTTCTATTTTGTTTCATTTGTAACCTCAACATCGAATGCATTATGGTGAACAAGAACAATCTCTCAATGCACATGATTTTATTTCATAATATCAACCTATTTAGATGAGTGGGTTACTGTCTTGTGAGGATGCTCCATATTTATCTCTCCTTAAGATCATGAACTTCATGTTTAAATGTTGTGCATCTATTTATAAAAATTTGAAAAGTGTAGTGATAGGAACACAAGTTTTTAGCCTTATGTGGTTGAAGTTTGTGGTTTCCTATTGGTTTGAGAAGATGTAAGGTAATAATATTGTGTTTCAAAACTTGTTCTAATACCATGTGTGAAGGATATTTAAATGTAGCAAATTCTCTAAAAAAATAGTTTATAAATTGTAGTATGATCATCATGGATACAATTGAGTGCATCCTCATTGCCCCCATTTTTTAAATATGAAAATGATGTTAATCATGGAAAAAGGGGAAAGTGCTATAAATATGTTGATATAAAGTGGATATTCTAATAATACATAGTCACACTTACATTTAGTGGAAAATAAATTTAAGAAATGAGAAATAAGGCATGCAATATACTTAGCTCTAAAATATTGGAAGTAAACTACTCATAAATATGAATTGAAGCTCATCATCCCATAATGGAGATGCCATATTAGTTACCAAAGTTTGAAATTTAAAAATATAATCATTAATTAGTTGTTACTTTTTCTTTTGTTGTATGAATTGAGTGATCATTAGCTTAGACTCAATATTGCAATGAAAATATTTCATGAAAGAACTAACTAAATCATAAAATGAAAGATAGAAATATGAGGCAATGAATACAACAATGTAAATACATGATCACAAATTCTTGATGGGAACAACTTAGCAATTAATTTATCTTCATGAAAATAAGGAAGATGCGTCACTTAACAATATTTAAATATCATAATGGATCACAGATCTATCATCGTAATTTATAAAACATGTGTTGGCCCCATGATTGTCATTGCATTAAAAGATTGACCAGTTAATACTCGATACAACCGCTAGAGTTAACGGATCCACATGAGGTGGTTAGTCCATGTCACAAATCTTAAGGGGAGCACTCACCATCTGCTAAAAACCTCCCCCTCAATGTTACGCAAGGGGATTCGAACCTAACACCTTTGGCTTTTATACCAATTGTTGGCCCCACGGTTGTTGTTGCACCAAAAGATTGACCTGTTAATACCCGATACAATCGCCAGAGTTAACAAATCCATGGGAGGTGATTAGTCTATGTCACAAATCTCGAGGGGAGAGCTAACCATTTGCTAACAACATGGTGTCATAATTCCACTTGGTGAAGGATAAATCAAAAAATTATTTCCCAAGGGATTGTCCAATACTTTAGTAATATTCTCTTGTGGTTGAATATTTTATGTTTAACTATATTAGCATACCCTTCTAGATGGTCAACCTCGGTGATGAGGTAGTTCACATAAGGTGAAATATCATACTCAATGTGTCGAGCATATTTTTATATGTATGCATTATGATATGTGTAATAGTGGTGGAGGATGTGAAAGATGCATCATCAAATAATGAAACATTTTCACATATGGAAAACGAAAATTATAAAAGATACTCACATTGTTCTATATCCTTAGGTACATCCAAATTATATGGTTGTCCAATAGAGAGTGTAAGAGGATGTACTCCTAATAAACTCAAAGATACATCTAATAACAAAATTAGAGGATCCAAATTTATGTTTCCATCAAAAATTTGTATATTTTCATGATACATAAAGAAGTCCATGGGATCCACTAAGGAAGGGCCACTAGGAGGAGAATGAAAATCACAAGTAAAACATGGTCTATGACTAATAGTAAGGTGATCTACGCAAGAAAATGATCACACATGGAAGAATTTATAAGAACCATGCCATGAAGTAGACTAATGTTTAACTCTATCAATCAATGTATCACCAAAGGCATATATCAAAGTACCATCATCATGTATAAAAGCATAATATGTAATAAAGAATGGTCTAAAATGTAAATTTTCATCTTTAATTCCACTAAATTATTCTCATGAGTATTGTAAAGGGATGTTCATCATAAAATACATCATCATGAAACATATCATAAGAAAATATAGAAGTATCATTATACTCATCACCAAACATATAATTAATAGATGATGATCCACAAGATAGAAAAGAGGGATCACTATAAATTATATGGGGAGTAATGACCTCATGTGAAGGAAAATAGAGAATATCACTAGTGATAGAAGAAGCACACCATCATAAATATCATCACTAAGATAAGAATTTAAGATAAACAATCTAAAATCAACTTGCATAACACTAGGCATGGGAGAAGGTGTAAAAAAATAATATGAAGCTAAAAAGTGTGTATCTACATCAATAAAATCCTCAAGAAAAGGTAAATCAAGAGAAGGGAATGGAACATAATCCATATATGTAAGAGAAAATATACCTTGAAATATAAAAGGAATAGGCTTGCGAGGTACAATATCATGTGAGTCAAGATCCTTAGATATGTCAAGTGCATATAAGGATGAAGTGGTAGCTAAGTCACTATCATATACCACAAAATATTTATCATCATAAAATGTTGTGGAATAGGATGTGAGATTGGTGATGTAATGTCCCTAATAGGAGTTATACCAAATCTATTCTAAATTATCAATTTTCCAAACAATGGGCCCTAGAGGATATCTTGACTTGATTTAGTCTCTGATGGTAGATGTAGTCTGTACTTAACAGTTCCCTGGGTTGTGATATTCTTAATCTTTTTGTCCTTATTCACAATCATTCAATTCCTTTTATATCTCTTTTCCAATCTAGATTTACCTTTCTAAGATCTGCATATATCTCTTGGTTTGCTTTAACACTCAGAAAGAATATATATATTCTAGATTCCTTTTCTATTCATTCCTTGATATGCATGAATCAAAATATATTTAAATATGTTTATAGAGCATACCTCTATCGGTAATTCCTTAGAATATACTTATATATTCTTTTCTTCCCCCTCTCCTTTGTCTTGTATTCATCTTCCTTTTATAGACCAATAAAAAATCCCCCTTTGATTTGGGTGGTGTCCCTTGTATGATCGTCGCTCCTTTTGGGACCGACCATAACCAATGTTGATTGGCCCAATAAATGGTCAATGTGTGTCTAATCGCTATGTTAGGAGCTGACCGAGCTTTCATATTTATTATTTGTTTCTTTTCTTTTATATTTTATATTTTATATTTGTTTATTTTATTTTATATTTAGTTTATGAATTGGCTTTTGTTTATCAATTTCAATTATCTAATAATCACTAATCTTCACTTGAATAACAATTTCAATTATCAAATCACCATTATGAGTCAAATATAATGTGATCAAACATATTATTGATCCAAAAATCCTGTTGCCATGACTTTGATTTGAAGCTATTTCAGTTCACAATTAGACATATTCTAAAACTATATTGTCCTCAACACAAATAGCTACTATTTCACAATTTTTATCTTCACTAAGTACACAAACTAATCAATGATAGGAACTAGACATGCAATGCATCTCTTGTTCTATGATGTTTCTTTTTTCTTATATTTTTTTTGTATTTTATTCGATAAACAAAAATATATACAAAGGTTTACAATACAAATTGTTAGTAGGAAGGTCTTAAATTAGATGACCATATGGTTGTATTTATGCACTTTTGTCATAAATACAATTGGAATTTTAGGAAGGTTATATCACATGAAAGAGAAGATTTCAGATACACCATTAAAACTATTGTGTGTCGAAGGAAGGGGGGTGCAAGGTATGAGAGAGAGTGAGAAAATTTGAAAGACAATCTTGAACATATAACTTTCACAAGGGATGAGCTTAATACACAAGACTTATCATCAAATTTAGATCCTATTGTTAGTTATGCATAGTTTACGATTTTACATTTTTTATAAAAGTGCCACCGAGACACAAAATACTAGATCACTATGCACAAACCATCACATCACATGAAAGGAGTGGCGTTCATCTTGATCAAAGGAATTAACTATAAGAGTTGGTATAGAATAACTCTACACCATGCAATTTGGTTGAAAAATTATAGCCACCCTAGGCACTTCATGAAAGCACAAGAGAGATCAATATGCAATGTTCAAGATTGCAATGGAATTGATTATCCAAGAATTCAATATACAATGTATGCGGTTATATAGCCAAGGCAAGACATGATTAAATAAGATTATGATAAGTGTCTTAATCCTATGACATGTGAGAACTTATCACAACTACCTAGGACACATGCGTTATAAGTAAAAAAAGAAAGATAAAATCTAATGACAACTAACACTTTCTAAAAAGATTCCTTCCTAAGACCAAAGTAAACTTAACATGTAAATAAATCCCCTAAATCCCCTAATAATGAATTAACTAAGTACAAGACTTTATTTACACTACATTAACCTAAAGCTCCCTCTAAGAAAAGATCTAATGGAACATCTTGTACAACAAAACAAATATGTACTCCTTTCAATTGATAGTGGATGCATAATCACTCTAATATCCATATTGTGCTAGACAATATTGTGTGCCTTTTATTATTTACAAGAATAAATCATAGAGACATTATCACTCTCATATCCATACTCTTCTAAATGAAGATAACCACCTTAAGCCCAATTCTCACAATTAAACAAACCAACTACCATAATTGTGAGTGGTTCCTTTCCCATGACAATAATGTGGGTTGGTGGTGCAAATAATACTGTCATAAATGATTAGGTGATGGAGGTGCTGAAATCCTTTTTAAAAATAAAAATTCCCTAAAACAATGTCTTAATATTTAGAGGACAAAATTAGAATGGTTAAACCCTTCATGAAAATTCTGTGTCCACCGTCAAATTTAGCCACCTGCTATTTTGTGGTGGTCCCAAACCGCACACTGGTTTGGCGTGCAATTGAAATATTATCAAGAGTAGAGTATCTCGCAAAGTACACGCAGAAATCCGTACCGTTCGGGCAAGCCACGTGGCGATTCATTATCCATTAAAGCCCATATAACTTCGGTGGGACCCACTCCCACCAAATCAATACAGGCTTGGCCGATGTATTCATAGAGGAGACGAACCTTTATTTTAACAGGCAGAACAGAGGAGAGGAGGAGGAGCAGAGAAGAGGAGAAGAATGCTTGTACTGGCAGGGGCTGTGGTGTTTTACATCACAGAGTATGCATTAGCATACTTCATTATATTCAGAAAGTATAAGAAGCCAGAGCGATGGGAGGCAGCGAGCTGCACAATATCATTGGCCCACGGTCCCTTGGTAACAGTCCTGGCGGCCTACGACTTAGCGGTTTCGAAATGGCAGCTGGACGCCCCCAATACGGCTCTAGAGAGGGCTGTGATGGAGTACAGTATCGCCTATTTCACCGTGGATTTGTTCCATTACTTACTGTTTGTGCCAGGGAAGATGCTTTTCGTTGCCCACCATGTGGCCACCGCCTTCGTCATGGCGAGCTGTCGTTACTATGCGGGGCATGGTGCGCAGGCGCTCATGGCCCTGCTCTGTGTGGCGGAGGTCACGAGTGCGTGCCAGAACACTTGGTCGCTGTCGATGTTTGCAATGCATGTCGAGCCCAGTAGGGCGCGGAGAATTCACGAGGCGGTTTGTGTGCCGTTCTATGTGTTGTACAGTGTGGCAAGAGGTGTCGTGGCGCCCCTGCTTGCGTGGCGGCTGAGCTGTTTTTATTTGGGTGGCATGGCAGACGGTGTTATGCCCAGGTGGCTGGTGCAGTGCTGGATGGGCATTGTGGTCTTGGCTATATTGGCCAGTGTTTTGTGGGTTGCTGATTTGTGGGTTGAGTTCTTTAGAACTTGTAGGAAGAAGAATTCAGTGAAGGTATGCTAATTGCAGATGATGGTTATAGGATCTTGCATCTCTGAAAACAGGGCAGAGTGACCATGCAAATTGTTTGTGGTGTAAATTGTGAAGATTGGAGGGGATGGCTCTAAGAGTCTGAATTTCATATGTCCTGAAAGGTAATTTGTGAGCATTTTGCCTTCGAAAAGATTAATGGAAATTAATTGTAGCATCATTTTGTTTAGTAACTTGGTGCCTTTTGGACTCGATTTTTGTTCTTTTTAGCTCAATTTGGAAACCCAGATGAGCCACTTTTGAAAAGGGTAATGAAAATTAAATTTGGCATTATTTTGTTAAGTAATTTGGCTCGTTTTGGTTTGGAATTTTGGTCTTTTGTTGCTCAAATAGAAAACCCATATGAGGCTTTTTGTGTATGTTTTTTTTTTATTGGCTGGTTTTGGTTGTTTTGGCTTGCATTCAAATTCTGAATGAGATAATGAGGCTGAAGGGTTCAGTGTTTTTTCGTTTTTTCGTTTTTTAAATTTTGGTTTCAAGTACATTCCCTGTTTTCGATTGGGAAGTGAGATTTGGTGTCATTTTTGGGAATTGCAGTATATGCATGCAGCCCCAAGAGACTCGAACTTGGGTTTTGGGTTTTGGGTTTAGAGGTCAGTTCATGCTTTGTAAACCTTCCTATTTACAGAGAAAGAGGATTCATATTGTTTCTAGTTAGTCACAGCTAGGTATACCAGTGGCTTGAAGAACACCTTATCCCATTCTGAATCTCCTCTGGATGATTTGAGTCCAATAGTCTCATCACTGCCTACGCCACAAGAAGTTTGCATCACCCAATTGGGCAGAGGTACTGCAGATCATTCAAATCGGTATAATTGGTCCTTTTTTGTCCCATAATAGAGGTTTCTTAGAGAGCCAGAAGGCATATTTATTCAAGATAAGGATAGATGATAAAAATAGAATAAAAATATGAAACATGGGTAAAACCAACTCCAGGATGAGGGTGGAGGGAACGAGGAGTGGGACTCTGAAAATGCTGAAACGTGAGAGGAGGATGCTTAGAAGTATCCCGAAATCCTAGAAACAATATTTGAGTAGGAAATGGGAATGGGGGCTTAAGGAAGTGAACCTGTCTCTCAGGAATGTATAGATAATTGTATGTCCTTTTATTTTCACATGTAGCTTGCTTCAAGACAAATGTATAAGAATATATTAGTAATTTTGTTATAGCACAGAGTACGATCTCCATATCGTAAAAGGACGAAATGTAAATAAGTAAGCAGAAGAATTTGGGGTTTAACTTTGTGATTCGCAGATTTGTGAGTTTTGGTCTTTTGGTCGTTTGTTTTTATTTACAGGTGCGTGGTATTGTTTGAGGTTTTCGGTATACTTGCCTTTCTTGTTTAATTCGAAGCTTTTTTAATCATGGAAAAGCCCATTTTCCAGTGAAAATATTTAATAATAATAAAAAAATTCACGTAGAGTATAACAAAGCAGGCGAGGTTGAGCATCAGGCATCCTCGTCCACTAAAGCCCTTTTATGGGTCTAAAAGGTCATCTGATGTAGACCAATTTTTTTTTGTCTCAGCTGATCAATCTTCAAGCCCCACCTTTTTAACAAGCATAGCTGCAGTTTAATACAAAATGTTAAGCAATTTCAGGGTTATGTTATTCATCAGAAGACTGAGGAGTTGTGGTTTTTTCTTTTGAATGTTCCTATGCTCTTCTATGAAAACAGGACAACATTAGTATTATTAACCTTGTGGCCCAGTGCTCTACTTGCAAGGTTATATATTCTTCAGATGCTCGGGCTTTTGCTCTGTTATCATCTCTTACATTTCCAAAATACTTGTTAAATAGCCACTTCTGTGGGAACAGAAAACTCACATTAATTGGAGAATCGCCATCTGGTATTTTGCTGCAGTTTTATGGTTTTAACTTTTCAAGTGTTGGAGTTGGATTTCCATGCCAATGAATTAGAAAGCTTCATTCCATCTGATACAATTCTTATGACTGCAGTCAAGTTTTTGAGAATTTTTCTTTGCGTTTTGCTCATCTATTAATTATGAACTAAGTTTTTTAAGTAGTCTGCTCAGGTTGCTTTGTAATATTTCATCAAGTAGTGTTTGTTAGATTTTCTTAGCATTTTTCTCAGCTCCTGATTATGAACAAAGTAATTCAAATATTCTGTTTAGTTTATGGCAGTATTTCATCTATTAATCATGGAGTCCTTCAATTGTGTTGGATCAGGACATTAGGTACCAGGGTGCCATTAAGAACTATGTACTACTTATTTGAGCAAATTGCAATACTACTTAGGAGGTTATTTAGATGTTGAATTTTGCTAAGGCTCCTTTTTGAATATCTTGTATTTTTGCGTTACTTTTATTGATTCTGTCTTATAACTGTGCTGTCTTTATCTTGATCTTTCTAGTTATATTTCATCCTTAATAAGCTTTTTGTGTTAAATTTTATTGATTCCTTCTTATAATTGTGCGGTCTTTATCTTGATTTTTCTAGGCTGAATTTCGTCCTCAATATGATCTCAGAGTTGTCATTTGTAGATATTGATCGAGTGCGAGAGTCCTCTCCCTCTCGCATCGGTTTGGTGTATGTCAAGCAGGGGATTTTATTTCGCTATATTTGTTAAATGTTTAATATCCCCAAGTTGAATTGCAGATCCTTCTGAAAGGATATGCTGTCCTGTTAGTTTAGGGATTCGTAGAGATACTATTAATTAATTATCTTATATGCACATGCCTTTATAATGCCTGATACTGATAATCATTTTATTTATTGGGTTCTGTTTATGAAGTTGGCATTAAATAATTGGGTCAAGTTTAAAATGTAATGTAGCTTTGAGTTTGAAGACGGTAAAATTTTAAGTAGTATGGTATGATAGACAAATCATGTAGTCTCGGACCAATATGAGGCAATGAAATAAACAACTAAGTAAAATTTTAAAATTGTATGGAGCGATAGACAAATCTTGGAGTCTCAGAGCAATAAAAGACAGCAAAATATGTTTTAACAACTGATTAAATTTTTAAATAGAATGGAATGATAGACAAATCTTGTAGTCTCAAAGCAACAAGATAGAGTTTCCAAAATAAATAAATAACAATGTGAAGAAGATAGAGTTTCCAAAATAAATAAATAACAATGTGAAGAAAAACAAGGATGTGGTTGAATCCCATGCACTGGGTGATAATTACAATATCACAAAGGGGCCTTAAGCCCTCTAAGTAATTCAACATTAATAGGGAGGTTCTAATACAATTTTGTTGATCAATCGAGGCAGAAGCATGTTTCTCTGGTAGACATCGACATTAAATAGGAGTCAAAGATGCCCGAATATTTTGTTGCATCTTTAAATTAAATATAGGAGAATGCCTGCGAGGTTGGTTTAGTCTTTTTTGGTTGCATCTTTAAATTAAATGATACGATCATATCAAAGGGTTGTAGTTTAATTGGTTGAGCACGGTAGGTGAGGGTGATGGTATGTTTCTTGATTACGCTATTCGCTAAGGTTCAAACCCATAAAGGTATGAGGTTGGTTTAGTTTCTTTGGTTGCATCTTTAAATTAAATGATATTATCATATCAAAGGGTTGTAGTTCAATTAGTTGAGCACAATAGGTGAGGGTGATGGTATGTTTCTTGATTACACCATTCACCAAGGTTCAAACCCCTAAAGGTATGATTAAGAGATGAGGTTGAGATTGTCTTGTGTACTTTTGGTGGAATGAGGATATCCCTCAGTCTTTTTCTCTCAATTGAAAAATCAGCCTAGACTTGTGCTTCTGTATCGAATACCAAAATGAACTTGTAGATGATATAAAATTCTCCATAAAAAATGATCATCAATGATCCAATCAATTTATTATAAATCCTTAAAAGCGGTTCCATTTGGCTCAAGCCTCCACATCAATAAAAAAATATTTGGCGGTATACAGCCACTGAATTTCATTTTAGTTTCGATTGTTCTATCTTTTAAAGCAAGAATAAACGTTGATGTTGTACATAACTGGGCTCCAGCAGTCTCATTTTTTATGATGAATGATACCGTTGATCATTTTTTATAATGAATGATACCGTCAACGAAGATAGCAAAATGTTCCACTAAAACATTCCTCACATGTAGCCACGACGGGCATGATGGGCACACTGTTCAAGATTGAATTGGAACTGATGATACATAATGTAAAGGGGGCACAATTATAAAGCAACGGCTAGTTCAATAAATGTGCAGCACTAACATATATCTATGCAGCCATGAGCACGAATATGTTGTTTCTGTAGCCAGGGTTCCGTAAATACAAAACACAAAAAACATTTCTAAGGGAGAGGGACCGAACGTGGGCATGTTTCTAAGGCAGAGGGGTCGATTGTGGGCATGGGACCAGTCGTGTGTATAGTATTTGACAGTTTGGGATTTAGTTTTGGGTAATAAAAAATCCAATAAATTTACACTTAATATCCAACTGCAAAACAGTAGAATCCATAAAGTACACAAACTGACCAATTATGTGATGCCACATCAGCATACCAATAATACATGACCTAGTGACCCACTATTGATTGATGACACATTTTACCGTCTTCTTTGAAGATTCCTCCTTTAACCCCAAATTTGCTTTTTACTCAGAACAGAAACAAGAAAGGGAAGAATATTGCGGGTGCCAAATTGATAAATGATGTGTGATTTGGTCTTGATGTGCAATGCCAAAGTGCTCATGCCCATTATTGCAAACGTCTGATGTCAAATCGTCTACCCAAAGACTTTGGAACTTTGAAATCAGGCAAATTAGTAGTGGCAAAAAGATTATGGTATCTCCTGTTGTCAAAAGGATTTTTACATGATTAACTTGCGTTGAAAAAAAATAAAAAATCATTCATAGCAAGCCATATTTTTATGGCTCATTCATAGCAAGCCATATTTTTATGGCTATAATGTTCTGTACCTTTTTGGGTGTAAGCAACTCAGTTTGACCCTGAAAAAGAGAAATTTCATGTAGTCCATATAGGCAGCGGTATTCTCCTTCACTCAAATATTGGTGAAATGAGACCCTTGTTGGGTTTGGGAATATGCTTGGTGGGTCACTTGTTTATATCAGAGATCACTCAATGCAAATTTACTTCATATGCTCAGATATGTACTGAAATTGGTATCTCAAAAGCTTTACTAGAAAATTAGTAATAAAATGACGGGCTTTTACATGGGAGCAACCAAAGCACTGTGACAAAGCCTTTCAAGTGCCTCAATTGCTGTGTATGGGTATGTGCTTTTCACAGTGCAAGGGCTAGAGGGGACCAACTGCACAAGTGAACATAGCATGCATATGGATTTCAAGTGGCAAAGAGAAACTGCACTACCAAACATGTAAGTTCCAAGGTAGAAGCTAAACTTGAAGTTTTCAGTTCCTTTGCAGCTTAGCAAAATGTTTTTGGGAAGTTAGTTGTCCCTATGGATAAAAGCCAGGGAATTTCATTTAAAGGAAGCACTCTTAAAAGTACAAAGAGAACTAGTAGAAATTCCAACTGATAAAGGGGAATTAGATCCAACTACTAGTAAATAAACGTGATGTTCTTTTGCAGCTTTGCAAAATGTTTTCGTTGATTTAGTTTGCCCTTATGGACAAAAGCCAAGGAATTTCATCTGATAAGGGGGAAGTCCTAAAAGTACATAGAGGGCAACTAGAAATTTCAACTACTAAGGGGAACTAGATCCAACTAGTACAAGTAATTACGGTAATGTGGATTTGGGGATGCAAACGGTTAAGCAGCATTTGAACTTGATTGATGTCACCAAAATAGACACATCTTGTGATGGTTTAAATGTGGAGGTGGGATTAAAGTAGCCCACTTGATGGTTAGGCCTATTTGACTATTATATCAATCTAAACATGAATCCAAGGATTGAGACTACTAGGCAATTAGAGTGGGCCTTGATTGAAGCCCATGAGACAGTCTCTTAAAATGATGTTTTGGTGAGAAAAAATTGATATCATTGGAGATGGATTTTTTCATAGAGCATATATATAGACTTGTCCACGTTTGTAAGATTAATTATTTCTCTAATTATTAGGTGTAGACATCTTTTTCTTTCAAAGGGATTTTAAAAAACTATTTCTAACCAAATGGTTGTAGTTTTATTGGTTGCATACAATTGGTGAACATAATGGTATGTTCCTTGCTTTTGCTATACACGAAGATTTAAATTCCTTGGAAGTGTAGTATAATGGATAAGGTTAAGATTGGGTATTGGGTGGTTTTGGTGGAATTGATAACCCTTAGTTGTTGACTCTCCACTGAAGAAGTATCAACTTCGATATGTGCTTTCACAATAGTAATTGGTTGCAAAAACCATTTGTGTTTGATATAAAACCTTACAACAAAAAAAGAATAGCCACCAATATACCTTGTATTCTAGTGTTAGCCTTGCTTTTATTAAATTGCTATCTTGTATAGCTTTTTTTGGGGTTAAATTTAATAAATTTGATGTTTTATCTTTTCCAACATGCCTAACTTACTTTCACTACCATGATATAAATACTATCTTTGGGAAACTATTGATATTTGACTCCAATTGGCATTATTATACACATTCATTCCAAAACCTTTACGTGAAACTAAACATCTACAAACTTTAGATTAATGGAGTTCTCTATTATCTAACAACTTCCATCCATATTTGTCAGTGTTGGAAAAATCAAGATTATTATTTTTGTATTGTAGTAAACATAATGTTAATAATATTATTGACTTGATTCAAGAATCTATTACAATATGATTTTATGAAGCCTTTCAAATATAACTTCCCTGTACATACTTCAAAACCAAGACTGTGCTACTTTTGGCGGTCAGGTGAGTGCCATTCCAGCAAAAATGTTTCATAAAGTTGACATTCGTGGGAACAAACCTTGGTGGAAAGACTGAAAGTGGTTTCCAGATACTCCTATTAGGAGTTACAAGCTGTGACTTGGTTAAAGGTGGTTTTCACCCCATTTTCTTATGATCTCATAGTTTGAACTAGAGGTGGCTACTTCCCTCTTCTGCTCATGTTTGGCATAAAAGATTTGTTGCCATTTGGTCTGCAAGTGTTAATCCGAAGCTGACCCATTTTGCTTGGTGTATTTTTTTCCAAGGCTTGCTTGTGGGTTCTTGGCTTGTTCATTTGGAGGTCTGTGACCCTCGTTGCCCTTTTTGTGGGCAACTTGGAAGCTTTAAGCATCTTTTCTGATTTTGTTCCAAAGCTCAACAACTTTGGACTTGGATTCATAATTTTTTTCGGCCCTTTCGATCGAAACCTTTTTTTTAGCATATGGTTTTGTTGGAGGATCTGCCTGGGATTCTTGCTAGGTTCACCCAACTTTGACACACTTTCAAAGTGAAAATTTTCTTCAATATCTGGAAAGACAAAAATACTTACATATTTGCTCAATTCTCAAATGAATATTAATGTTTCTCTCTATGCTAAAATGGTTATTTGTTCTAATGTGTTTTTACAAATATAGGTGCAAGCAAACAAGGTTGCACTGGAGGTTGTTCACCTCCAAGTCTTGTTGGACCACTGGGGCAATGCTCTGTGCACTATGGCTCAGGTCCTCGGCTCACCATCCTCCCGCGATCGGTCGCCTTCTCAGGGCCGACATTGGAGTGACTCTGCGTGTCCCCGCTCTCAGCCTCCTGCTCGGTGAGGCTCTCGCCCTCCTAGGCGTGCCCGTTCTCCTCCGCCACGGGGTGGTCAGGGATGGCCTTCTGGTGGTGCTTCAGGAAGCGGCGGTGGTGGTTCCGGGTGGCCCTCTGATACTCTGCTTGCCTCTGGTTTTGGGTGGCCAGATAGTGGTAAATGTTTTTCGCATCTGGGACTTGCAATCTCACTTTGATTCGACGAGAGGAAGAAGATAAATAAAAGAAAGATGATGACGATGGCTGGGGTGCTCCTCCTGACGTCACTCCAGACTCCGCTGATGTATGAGAGAAGAATATGGATGACAGAGACCCTCCTGGCTCTGTTGGCATTGCTTTGGCCGCATAATCACTTGTTTATTGTTTTCATATTTTATGCTCTTGGACTTCTGGGTTGGACCCATGTGACTTGATTTTTGGTGATTTCTGGGCGTTGCTCATGTGACTTGTGGGGTGTGCGTTTCTACCACCCACCATTTTTTTTGTGAATATGTACTCTTATTTTTAATTTAATATAGATAGCTGCATATTCATCAAAATAAATAAATAAAATTTCCCAAACTACCATTATACGAGAATGCAACTAATTATTTAATAACGATTAGAGAAAACTTTAGTGGTGAATAATTGAAATCGAGACCTCAAAAAATAGCGAATAGTACAAGCTAAAAAGGATGTTGAATCGCTTGGTTTTTACAAAAAAATAATTTTGTCTCGATTAATTCGCCTATGCATTATTTTTTAAACGATGCGTCTTTGGAATTGATTCGCAGTAGTTTATATTGTAATTACAAATATGAATTATATTCACCAGTAATATTATATTCTTACCATTAATTTTGGGGCAATATCGTCACTAATAATAAATTACCATTTAATTTTAGGGATATTTTAACCTTCAATAGGGCTTTTATTTATTGCCATCAAATCATTAATTAGTTTTTTAATTGGATGGTTGTAGGTTGATTCCGTGATCTATATCCACGTGTTTTTTAAAAGGCTTGTTGAGTCTTGGAATTTGTTCTGAGTCACACGATTAAATCTAATCGTGTGACCCAAAACAAATTCCGAGCCTCAACAAGACTTTTAAAAGGCATGTGCATATAGGATGCAGAATCAACTTGCAACCATCCGATTATAAAGCTAATCAATGGTAACAATTTCACTTTTCATTTAGTCTTATTTTTAAAGTGAGATTTTAAAAAAATATTTAATCTGTGTGTGATCCAATGCATTTTCAATAGTGAATTTATGCTTGGTGGCAAGGGGCTCTACCCTTCGACCTCACTTGTATCGCGACAAGAGCGTGCCAAGGTCGTGTTCCCTAGACTCCGCAAGGGGGCGTTGCTCCCTTGACCCCTGCAAGGGGCACTGCCCCTTGACTCCGTTGGTGGTTGCCACCCCCGAGCCCCTACTTCAATATTACATAAAACAAAAAAAATATGGGGGAATTGCATCGACCAACTATGCAAATTTTTAAAAGAGAGATTCGTCATTGTAATTAATCTTTTAGTGATTATTCGCTAGGATTCACCACTGTGATTATTATTTTTACCAATTATTCATTAAGATTCGTTAGGATTTTATAATTTTTTTAATAATGTGCATAGATTCGTCAGGAAAATTAATATATTTTTTCAAATAAAATAAAAGATTCGTCAGGATTTTACACCTTCGCTGAGGAGGGGGGGTTTCTTAAAGTTATCTCTGATAACGATAAAAAAATACAAGTCATTAAGGTGACTTTATTAAGGTAAACCTTAATATTCCAACACCCCTCTTTAAGGTTTACATTCCACGCAACAAAACACGTTGATTGAAACAAACAAATATATATTCTTTAGAAGCTTTTTCTTTGGAAAAACAAATCTCTACTAAGTGTAACTCCATCAAGCTGCCTCACAATCCTTGGGAAGGTGTAGCTCTCAAGCTAAATTTTCAAGTTCTTAGATTACCACTTCCTTGAATTACCGAATCACAAATCTCTCAAATAATTGGAAAACAATCCATTGCTCCATCAAGTTGTCTCATGACCCTTGAAAGGGTATGATTTCTCAAATCCACAAACTCTCAAACTATCTGAGCAATAATCCATATTGAGTTCACCAGATCCCTACTTGTCTTAAAAAACAAACTTCACAATATATGCATTCTTCAACTCTGTCAACATCAAAAAAGGAAAGCAATAATAACATATGCTTCTTATACAAAGTACCATCTCTATGCGAGAAGCTAACTTGAGATGATGAAAAACCTCCAACCTCTAGTGCCTTCAACCTCCAATGGTGAAGGCTCAAAACAAATATCCATCCCTAGTATCTTCAAAATAATAATCTTCAACAAAAATACCATCCAAAGGGTCCTCATCCTCAACATAATCTTTAACATAGGCTAAGTTATCATTATTTGAACATTCTTTGAGTTTTCCCTTAAGAACATCACTAGCTCAAGTTTTACAAGTCCAAGTTGTGTGACCCTTTTCTTACAATAATAACATTCAATTTATTTTTTCCATTATTGTCTCATGTGTATAATACATTCTCATGTTAAGAATTAACTTATGAATCTTTTGCAATTGTTGTTTTTTCTTCTGCTAAAAAGGTTGAAATCATTTCTTCTAATGTTCAAGAAGTTGTGATTAAGTGTAAAAATAATAATATTATATTTTGAAGGCAAACTGTTCAACAAAATAACCTTAGCGTTTTCATGATCTATTGGAGCTAGTTGTTTAATGAGAGACCTCAAATTGCTTATGTTTTGGAAAAATCAAGAGCATTACATTTGTAGAGTAATAAACACAATGTTAATAATATTATTGATTTGATTTGTGAATGTGTTACAATATGACTTTTTATAAAACCTTTCAAATATAACTTCCCAAACTACCAACATATGTGAATGCAATTGATTATTTAATAACAATTAAAAACAAGTCATTAATATAAATCTTAATATTCCAACACTAAGGAGAGGAAATCACCAAGAAGCACTAACTTAGAGCTAGCTATTGTTGAGAGTTAAAACCATGGACAAATATAAAAATATATGGTAGCCATCAAAGAGAAATTCAAGCAAAGGGAGAATAAAGAACCAATCCTATGCTAAAGAAAAAAATTGTTGCTAAAATGACTCAGTTGTCATATATGATAAAGGGAACAAGTGCAATCTTACAAATAATCATCACTATGCTAAAGACAAAAATTGTTGCTAAAGCAACTCATTTTTCATATATGATGAGTATAGGGAACAAGTGCAATCTTACAAATAATCATCACTATGTAGAGTGTTGTTGCCAAAACATGTTCTAACTTAGAAATAATAGCCAATCAAGGATGTTAATGACTTGCCTTCAAGTGAGGAACTAATAATTATCGTTGATCCTTATTCCATGATGTTATAGACAAGAAATGCATCATTGTCCGCAAACCCCAATGATGATGATCTCAAGTTGCATTTGTAGCAATAAAAATATTGGTATCATTGGATGTAGAGAGGAGCTTCAATATTCCAATTATACCTTATGCTAACCATAGATTGAGTGGCTCAAGAATGATAAGGTTGTATATGTTTCTCAACAATGTTGTATATAATTAAACCTTTTAGTGAGGTAGTTTGTGATAAAAGTTGTGGAGTGGATTGCCAGTGACTATATATTGTGATAATTGGCGTTATTAAGTTCTTTGATATTTTTGATATTTCCTTATCTCCACAGTTGAGGATCTAGGATTTGCAAGATGGATTATGTCATCAACCATAGGTGTATGAGAGTCTCTATCTTTTGCATCATTCATAGCTTAATTAGATTTATCGAAATCAATCATAATATTTTTATCCTTTCAATTAGCGGTATATTATTATTTTTAATAAAAATAACATCTCTCCTTATTACCAATTTTCATTAACAAGATCATATAATATACATGGTTTATTTTTAGTTGTACACAATTAATATGTATTTGAAGCTCTTAGATCATCTAACTTGGATAACTCTTATCTTGCTATGTGTGCATAATCAACACATCCAAACACCTTTAGACGAGCATTTGATGGTTTAAAGATAGACCAATTTTGTTTAGGAGTCATGTTGTGATCCATTTTTCTAGGACATATTGAAAAATTACCTATTGTAGTGAATTATTGTACCTATAAATTTTTATCCAAGTTATTATCTTTCAACATACTCAACCATTTCGACCATAGTCCTATTCTTCCTTTAAAAAACTCAATTTTGTTGTGGGGTGAAGGAATTGGTGAGCTCTCTTTAAATCCCATGTTATCTAAGGTTTTTTTAAAAGAAATCACTTATATTATCCCCCATTATATAAACTTAATAGTTTTATATAGTAAACATTTTATTTTTCCACTAGCAACTTAAATTCAAAGAATTGATCAAAATCTTTTGATTTGTTGCCAAATAATATATCTAGATTTTTTTGTGAAAAATATTAATGAAAATTACAAAATCTAGATTTTTATCAAAGAGAGCATGGCCATAGGACCACAAAAATTTGTATGGATGATTGAGAGGGGTTTTCTAGCCTCACGAGATGCACCCATTTGAAAAGTAGATATATGTTGTTTCACAAAATTTTATTCGTTATAGATATTCAATTTATTATCAATGAATGCCAATCCTACAATCATGAATTTTTTATAGGAAAAATCAAGCCACGAAAACAAATATGCCTATACCATTGGTGTCATAAGAAACTATCATGCATTTTGGTACTCCTTTGTTCCTTTTTGCTAAAAAGAAAATAAAATGAAACATTATGTCACATGTCAATTGGGGTCATGCAACAAATACATAGCTTTGTGACTTTTCATTGATTATACATTCATTTCTATAAAAAATGACTTGGTAATTTTGTTCTTGCATTTGGAAAAATAATAAATTATTTTTAGAGAAAGAACCAATAAAGTGTTCGAGATATTCTTTACTTTACCATGCTCATTGGTGACTCCAATAACGCCTTTTCCTTTAATACCATGTCAATAATTATCTGCCAATATAACTATCCTACTATGGTTGTTATCCAAATCAACAAATAAGTTCTCATTAGAGGTCATGTGCAAAGAATAACCAAAATTAATATACCACAATGTATCTTTATTGGCATTTGAATTCAAACAAGAAAGGAACAATTTTTATAATCTTATAAAATATTATCAATAATAAAATACCACTTAATTTTCATCAATCTAGAGTAGGCATTAATAAGATATTACATAATTCATTAAATTCCATGCTTTTGAGATCCTTTTAGATTTCGATCATGGAGATAACATTATCAAATTTGGGGATCAAACTCCTCAATAGTTTTTTAATTGCATGTTGATTATTCATATTTTCATTGGTTAAACAAACACCTTTGTCAAAAAATTATTTACAAATTAATTATTATTCATTTTGAAATTTTCAAAAACAAATATTATTTTAGTTGTGTTGTCTAAGTAACTTGATATGCATTTCCAAGTATACTCATGCTTGTTTTGAAATTACAACACCATTAATCCTATGAAAAATCATTTGACATATGTTAGCTTGAATCAAGAATAATGCTTCATTATCATTTTGTTCATTCACCCTAAGTTCTCTTTCCTTTTGACTATTTAATGTATTAACAACATCTAGTTCTTCACACACTCTATAAACAATACCCCCAAAATCCTTAGATTTTAATAATGTTTGCATTCTTGTATTTTAATAGACAAAATCATTTTGATCAAAAATATAAATCAATCCATAAATACCAACTATATTTGTCATTCCCAAAAAATAAAAACAAAAAATACTTGACAAACAAATAAAGATAACTCCCCCAATCATAAATTGTAAGAATATCCTTGCAAAATCTTTGAGAACACACTTTCGTTTGTAACTTTGTTTCTAAATACCATCATCAACCATACATGTTATACATTGTTTATTTTTATACATTTTTTTTACTAAGGGTAAAGCAGGTTTTAAAGGGACCCTGAAACCATTTACAAAATGTTGTCTAACAAGATAAGCACAACCAATCAACAACATATCACTTCCACTACAACAAACCAACATCAACAAGTTTTCAAGGGGCCTTGAAACCCTATACATAGTGAGACAACAATCAAGCTACAATGAAACAAAACCAAGGGACCTCAATTCCACAAAGCGAAGAAGAACAAAAAAAATAGGTAGTTAAACAATGACTTTTTCCTCTAAATCTCCACCCCCTTAACCTTGTGATAGAAGTTAGAAACTAATTTAAGAATGCCTCTCTTCCTTCTTTGGACAATTCTCCAAGAAACATCTTCATCCAAATAAAATGAATGTTGAGAAGGGACGTCATCCTCCCCCACCACCACCTCCAAGGGAACCACATGTGAAGAGGATAAAGGAATATCTAATGGAGTAGAAAGCTCCATAAATTTAGCAACATCACAAGTCCATCCAAAGTCCCTTGACATGGTCATTAAAATACAATAAGATCTATCAAAAGCTGTATCGACTCGAGGGGAAGACACAAAAGGAGCAACATCAAGATCTAATGAGAATTTTAAAAATTATCCAACACCAAGTTGACTGCATTATTACTAGTATACTTCCTCCACAAGAATAGTAAATTTCTCCTCTCACTACAATAGATTCTCCTTTTTGAAACTTCCTCTTTGATTTGATAGTTTTCTAACTAAAGTCTAGCTTATACAAATCACGATTCTTCCTTCCATTTTCTAACTAAATTCTAGTTTATACAAATTAAGCTTCTTCCTTCCATTTCCCTATTAAGACTCTCTTATAGAGAAATGTATCTTTTAATTATATTCTCCAAGTAAACAAAATGTATTATCCAAAGGATATAGTAAAACATATGAAAATATCATCTTTATAAAACAAAACAAAATCTTATTTGTCACATGTTTTAAAAAATGTACACCTCAAATTTGTTGAAAAATCATCACATATAACATATAATTCTTTGGGATCGATGAACATTACAAAAGGTTCACCCTTTTATCAAGAATATTTCCTTATTTAATACAAAAAGTGGAATGCACTCATTTAGATTGCATAAAACTAGCCATAGGAAGATAATTCTATTAACACTACTTATATCTCTTTCCATGTGGATAAAAGGGGTGTTTCTATCTTCATCCACGTGGATAAAGGAGGTGTTTCTATCTTCATCCACATGGAATCCATTTCATCAACACGATATCGATCTCCATAAACACCATTAGAAGATACTATGTCTTCTATTTCTTTCATTTCCTTGGGTGTAAGTCTCACAAAAATGGCCCCAATGTTCTCCTCCAAGTTCTTGACTTTGGTTGTCCCAGGAATTGGTGCAACATCATACCCTTAATGTTGAACCCAAGCAAGTGCAAGTTGCCCTGTAGTGCACCCTTTTCTCGAAGCAATTGCTAACAACTTCTCAAATATAGCCTTATTCCTTTCGAGGTTCTCTCCTACAAACGTTGGCGTATTCTACAAAAGTAGTACATTCACAAAATCAAATATCGTAGTTATCAATATATGAAATAAAATTCTTACATAAACAATATAAAATGAATTTCAAAACATCCTATTTGTAGATATGTATCCTTAGCCAAAGGAAAAAACCAAGTTTTAACCAAGGTGCCCACTTTCTTTACAATTGACTCACACATATCCAAAAAGTTGCAATGGAATTGCTACAATCTAAAAATGCCTAGAATTGTTTAGAATGGAACTCATAACTTTTCCCTTGGAAAATATAAGAGTTTAAAGCATTGGTGTGTTTTAGTTAACACGATGGCTCTTAATAGCTAATGCTTGCAAACAAAGAACAATTTTGTCATTCAATAGTTACCACTGAAAGGAACAAAATTGATGACAAAATTGAAAGACACAAATAATAGTGTGTGCCAAAGAACTACACTATTAATAAAAGATATTAATGCAAAGAAGAATCAATGGATCCAAATACCTTTTCATAATCTTCATCTGGCATATTTTCAAGTAGCTTTGCTCCAGAAGAGAAGAAACCATGACCTAAAGGACTATATGGCACAATTCCAATACCAAGCTCCCTACAAATAAAAACTAAAATTTTAGTCATATAAAATAACACTTTAAGAAGAAGAAAATATCCCTAAAAACTTACATACCTGCAGGTTGGAATAATTTCTTCCTCAACATCTCTAGTCCACAAGGACCACTCTAATTGAATTGTTGTAATAGGATGAAAAGCATGTGCTCTTCGAATTGTTGATGGAGAAGCCTCTGAAAGTCCAATGTATTTTATTTTCCCTTCTTCAACCAATTTCTTCATTTCTCCAATCTATAATAGATACAAGAGAAAACTTATTATCTAACAATGGCTATGCATTTACTAAAGCTTAGCACCAAATGATTATATTTAGATAAAGAACTAACAAAACTAGTCATTAAATCATAAAACTTGCTAAGATGACAAGAATAAATATTTAAGATTTAATTAGAATATGACTTTTACTTTTACAAATTTAATATAAAACCAAAAATTGAAGGACAACTTCCCACTTGAAATTGGAACACTTGGAGACAAGACATGGTGTTACAAATTCTTATGAAAAGATTACAATCATTACAAAGTGAATCATGAGTAGTCCCAAACAACTTCAAACAAATTCACTACCAGCAATTCATCTCCAACAATTCATCGCCATGACAAATTCATCTCTAGGAAAATTCATCACCAACAATTCATTGTTGTGGAAAATTCACCACCAACAATTTCCTAATTGCATATGTGATGAGACTAGAATGTTTGACAAAGAAGTTTTTTCTGACAGATAAGGGAAGATATATATATATATATGTATGACTGTATCTCTAGATCCTAATTAAGTATCTGTCTCGTGTAGGATATTTATAATTAAATATTATTTTTGGTATATACTATAACAACTTTGAATTTAAAGTAAATGTAACTTAAAATTAAATTCTTATGTCAGAAAGAAGTAGAATGAAGTTTAGAATGCTTGTCAAACAAGTTTCTTTTATTATAAGAAATTATAATGTGAGTGTTTTCCAAGAACAATCATATTTATTGTCAGATTGAATAAAGCATATTGAATAGAAAGAAATAGGTTGAAACATAGAAAGTCTAGCAAACAAGCTTCTTAGTCATATAACGGTTCTAGGAAATTCACCACCAACAATTCACGGTCAACAAATTCACCTCCAATAATTCATCATCAACAATTCATTGCCATGACAAAATCATCTTGTGGAAAATTCACCACCAGCAATTCATATCATATTGTTGGTGCTGAATTTTCCACGAGATGAATTTGTCATGGTGATGAATTGTTGGAGGTGAATTTGTTGGTGGTGAATTGTTGGTGGTGAATTTGCCTAAAGCCTCATATAGCATATAAGTGAAGAAGTTTATAGAAGAGCATTGTTTAGGAACAACATGTGTTGTCACATTGAATATAAAGAAAATTGAATAGAAATAAATAGGACAAAATTTAGAATGCTTGGAAAACAAGCTTCTTCTAGTCATATGACAAATAAGTGATTTTTTTTTATATATGAGTGTTGTTTAAGATAGTCATACGTATTACCACATTAAGTATAAAAAAAATTGAATAGAGGGTATGTGCAAGATCATCATGGAAAAAACAGGCCCTTAAGTGGCAATGAAAATTCAGAAAAATCAGAGTTAGACAACTTGACGTAAAAATTTGAATAAATTATCTATATCATTTCAAAAATATGTAAGAATAGAATCTGTAGCAAATTGAATGTAGTTTCTAAACTACTACATATTTTTTTATTAAAAAAAAATCTATTTGGTGAAAATTTGAAATTTCAATGCAGTACTACTTAAATTTCAGGGAAAACATAAGAAGTAGGTGTCTGTCTGACCACCCTAACAACAATAAAATGATGATATTTTTTTATAATATTTTAGATATAAGTAGAGGACTCATGTCCCGATGTGATGCATATTTTTTTGTATTTCTGTTTCCAAATAAATAATTAATTATGAATTTTTTATTACAAATTTTAAAAAATATAAAAATTCGTATGTCTGACCAACTTAACTTGGTCAAAAATTTATGAAATTCAATTTGTTTTGGATTCAAAAAATGTGATACAGTTTGAAAGATATAGATGTTTTTCAATCAGCCTATCAATGAGGACTTTATTCATAATTCAAATAAAAAATGAATAATAATAATTTATTAAATTCAAAGTAAAGCATAATTTATATTGGTGGAAAGCTGAGAATCTCCTTTAAAAACCCTTTTCGTTTCATCAATTTAGGGCAAAAAAAGAGTCGTCAGCCACATGGACGAAGTCTAGAAAAATAAGGTAAACTGTTAAACACGTTTTTTGTGTTGACTTCTAGGATTGGCATGTCCTAGCCAAATTCTGAAGCAAACCCGAGGCTAATCTCTAGGTATTAGGTTTTGTGTTAGACAAATCGGATATCCAATCCAAATTGGATATCTGATTTTTTTTATATATAGTTTAAAAAAATCTAATATAGTTTTTAATATATGATTAAAAAAATTGCAATATCCAAATCAAATATTCGATTTTTTTATATATAATTAAAAAAAATCTAATATAGCTTTTAATATATGATTTAAAAAATTGCAGTAAATAGTTTATAGTTTATTTTAATATATCTAGTTGAGAATATACAATATAGTTTATAATTCAATATATAATATATAATTTATGATAATCTCTTACAAAATTATGTGTATAATATATAAATATTATTTATATATTTTAGTTAATGTATAAATATTTATATATATATTAAGTTAATATATAAAATATTATATAACTAATTAATATCACTAATATATAAAATATTTAAATATTATCTCTTTCCCTCTCTCTCTCTCTCCCCCTCCCTCCCTCTCTCCCTTTCCCTTTCCCTTTCCCTTTCCCTTTCCCTTTCCCTTTCCCTCTCTCTCCTTCCGCTCCTCCCCTCTCCCTTTCCCCTCCTAATTCTCTCTCCCCTCCTTCCCCTCTTTCCCTCTCCCTTCCACCTCCAAATTCTCTCTCTCTCTCTCTCTCTCTCTCTCTCTCTCTCTCTCTCTCTCTCTCTCTCTCTCTCTCTCTCTCTCTCTCTCTCTCTCTCTCTCTCTCTCTCTCTCTCTCTCTCTCTCTCTCCTTCCCCTCTTCCCCTCTACCTTCCCCCTCCTAATTATCTCTCTCTATCTCTCCCTTTCCCTCTATCTTTCCCTCTCTCTATCTCTCTCCCTCTCTACATCTCTCTC